>JAFBJQ010000323.1:388736-477320 GCA_016785345.1 Trinectes maculatus | reverse complement strand
GTGTGTGTGTATATATATATATATATATATATACACACACACAACTAAAGCATAATATATATGTGTGTGTGTGTGTGTGTGCGTGTGTGTGTGTGTGTGTGTGTGTATCTGCAGAGCAGCAAACAAACCAGACTCTCTAACAGATGTTTACCACAAACTATGCAGGGCATGTTAAAGAGGAAGAATGACCTGACCACTATGTGCGGCGCTACCTCAGAAAAAAAACGAGTCTGTGATGAAGGGGGGGGGGCGTATGTCCACCTTCCTCTTCCATATAAGGAAAACCCAGCCTCTGTCACATGTGCCCATTAGATCCATATAAGGAGTAAGACGTGAAAAGAGTGGGAACCTGTGGACGCTCTTATTCCTGCCAAATACTTTGCATTCCTTGGCGCCGCGTGCGCCGATGTGAGCGTTGTGGAAGGGGTTCGACTGTGTGACTGCTCCCATACTCACTGCAGAGGAAGCAGGACTTGTGCCAGCTCCTCCCCTCGCACTGCACCTCCTCAGCGAAGTAGACGCTCCTCTGGCAGCAGCCGCACTTGTTTCCTCCTCCGAAAGGCATCCTGTGGAGATACAGTGACATGACTCACTCACTCTGTGTGTGTGTGTGTGTGTGTGTGTGTGTGTGTGTGTGTGTGTGGTGCTGCTTGTACTCATAAAATACCTATAAAAGGAAAAGTGCTGGTTTGTTATGAAACGCGTCTTGTCCTCGTCCTCGTCCTCGTCCTGATGCATCAGGAGATCCTGTACCTGACATGAAGTTCAGCCCTGAGCCTCAGAGGTTAATTTTTTTGTGGTAATGTTTGACATTACATCATCTGACAGCCGCCTGTAATTTACTGAACGGTTTTGGGAAAACAGGAAATTCCCCCTCGGGTTTGTGTGTTGTGATCGCACGCGCTGGCTGCCCTGACCTCAGCCGACCCGGCAGCGCTCGGCTTCGGGAGTGTGAATAATTCAGTCCCTTCGCCAGTGGTGAGGGGAAAATGGATTTCGCCTGGTGATGTCGGAGCGAGCGAGTTGAGTTTGAGAAAAGTTCAGTTGAAGTGTTTTTTTTTTCGTGCAGGAAAACCTGCGTGTCGTTTCCTTTCTGGTTCCTGCCTGCGTGAGCCGAGGCGACAACAGGATGTTCTCCTTTTTTTACTCCACGTTCACCAACACCGACACGCCCGTGCACGCTGTCAGTTATAATCCAGATGTGTTGCAACCAGTTCTTTCAACACTTGTGTATGTATTTTGTATAAATGAAAGACCACACTCAAAAACTTGCAAACACGCATCCTTCAAAATCAAACTCTCTCTCTTACCTGACGTGATGTGAGCGGCGGCTCGGCTCGTGCAGAGGTCACAGAGACGGCTGGGCCGACTGACGAGGAGAGAGAAGTGAGGGAGGAGTCAGGAGACGGGGCAGGGGAACGAGGGAGTGAGGGAGTGTGTGGAGGAGTAGTTGTTGATGGAGGAGGAGGAGGAGGAGGAGACTGTGAAAGACGAGTGGCTCTGTTCAGGATCACCCCGCCCGCTGGAGAGTGTTTGTGTCGTTAGCACGTTAGAAGACGAGTTAGTGTTGGAGGCTTCTGTCCATGTTTCACCTTTCATTCCCAAACCTCTGCCTCTGCACAATCTGTTACGACATTCCCTTTTTTCCCATCTCCTACATAAACAAAGGAGAAAGTCTGTTTGTGTTGTATAAACCTGAGGGCTGCTGCCGTACACAGTGACAGGATGTTGTTGTGTGACTGTGTGGGTTTGACTGCGGGTGCAGGGTTCAGTGTTGTGTCAGTGATGCTCTGACTGTGTGTGCGGCTGTTGTCGTGTTACATGTTGTTATCTCATGACGGCGTCTCTGCACTCACACGTCCTGCTTGGCCTTTGTGTCAGATCGACGTAAATATAAGACTCAACGTTATCTGTGCACACAGCAGTGCTGATTGTGCGTCTCTGTGGTCTGGACGAGTGTGTGTTTGGATTTGCGGTGATACTTGTGTTTAGAAAAACGTCCCCCGTCCCTACTTTCGTCTTATGTGTTTGGCGTGTGTGTGTGTGTGTGTGTACATTTTATCGGTCATTCTTCCTGTTTGGCATTTTCCTGTGACATTCAGCTGACACACACACACACACACACACACACGTGCTTCCTGTCTGTCACACGTTATTAGACCACATGGCACATGTGACCTTTTCGTTGCTCTGGATGAACGATGGCGGCTCAGTGGAACTAAACCCATCATCGCCACTGGAACTGGAACTGGAACTGGAAATGGAACTGGAACTGGAACTGGAACTGGAACTGGAGCGTCCGGCGCGGCTCAGATATCATCATCCAGCTGAGGAGGAGCATCAGGAAAGGTGAGACTGATGGGGAGAGAGGAGTCGATACGAGGCGGCTTCTTCCCTCTCCCCCCCCCCCCCCGGGGTTCTTCCCCCCCCCCCCCCCCCCCCATCACCATCACAAGAAGAGACAGTGATCAACTCCAAGAAGCCTATTTATAGCCCCCTGGCCAACAGTCGCCCTCTGTCTCCGCTCAGTGCACGTCTGTCTCGGCCCGTTGTGTAGTGTGTAGACATGTGATCATGCTCATGGCGGTGAGAGAGTCAGCGGATGTGATCCAGAGGAGGGGGAGGAGGAGAGGCGGGGGACGGGGCTGGGCTCTGCTCCATCCATCAGTGAGGCAGGAGCGGTGAGGACTGATGGAGGAATCCAGCACTGGTCCGACCTGAACTAGGACCAGGACTCGTCCCGGGGTGATGGACCCTCTGCCCGTGTCCCTCAGTGACGCCTCATCACGTCACCTCGCCAGGTGAGACGCCCTCACGCCGAGGTGTGTGTGTGTTTGTCGGTGTGTTTATATGTGTAGGGCTTTGTGTTAGATCCTGATTGGTGCTGTCTCTGCAGACGTAGCCTCATGTAGCCTCGTCTGTCACCGCGTGCCTTATTTAAATGTGTATGTGTGTGTGTATGTGTGTGTACGTGTGTGTGTGTGTGTGTTCATTTTCATAAAGCAGAAGAACTCCAAGTTTCCACTTCTGTAAAATAAATACTGTTTTTTTTGTTTGTTTCCAGCGAACATAAAAAGAGGGAAGTGGTTTTAGTTGTTTTTTTGTTGTTGTTGTTTTTCGCTGATGTGTTTTGGGCTCATGGTCGGATGTTCAAATTCCATTTAAAGGGCACTTCTTTACTTTTATGGATGAAATTAGGAAGTATAAATGGCCAATTATAAGATAATTGTCTTATTGGATCAACAGGGGCCCAAATGAGACAAAATTAGACTCAGTGGCTTTTCGTTTGCGTGGTTGTGTAACGTCACTAATAAAGTGACTTTGTCTGTTTATAATTAACTTTACAGCCATAAAAAAAAGAACATTTCTGGGGTTAAATGGAATAATGGTGTGTACAGAGGTCTGATCCAGTGCTCGGCTGTTAGACTGATGTTAATGTGCTTCCTGCTGACACACACGCACACACACACACACACACACACACACACACACACACACACACACACACACACACACGCCAGTGTGCAGTTCCATAAACGAGTCAGCAGAGGTCACAGGCAGGCAGCGATTGTATATGCTGAGGTGGAGACACACCCTGGTTTCTCCTCGGTGGTGTGTGGTCATCAGCGGGCTGATGCTGGAGGTGACGAGGTTTGTGAGGGGAAGCAGGACGTGCACGTGTCAGAGTGTGACGTGCACAGTCGATGATAAGCTGAGGGATGAAGGGCTTTTTATCACGGGGCCTTTTTAATGAACGTTCCCATGATGCACGTGGATGTTTATGTCTCTGGAGGTCAGACGCTGGACGTGTGTGCGTGTGTGTGTGGACTAATTCTAAGTATCTGCGTCTTTCGACATCTTTGACTGTAATCCTCACTCATCTCCTGCACGCGAGTCTCATTTTCCAAAACTCCCAGAGTCTGTAATCCTCTCATGAACTTTGTTTCATCCTGCAGAGGGATCCCACTTCAAGAAGCAGCAATGTGCAAGTGTGTGTGTGTGTGTGTGTGTGTGTGTGTGTGTGTAACATAACGACTACTTCCCAAGTGCGTGTCCGTGTCGCTCTTGGCGGGAGCTAAATTTGGTCGTGTTCCCACACGCGTCCTTCGCCTGCACGTCGTCCTGCCTCGTCACATCATTGTCTGTGTCGCCGTGCAATATTTGTCCCCACATTGCACAGTATATGTGTGAGTGTGTGCGTGCGTGGCCCAGATGTCCTGCTGAGGTTGATGGAGCCCTGCGCCCTGCAGGAAGCCAGCTCTCAACATGCACTGACAGTTCCCATCAGTTCTCCTCCTCTGTCTGTGGCTCAGGACAGAGAGAGGCGGTTTGTAATTTCACCAGGTCTCTGGCCCAGTTGTAGCTCAGCACTTCAGTTCATCAGGACTGGAATGGTCCATTTGCGAGTAAGGGAGAGGGTACGTCGTCTGGTCGGCGTGCAGGAACTGCAGCAGACGATCAGTGGGTCAGAGTGCTGCTATGGAGGCAGGAAGAGAGCAGCTCCGCGTTGGTCCAGGCTTCAGACGGAGGAAGTGATGCTGCCGTCCTCTGTGGTGTCGCTGGTGTTTGCACGTCGGAGCGCAGGGACTGATCATCACAGGATGGACTGATGGAGACCTGGAGACACGGCTCCTCACTCAGCGTGGCTCTCATCACTCAACACTCGCAGCTTCCTTTGCACTTGTTACAAACTAACTTTTCGAGTCTTCTTCCAGGTAGGTCAGAGGTCGTGAGTTGTGGTGCGCTGAGATATTTGCTAAAATGACAACCACACCAGCACGTGTGTAGTATTTGTTGAGCTTGTGAGTCAGACGCACTCCGGCGCGACACGGGTGTCCTGCGGTGTGCAGAGAGATTTTATTTTCCATCATGTGACTGAAAAGGCCTGAAGAGAACTAGAGTTCTAATTCTGAAACTAATTCCTCTTTGGTCCCACGCAGGACCGTTATCGTCCTGAACGGGACGGGGCGAGTCACATGACATGCACTCACATTGTCTGGGACCTGCTGCTGACTCATACCGCTGTGTGTGTGTGTGCGTGTGTGTGCGTGTGTGTGTGTGTGTGTGTGTGTGTGTGTGTGTTGCAGCAGACTGTGATTGTTCACGCTCTGGTGTTTGATGTCCTCATCAAAGACTGAATCAGCACGAGGTGGTGGTGGAGGTGGTGGAGGTGGTGGAGGTGGTGGAGGTGGTGGTGGTGGTGGTGGTTGTTGTTTCAGCGCTGGAAGCGATGACTTCATCTGAAATATGAAGCACGACTTGTGTTTCCTATGAACTCACACCGTGGCGTCGCACACGTCTGTGTTTATCATGAATGTTTCAGTATGAAGGGAAACACATGACATCTTGAGTCTCAGAAACACAACGAGGACACAACGAGGACACAACGAGGACACAACGAGGACACAACGAGGACACAACGAGGACACAACGAGGACGCGTCTTCAGATTTAAAAACACAGATCTTCATTTGGGTTAAAGACGGAGCGGGATAATTGACAGGATTAATAATTAAAGGTGTGTCGGAATCTGACCAGACTCAGACTCCTTACGCTTTCTGGTTGGTACCATTCTCCACCGTGCACTAATGCATACGACAGACCATAATGCAAATCAATCCTACGTACCACTAATGGTGGATGATGTCACTGCCAGTCTAATAATCCATATGAGCAACTCTGCACTTTTGAGATTTAACTCTGGCGCTGTGTTTTACTATAAAAACACTGTACCCGCTTTCCCTTTACCTCCATTTCATCGACCCTGGAGGTCAAAGTGAGCGACTGCACCGAACCCGCGGCTGATTTCCTGTTGCATGGAAAGTGATGACAGTCACATGTTTTGACAGGATGTTCCATATAGAGGAGGGCGACTTTTTTTTTTGTTCCCTTATAAATGCCACGTCTCCGTCTGTCCTGAATCAAACTGTGTGTGTGTGTGTGTGTGTGTGTGTGTGTGTGTGTGTGTGTGTGTGTGTGTGTGTGTGTGTGTGTGTGTGTGTGTGTGGTTTGACTGTTTTGGAAAGTCTCGTCCAAGTAGCAGAGACGTTCCACTTTTGCAAACCCAAAATGAGACGTGTCCCGGCCTCTTTTCGGAAAAAAACTAATTTTACATATTTTACGAAATGCACATAAAGAGATCGAGTGTTCGGAATGAAGCTCTGTCAGGGATCAAGCCCCCCCCCCCCCCCCCCCCCCCCCAAGCCCCCCCCCCCCCCCCGCCCCCCATGTTGTGAGTCTGTGATCAATGCCAGACTCAGGAACGTCAACATATGACTATTGGGTGCCTGTCTGTGGACGTCTTTACACTGTGGCCTCTCTCTGGTGCAATGGAACTTTTTCTTTCATAGTAGTATTTCCTTTTGCTCGTAGTGTAAAGAAAAAACAACAACATTAGTTTCGTTGTCACTGTGACCATCTCGTTGGATGTTGATTGACCTGTCGGTGGTGGCAGCATTCGAATCCTACGCGACAAATACACTTATGATGAACTGTTGCTGTGTCACACAACTTTAATGTTGTACACATCAGCCTGCACATTGTGTGGAGGGGCTGATGAAACTCCACCAGCCTCCAGCAGGAGAACGCAGACTGGAACCCAGCTGCGGACAGCGCTGCCTAAATGACAGACTGCGTCAACGCGTCACCACAAAAGTATCAATCTGACAACAGCTCGTTTTCCGAATGTTTAGTTTTCCCAACGAGGAAGTCCAGTTCGTTTACATGTCCCGTTTTAGTAGTTTAGCCCATGAAACGACCACTTATGGGCTAAATGGGGGAGGGGGGGTGGGAGAAAATGCAGCCCATGAAACGACCACTTATGGGCTAAATGGGGGGGGGGGGAGAAAATGCTGATGAGGGTTTATTTGGAGATTAGCATCAGGCAGGTGATTCTTATCCGCGGATAAATTTCAACAAAATCGCTTTTACCTAAAAGGCTCAGTGCAGCCGTCCCATCAGATAGAGGTTTTCCAGAGGAGCAGTAGTTGAGTCTTTGTTTACCAATAGCAGACGGGACAGATAATCGTCCACATGTCCATGGTTTTCCACTGACGTGAACCTGAACGACCAAACACAACAACGCAAATGGCCAGAAGAGACGTGGTTCACAGTTTTATGAATCCAGCAGCTGTAATGTTATTCATCGCAATCAGCTCATGTTATTGTACATTCGCAGGAATATAAATATAGTTTTTGGGCAGATTTTTCAGATTTATCGTGACAGCTCGTGTGTGTGTGTGTGTGTGTGTGTGTGTGTGTGTGTGTGTGTGTGTGTGTGGATAACGCTGACAGATGGAAAAGGGTCAGAACGTCATGTGGTCAGTTTGGATTCTTCAGTGTTGAAACCGAGCGCGGTGCTGCCACTGTGAGCCATATGCATCCATATGCAGCCATATGCATCCATATGCATCCATATGCAAACAGGTTTTCACTCCCAACCGTTTAGACCATTCCCTCTAATTAGTTCCTCCCCTACTGATCTAAAGGTTTGCATGCAAACACGACTATTGTCAGCTGTCGCACACATGACGTCCTGCCACAGATCTGTACAAATACACCAAACTCCATATTTTAAATCGTTTCCTCAATGGATACTTTTCTGATCCGCCTCGAAGATGAGAGCGATGGAGCTTGGTTTGTTTGCTCACGCGTGGTGACCCAGTTCCATATAAAGACTGACGACGGCCCCCACTTTGACCCATGACAACTCTGTGTGTTGTGTGTCTTGTGTTGCGGTTCGCTTCAGAGACCTGCAGCGGCAGGTTTGTTGTTTTCACTGCACATGTGGGAGTTGGACAATAAAACGTCCAGTTCCGCTTCTCTTCCTTTCTCTGATCTTTCAGGGGGGAAACAGCTACTTTTGTTTCACCGTAACGGTAATGAGTTAAGCCGGTGCAGCAGCGTAACCTGGGACGTGACCCCGTTGACCCTGTCTGACAGAGAGTTTAAAAGGTTCACTGGACGGTGAACAGACAGTAATGTTTGACCTTGACCCGATCTTTAAAAAGAAGCAACGTTACAGCTAATTTATCTTTTAGAAAAATCAAATCACCGTGTGATTCTAATGTTTTAGCGTATTAGCCTCTTCAAATAGCTATGTACAGTTTATGCTAAGAACTTGTTGTTGTTGTTGTTGTTGAAATGATGACAATCCACATTGGATGACTAGATATAATTGTGGTTGTACTGTTCCTCCCTGTTCTAGAAACTTTAAAAGCATGTTGCACCAATCAGTGCCACATGTTTGCATATCACTACACTGTTCCAGCAGTTTTTGTTGTTGGTACTTTATTTAGAAAATGTGCACTTTTTTTTCGATACAGTGACAAATACATACGAAATATGCTCCTACTACTAAAGCGATCACAGGTATTAATTGTGAGATCAATTAAAAATGTTAGTTATTTGACTTATGTGAGACAAAATGATGCTTCATGCGTTGTGTCGTGAAAACAGATGGATGAATATAAGCTGAGTCACAGGAGCTTTGAGTTTCCCACCGTCCCGTCATCCGGCTGATTTCCTGTTGCATGGAAAGTGATGACAGTCACATGTTTTGACAGGATGTTCCATATAGAGGAGGGCGACTTTTTTTTTTTGTTCCCTTATAAATGCCACGTCTCCGTCTGTCCTGAATCAAACTGTGTGTGTGTGTGTGTGTGTGTGTGTGTGTGTGGTTTGACTGTTTTGGAAAGTCTCGTCCAAGTAGCAGAGCCGTTCCACTTTTGCAAACCCAAAATGAGACGTGTCCCGGCCTCTTTTCGGAAAAAAACTAATTTTACATATTTTACCAAATGCACATAAAGAGATCGAGTGTTCGGAATAAAGCTCTGTCAGGGATCAAGCCCCCCCCCCCCCCATGTTGTGAGTCTGTGATCAATATCAGACTCAGGAATGTCAACATATGACTATTGGGTGCCTGTCTGTGGACGTCTTTACACTGTGGCCTCTCTCTGGTGCAAGTTTAGGTGCAATGGAACTTTTTCTTTCATAGTAGTATTTCCTTTTGCGCGTAGTGTAAAGAAAAAAAAACATTAGTTTCATCGTCACAGTCTGTGTCACTGTGACCATCTCGTCGGATGTTGATTGACATGTCGGTGGTGGCAGCATTCGAATCCTATGCGACAAATACAGTTACTGTTGCTGTGTCACACAACTTTAATGTTGTGCACATCAGCATGCACATTGTGTGGAGCGGCTGATGAAACTCCACCAGCCTCCAGCACGTGAACGCAGACTGGAACCCAGCTGCGGACAGCGCTGCCTAAATGACAGACTGCGTCAACGCGTCACCACAAAAGTATCAATCTGACAACAGCTCGTTTTCCGAATGTTTAGTTTTCCCAACAGGGAAGTCCAGTTCGTTTACATGTCCCGTTTTAGTAGTTTAGCCCATGAAACGACCACTTATGGGCTAAATGGGGGGGGGGGGAGAAAATGCTGATGAGGGTTTATTTGGAGATTAGCATCAGGCAGGTGATTCTTATCCGCGGATAAATTTCAACAAAATCGCTTTCACCTAAAAGGCTCAGTGCAGCCGTCCCATCAGATAGAGGTTTTCCAGAGGAGCAGTGGTTGAGTCTTTGTTTACAAATAGCAGACGGGACAGATAATCGTCCACATGTCCATGGTTTTCCACTGACGTGAACCTGAACGACCAAACACAACAACGCAAATGGCCAGAAGAGACGTGGTCCACAGTTTTATGAATCCAGCAGCCGTAATGTTATTCATCACAATCAGCTCATGTTATTGTACATTCGCAGGAATATAAATATAGTTTTTGGGCAGATTTTTTCAGATTTATCGTGACAGCTCGTGTGTGTGTGTGTGTGTGTGTGTGTGTGTGTGTGTGTGATGTGGATAACGCTGACAGATGGAAAAGGGTCAGAACGTCATGTGGTCAGTTTGGATTCTTCAGTGTTGAAACCGAGCGCGGTGCTGCCACTGTGAGCCATATGCATCCATATGCAGCCATATGCATCCATATGCATCCATATGCAAACAGGTTTTCACTCCCAACCGTTTAGACCATTCCCTCTAATTAGTTCCTCCCCTACCGATCTAAAGGTTTGCATGCAAACTATTGTCAGCTGTCGCACACATGACGTCCTGCCACAGATCTGTACAAATACACCAAACTCCATATTTTAAATCGTTTCCTCAATGGATACTTTTCTGATCCGCCTCGAAGATGAGAGCGATGGAGCTTGGTTTGTTTGCTCACGCGTGGTGACCCAGTTCCATATAAAGACTGACGACGGTCCCCACTTTGACCCATGACAACTCTGTGTGTTGTTTGTCTTGTGTTGCGGTTCGCTTCAGAGATCTGCAGCGGCAGGTTTGTTGTTTTCACTGCACATATGGGAGTTGGACAATAAAACGTCCAGTTCCGCTTCTCTTCCTCTCTCTGATCGTTCAGGGGGGAAACAGCTACTTTTGTTTCACCGTAACGGTAATGAGTTAAGCCGGTGCAGCAGCGTAACCTGGGACGTGACCCCGTTGACCCTGTCTGACAGAGAGTTTAAAAGGTTCACTGGACGGTGAACAGACAGTAATGTTTGACCTTGACCCGATCTTTAAAAAGAAGCAACGTTACAGCTAATTTATCTTTTAGAAAAATCAAATCACCGTGTGATTCTAATGTTTTAGCGTATTAGCCTCTTCAAATAGCTATGTACAGTTTATGCTAAGAACTTGTTGTTGTTGTTGTTGTTGAAATGATGACAATCCACATTGGATGACTAGATATAATTGTGGTTGTACTGTTCCTCCCTGTTCTAGAAACTTTAAAAGCATGTTGCACCAATCAGTGCCACATGTTTGCATATCACTACACTGTTCCAGCAGTTTTTGTTGTTGGTACTTTATTTAGAAAATATGTACTTTTTTTTTCTATACAGTGACAAATACATACGGAATATGCTCCTACTACTAAAGCGATCACAGGTATTAATTGTGAGATCAATTAAAAATGTTAGTTATTTGACTTATGTGAGACAAAATGATGCTTCATGCGTTGTGTCGTGAAAACAGATGGATGAATATAAGCTGAGTCACAGGAGCTTTGAGTTTCCCACCGTCCCGTCATCCACGTATCGCTAACAGCCGACGCCTGATGGCGCCCGAGGAAAGAACCCAAACACAAAAAAGCTTTTAGTTGTCACAAACAATGGCAACACAAAGTCACCCGACAGCGACAGTGCCTTCAGCCGAATGACAGAAGAATGAATGTGCGAGTTTTGTGTGCGTCTTTGATACAGTATCAGGCGTTAACGCCACATTACACAGCATGTGACCTCTGCAGCAAAGCTGGAGACACAGGAGGAAGCAGTGAAAGTCAGGAATCTGGGGCTCGCTGCTATATATAAAAAATAGATCAGGCCTCGTGTAAAACTAGAAAGTTGGACAGAGCGGAGAAAATTAAATCCTAGATAACGACGCACTCGTTCAACTGTGTCGTCTCGATTGTGAAACATCTGCACGTGAAAACGAAACTCTAATCGCGTTTCCTCGCATGTTGATGTTTGGCACGTCGTCACGAGCCATGATTCCCATATTCGGACGCTCATATTTGTTTTCTCCTCCAAAGTGGTTTTGCAGCATTTATGAAGTGGGCTCTGGTGCGGAGTCCTGTGAGTGCATCATTATCGGCCCATTTGGCTCTGCAGCGTGGAGCCAGCGGGGTAAATTGATCCCGGGCGTGTTCGCTGCTGTCGGCTGGTACCAGCGTCTTCAGTCAGGATGTCTGGCTCATCGCGGCTTCTGACTGGATGACCTCTGACTGGATGCTGTGATGGCGGCGAGTCGCATTCAGACGCTGACTGAGAAACATGAGACGGCTAAAACATGTTGTGTGTGTGTGTGTGTGTGTGTGTGTGTGTTGGAGAGTCACATAAAACGCAGCATCCAGGTCTGAACTGAATCACTGCATCACACTCGTACCTGTAGCTCACATCTCCTCATGTCCTCTCTGATGTTTGGAACTGGGTCAGACTTGGATCTTTTACTTCATCAGGTAACATGTTTTTAAAAAAAAAACAAAAAAAAAACAACACAAAAAACCTTTAATGTTGCTTGTTTAATCGTTAGATGTGAACAAATGCTTGTGATTCTGTTTATTTTGTGTTGTTGTGCTGATTAGTTGTCCGTGTGCGGTTGGATTTAGGGGCTGGAAGTGGCGGAGACGTGAATGTGTGTGTGTGTGTGTGTGTGTGTCTGGACGATGGGGACAGCCGGTGTTGGCAGGGCCTGAAAGGAGCCATTCTCCTGCTGCCTGTGCCAAGTGATGTCGGCGAGTCTCTGGCTCTGGAGCACACGAGGGCAAAGCTGTTGGAACATATGCTGTGTGTGCGTTTTTTTGTTTTTTTTTTGACGCTTTCATTGATGATCTTTTAGTGACGCTGTTTGATTTCTAATCGGAAGCGGCAGATCTAATTGGCAGACCTTAATAAGGGACATATTACTTACTTTTCTGATAACGATTATTTGTTGTTATTGATTATTGTTTGTTATTATTAATCACCCGTCCATCATATATTATGTAACGTATCTGATGTTGCTGTTCTCCTCTCCCAGACCTCAGTGCACTGACCTTCTCCAGCCATGAGCAGTGGACTGAACGTCAGAGTCATTTCTCAGACCTCGAGCGACGCAGACGTCAGGTCTGGTCTTCGTCTACCGCGCGCCATGATGCCAGGCTCCAAGATGGACGCCAGGCAGCGATACGCCGTTGTAAATAATCCCCCTCTGCACTACAACACCGCCGCCAACACACGCCCGTCCTGTTCGACGCCCGCCGCGTCCTCCACCTCTGCAGAGCGGCTGAGAGGCGCCGCTCTGAGGAACCACCTGCTGCAGCAGAAGAGCCTGGCGTTTCCTCCCAGAGGTCCAGCATCCACAGAGCGAGCTGATGGCACCTGCTCGGCCTACAGCAGCCCTCAGACGCCAAAGAGACAAGTCCCGCGCTCTAAGGACACGCTGGACCTCCGCGCCAGCGCGCTGACCCAGAGGGCGATACGTGACCTTCAGTTTCGGCGGAACGTCAACAAGAACTGGACGTTTGGAAAATGTCGCCTGAGCAGTGTGGACGACACGGATGAGGACAAAGCCTTGTGTGGACGTTCGGCTAACGTCCAGCAAGGCCAGGGACGAGGACGTCCCCCCTTTGCTAAAGGTGCGAATGGGAATGAGACATCGGGTGGACTGGAATTCACCCAGAGGGAGATGACAAACACTTCCAGCCATGAGCCAGGGAGAGTCAACATGGCGGCTGTGGCTCCCTTCAGGTTCAGGTGGGGGCGCTGTTTCTCCTTCACGATGATGCAGCCTCGTGTCGTCTCTAACTCACCATCTGTTTTATTTCTCACTTTTGGTTGCACTTGATCACAGTGTTTGTCTTTGTCTCGTTTCCTGCAGGTTCCAGGTCCACGAGGACGCCGCCGCCGCCGCCCTCCTGGACGACATGAGCGACTGCTCCTCCGACTCCATGGACGTCTGCTGTGATGACCTCGGTGAGTCTGTCTGAATTTCCCTTCCGATGATCTCCAGACACAAACATCTGTAGTGTTTGTTGGCACTTGTAAGCTTTGTCTTGAGATTGATTAAACATGTGTTCGTTTCCTAAATACTAGAAACTATGCAAATAAATTCATCTGAGCGACTGAATATTTAAAATATTCAGCTCTTTATTGATCATATCTATCTTTTTTGTCCCCGCGTTTCTCATCGTTGTAATAACAACAAAACAAAACAAAACTGAAGGATCACACGCACACACGCTTGGCTTCCTTTAAACAGGTCACATGACAGGAAGTGTGAGCGCCGCTGCTGTAAAATCGAGCAATAAACAGCGTGAACCGGGGTAAAATAAATGTGAAGGCGATCATCATCTCGTCTCGGATGTTTAAAATGTTCAGTTCATAAAGTTTAACTGACTCACAATTTAATGTCCCCTCTCACGTCCTTTAAAGTTTTTATTTATTTTTTTATTTTTTTAATTCAAAGCCAGAACAAGTTGGTTAAAACTTACGGGGTTCTCCTGCAGCCAGGCTGTGATATGAATGTTGACACTGGACTCTTCACTGTGGCAGTTGTTCTCGCCGGAGCGTCTGCCAGCTCGCAGGCCTCACACTGCACCAGCCACCTGTTATTCACATCAGGATTTCCTGCCGCCGCTTCACGTCTTCCTTTATGTGCATGTGGGAAAACACAGATCCTTGGCCCGGATCACGTCTCTCAAATCACACAGCAACACATTAACCCTGCGCTGCCCGCCGACTCTCGTCCTCCGACTCTCGTCCGTCGGGGTCAGAGGTTCATGATGTCAGCGCGTTCGCCATCATTAAAAGCTGAGAGTTTGGGTTTGTCCCGCTGGCTGCACAATGTCTAAACTTCATACATCGTGTTGCTTAGAGACTGTAATGCAAACATGATGTGTACACACACACACACATACACACACACACGCACACACACTTGACTGGCCAGTATTTCATTATTTTCAGAAACTCGTATGTAAACGCGTTGCTAAGTGATGGCGATTTGCCATCAGCTGAAACAACCACAGCATCTCAATCAAATCCAGTCCAATTAGAGAGAAACGACATAATTAAAGATCTTATGGTAAAATAAGTGCTATTGATTTAAAGTGAGTCAAAGCTCGGTGCTAATGGCTGCGGCCACAAAACCAAATTAATACTTCAACATGGTTCACTGTTTGAGTCGAAATTTATCCAGAAGCTCGATCAGTTGTAGGATTATTGACTGACATTCAACTTACAAGTTATTTCCGCTGGGGGGGAAAAAAAAAAAAAAAAAAAAATATCAACTGTATATATATATATATATATATATGTGTGTGTGTGTGTGTGTGTGTGTGTGTGTGTAGAGTTAGTTATAGTTAAGTTATTCATGGTGTATTAATTAATCTCGTACAAGAGTTGTAACTCCCTCTGAATGGCTTGTTAATTATCTTAATGACTGTGAGGGGTGGGTGTCTCCGGCCCGTGTCCTCGGGGACAGACGAGAGCGGAGGCTGAGCGTGGACAGATGGAGGAGGGAGAGACTGAGTGGTTTTATGGGAGGATCGGCTTTCGCCTCTCGTCCGGGAGTTCCCCCGGTTCCTGCTGGACCGACCTGAGGGGCGCCGAGCGGGGAGACGCGTCCCGGCGAGCTGTCGTCCCGCTTCAGCAACACGTTAGCTGAAGAATTCCAGCTCGTCTCAGCGGCGGTCCCGAGCAGGACAAACATCTGCAGAGCCGAGAGTTCAGTCTGTGTCTCTGGTGAGAAGTATTACAACAAAAATACTTCCCACTGGAAAATGGAGGAAAATATTTTGCCAGGATGAATACAAGAGGGCAAATGAATCATCCGTGGAAGAGTTTTCCACTTTGAGAAGACGCTTTTACCTTTGCTGTCGTTTCCTGCAGCTTAAAGTTTAATCAGAGACAGACTGGTTTTTTTTGTGTGTTTTGGTTTTTTTTGCACTTGAGGGGAATTTGGATGAAAACGAAAACCCTCAGAAGTTTTCAGTCGTCACCCCTCATTCCACTTCCCACACTGATCCCATTAGATCCTGATTTCCAGGCTTTTGTGAAGTGTAAATCAACACGTGACGGTTTAAACGGTGCTCATCGACACACACTCGAAAACCAGCGCTTACATGTGGTTATGTGCACATTTACACCCCACCCCCACCCCCACCCCCTCCACTGAGGGTTGGACTCCATTGCATCATCGCAGCTGAGCAGCTCCAAAATGATTTCATGTGCCCATTCCCACCGGGAATTTTTAATGGAATGAAAGAAACTATAAAAGAAAAGAAATGGACAAATGAAAACATCCTCACAACCATAGGTGGACATATGGAAACACACACACACACACACACACATATATATATGATGTCTGACGACCAGTTGGAAATGAAGAATTAGAGCCAGATGGGAAAGATGCGGCTCCACCCTCGTCTCTCCTGAGACCTGGTGGTGAAGCAACGTTTCTGAATCAGTACTGGTGCAGTTGTTGTAGTACAACGATGTTAATATGAACTGAACTGTGATGCTAACGTTGTGGATAAGTGTCTTTATAAACTACGCACAGCTTCCAGGGAATTCTTCATGTTAGAAATTCCCAATTCTCACCAAAAACAAGTAAGCTCTTCACTGTCATGGGTAGAGCTGGGCGATATGGCCTAAAATCAATATCACGATAAATTGAGCAGTTCACCTCGATAACGATAAATGGACGATAACTACCACCATCCCTTGCGCAAAAAGTTTGTCCACTAGATGGGGCTGTGGCAGCATAATTGCTCCACAGCTAGTTAAATTAATTAAGGACTGTAAACCTACAGTGTCTGAAAATAAATGAATATAAATATTGAGTTGACTTATAGTTGACTTATAAATATTGTTGACTATTAGCAAATGCTTCAGTTAATGACTGCTGCCTGGAAGCACTTTTTGCTGGTCCCCCTGATCTCTTATCGCTTTGAGCTTTTTTAACTTCGTCGAATTCAACCACGTGATTGTACTGCAGGTGGTGGAAAAGGTTTGTGGTATTGCCCTGGCTGGTGACAACAGTCTTTTTGCACAATTTACATTTTACATTTTTTTGACAAGTATCCTCCCTGCGGAATCCAAAATGCTGCCACCCGATGGAAGTGGCGTTTTTTTTTTTGGAACAAGCTGCTGCTGCTCTTCCTCCGCCCTTGGCGCTTCAGCTGCCGCTTCGGCATTTAAACTCGCCTCCATTTCTTCACCGTCTCTTCCCCTTCTTGTTACAGACTGGATGGGGTGGAGTCACGTGACGTTGTACTGTGTGCGGCGTCTTAAAGGGGAACACAGCCTACCTACACAAACAGCCAAAAGACGAAAACCACTTTTCTTTTTTTTTTTAAACACCGAATATACCGACATGGGCAAAATGAATTCGGTTATCGTCGTAAATTTCGGTATCGGTAAATTTTCGGTTTATCGCCCAGCCCTAGTCATGGGAGTGGGATCAGTGATCTGGAGTCAGGGTCAGGACGCATGGGCCTCGTGACGAGGACGAACAAGACTTTACTTTGTTACTAAAACCTAATTAATTGGATGATAAAACATCGTCAGTGGTCCATGAACCACCTCAGATGTCTTTTTATCCCAAATGAAAAGAAGGCAGTGAAGTGTGATGCAGACGCTGCAGCAGGAGCAGGAGTTCAGTCAGATGAAGTGGATTTGCACCATCTAGCATGATCTTCATGCTGCTCAGTTACACAAAAGAAAAACGCTAAATCACCTCCAGAAGCTCTGGCTTTGATACGTTCATCAAAAAAAAGAGACTTGTTTTGATGAATGCATGATAACGTGTGAGCTGTGTGGAGAAGCTGGATGTTTCTGTGGCAGCTGTGTTTGTGCAGATGATACGCAGGCCATGAGAGAGGGTGGTTTCCATGGAGCAGCGCTGCATGTGAGCGCTGTGGAGCCTCCTCCTCCTCCATCCTCCTCCACCCTCCTCCACCATCCTCCTCCTCCTCCTCCATCTCCATCTCCATCTCCATCCTCCTCCTCCACCATCCTCCATCCTCCTCCATCCTCCTCCTCCACCCTCCTCCTCCTCCATCCTCCTCCTCCTCCATCCTCCTCCATCTCCATCCTCCTCCTCCACCCTCCTCCTCCACCATCCTCCTTCTCCTCCATCCTCCTCCTTCTCCACCCTCCTCCTCCATCCTCCTCCTCCCTCGTCCCTCCTTGTCCATCCTCCTCCTTCTCCATCCTACTCCATCCTCCTCCTCCTCTTTCAGCCTCCATCCTCCTCTTCCTCCTCCTCCTCCTCCTCCTGAGAGACGGGCGGTTGTGTGGAACAGCTCAAAAACATGATTACACTCATATGTCAGCAAAACACCCAGCACAGACATACTGGGACTAGATTCTCAGTAGAACAGTCACGTGTGTGTGTGTGTGTGTGTGTGTGTGTGTGTGTGTGTGTGTGTGTGTGTGTGTGCGTGCGTGCGTGTGTGTGTGTGTGTGTGTGTCGGACTGGCTTGGAGATATTTCCAAACTGTGGTTTTGGGTGTGTTATTTCCTGACACTGGCACATCTCAGTCTGCTGGAGTGAAGTCACCCGATTGGCCCCGAGACGTTTTCACAATTCAAAGACAAATTTTCTCTTTCTTTAAACTCTTTGATTATATTTTGCTTCGTTTCATTTTTTTTTTTGTTAACATCACTTTATATACTGACCAGAGCACAGTTTATTCATTTATAGCAGGACAACACGCTGCTCACGTTTGAGTTTTCTCTTCTGTCTGCTTTATGCTCAGCTGTAAATCTGGAATTGATGTAAGGACCAGTAGATGATCCGGTTCCTGCAGTAGCTGCAGTGACATTGGGAGTAGTGCTCGTTAATTCCATGCCCACGTTAGTACGTCTCCCGATATCACCACAAACCATGCATCACGCTGAGCGTATTGAACAGGGGATGCTGGAGGTGAGGACGGGGGGAGGGGAAGAACAAAGGAATCAGGGGAGGAGGTGGTGGTGGTGGGGTAACGTGGTGCATTCGAAGAGACCGGTCCCTTGGTTTTAAAAAGGCACAGATGATCTTTTTTTTTTTTTCCTCCCCTGATCGTCCTCTTGCATTTCACATGATTCTGCCGAGACACAGGGAAGCATCTCTGAAAGCCGGAAGAACGAGGGAAGGAGGAGGGAGGACGGGAGGGAGGACGGAGGCAGCGGGGAGCGTAGGGGAGGAGGAGGAGGGGGCACTGCTGCGTCTGCCGCCGCTGTCATTCTGCTGCTGCGCGGCTCACCGGCAGGAGGGCGTGCTGGAGGGAGGAGTGTGGTGGAAAAAACGGAGGGAAGGAGAGAAAGGGAGCAGCACTGCAACAGCTGCAGCTGCAGCAGCCTGTCAGAGGGAAACAGAGGACGGAGACAGAGGGAGGACAGACAGAGAGACAAGGATTGCTTTGAAGGGAGCGTTATATATGTTGCTTTATTTTTTTTTCCCTGTGTGAGGAAGCCTGATTTCTCCCCGCTGATGCTTTTCTATATGGTCTCACGCAGGCGGCATACATGGAAGTAGTGTGAGGGGCGGAGGAGGAGATTTAAAAATGGAAAGGACGGAGAGCACAAAGGCGTACGGCCAAGCGGATGGGAAAGGAGTGGGTATGGCAGCTAAGAGGGCAAAGTCCGGAGTGCCCCAGAGCACCCAGCGGGGTGAGCTGAAGGTTTACCGAGTGGGTAGCTCTGAGGGCAGGATTCCGGTGGCGTCCAATCTCCGCAAGCAGAGGTCGATGACCAACCTGGCCGTGCTCACCGATGCTGAGAAGAAGTTGCATCTCTATGAGCCGAAGTGGTGCGACGACATGGCCAAAGCTGGAGCAGGACAGAGCAAGACGGGCAAGCCCAAGACGGCAGGAGGTGGCCCTGTTGCCGGAGCGGGGTCCCCTCTCTCCCGAAACTTATCCAAATCGGAGCATTCGCTGTTCCAGGGCAAACCCAAGCCCTTCAGCCCGCTGGCTGCTCCCTCGGCCCTCAGCAAGCAGAGCCGCATACCCCGCGGTCCATACGCCGAAGTGAAGCCCCTGAGCAAAGCCCCTGAAGATGGGAAGTCAGATGACGAGATCCTGTCGAGCAAAGCAAAGGCCAACGCGAAGAAAGCGGGAGCTGGAGCTGGGGGGGAGTCCGGCTCCAAAGGCCAGGTGGAGGAAGGAGGAGATAAGCCCTTCCTGAAGGTGGACCCGGAGCTGGTGGTGACAGTGCTGGGCGACCTGGAGCAGCTGCTCTTCAGCCAGATGTTGGGTGAGTACACATAAGACATCTTGATATCTGCGCCCACCCTGCAGTCCTCTTCCCCGCCATGTGCTACAAACCAAAAACCCCCACTTCCTAAAAGACGTCGGCATCACGCCCCCTTTAGTACGGCCGCCACACGGCACCTGCCTGCTGCTGCAGACCCACATTTCCCAGGGATAGATTTCATGCAGCTGGGAAAAAAGCAAAAAAAAAAAAAACAGGAAGAGGTTCTCATTGTGCTTGCAGAGCATGCTCTTCCTCTCTTTATGTGATCGAATGCTGCCTCGGCTTTGCTTTCTCTCCCAATGCTCAATGGACGCTTTTAATACCAACGCTGAAATAACGCTCTATTGTTCTTATTCCTCCAGGATGTCACTCAGTGTTGCATTGATTTTGTCATGTGGGCTCGCATCCGATGGTAAACAACGCTGTCTGAATGCATGAGAGAGCCCGGAGGCGTTTGGACTCTTACCTGATGCATGCTTATAAAACGCAGAGATGGGAAAACGCTGGCATGCCATGTTGAATCCATTGAAGGCACACGGACACATTTAGCCTCCTCCCGGCTCCGTTCATGTTCATGTGTGCAGCTCTGACAGCTGTGTGCTTAACTGAAGGTGTAGGTCAGGAGAGACCATAAATAAATGATAGTATGATTGGAATTCTAATGAATTCTCATCTGGAAACCCAACTATCTTCTCATCTTCTCCTGCAAAGGTTACTTTTCTCTCAGACTATGTATACGGAGTTGATTATAAACTTCATGGACCTGGTTTCTTAGCAAATAATCTTCTCGAATAAATTGAACATTAGATTTTCTTCCACAAATTGTAGTTGAGGCGTCTGAAGCGGCGTTTCATGTACCTGTCGTCAGGATCGCACGTTTCCTGTAGCGTCTTAATGAAGACATCTGGTGGTGATTGAATCCGTTATCCACGCCCCATTAGACGATATGATGTCCGACGCTCTTCTCAGTCAAACTGAAAGACCAGCAAGGACTGTAAACAAGTCGACAAATTGCGGTATCATCTGACGTGTTTTTGTGCCTCAAGAGAAGAACCTCAAACCAAAATGTATAAGTGCCCCTTTATTCCGCTTTATTGACCCAGTTGTATAGAATTTGACCTCTGTGATGTTTCATAACCAATGGAAAGTCATTGTTTGTCAAAAAGGGGAGTTTAACATTTCAATGAATTATTTATCATCATTTAAGTTGATAATCCCATGCGGTCCTTTGACATGAGTCAAGTTTTTTATTTTATTTTGCAGTATATTTAAGGCCTTGTTACTGCCTGATCGTGTCCACTGGCTCTACAGCACATCTCATTATGAGCTCACTGAGAGGATGCTTTTATTTCTATACATAAAGGGTCTATTTGTTGACAAACACGAACGTCAAGAATGGTCAACTTTGTCAACAGGCTCACTGGAGTCACATCACAAGACAAGCCTGCGGACGCCCCGGAAAAACACTTCCTGATAGCATTCAAATGGCGTTTTCATGCTTTATTATGCGGTCGGGCAACTTCTGCTTAACTCAAGTCACAATCAGCAGTCGGGTCTGCGGCATAAAAGATCTGTTTGTTTGTAAGGATGAATGTACGTTGACAAATATAATCCAGGTCATTAGGATGACGGTCGTATTCACAGAGAAAAGAGCAAACCTCATTTCAATGTCATCGTACGTGATCCGTCATGCAAGATGTGCACTACCATAGCAATGGCCCACAGCTTCAGTATATAGGACAACAATTGCTAACATGCTCTTAATGGGAGATGTGATTGTCAGAGAGGTCACAGAGTGTTGACCTTTGACAATCAGTTCCTCAGCGTTCATTTCTGTCAGCATCGGTGTAGCTGGGGGCGAATTCAAATATGTGCGTTTGTTTACATCTACCTGAGGTATTTACCACTGTTCTCTGATGCTACCAGTTTCAATAACTTAAAAAAAAAGAATAGATCACTCATTTCTCCATGATAACTGTTTCTTTTTTCCTCACCAGCCACTGTGAGGAACTCTGAAGAGCTCATTATTGTCTGAGTCGTCGATGTTCAAACATTTTTATAGATAACTGTTGATAAAGACTTCTAGAATCAGTATTTCCTTGATATTTGGGGACATTATGCTAATGTCCCAATGTGATTAGTGCAACTTCAAATAATCCTTAATGTGTTTTTAGGGTTCGTCACTGAAAGCCTCAATGTTTCTCAATATTCCGTCCAGGTTTTTCTGTCTCCCTGTTGTATCACTGCAATGCAGGGTGCCAGCAGACTGTCGTTCCCTGTACAGGAGCACAGAGCACACGGAAAACAGTATCTACTACAAACAGCTGTGAATCGACCTGTTCAAGAACCCCAGTCGAATTCTACATCCAGCTCACACACACTCATCCTTCATAAATTACTGCTTGTCAGTATTAATGTTGCTTTGTAATTAGAGGCAAACACGTTTCCACAAGACCTGGTTGATTTTTCAGGTCTGTGCATTGAAAACCATTTGTATGTAAAGGTTGAAATGTAAAGTGTACTGACCCTTTCAGTCCACACACAAATAATATGATCAGGAACACGTGCATGGGGACGCAATGGACGTGCGTTTCGGTTTTGTGTTGTAACGTGTGCCTGCATGACTTTTCCTAAAAGACGACCACTGCTACTCTGAATGTTTTATTAACGTTTGTTGTACGTGTCTGACCCACAGACCCCGAGTCCCAGAGGAAACGGACGGTGCAGAATGTCCTGGACCTGCGACAGAATTTGGAGGATACCATGTCGAGTCTGCGCGGCTCTCAGCTTAGTCACAGGTAAATCTGCATTTTAGAGTTTTGGTGCATCCAATGCAACTTGATAGCATCACATGGAAAGAAAACCACAGGAAAAAAAAGTAAATTCTGTGTCTAATTTAACCTGGGAGGAGAAACACTCTCATGTGGACTGGATGGTTTGATCGATACATAACGTCGTGTGTAAAAAAGCTGCTTGGAGAGTTGCCACCTGGTGAACATCTGGCTTCCATCCCTCTGAAGCAGCACGTCTCTGACCTCATTCCTAGGCATTTCTCCGTTTGCGTCTCAGAGGCAAAAGGCCCAGGCATTAATTTGTTCCAACGACCACAACATAATGAGACACTGGTAGAAGGACGGGCCTTTACTTCATTTGGACACTTTGAACTTAATATCCTGTGTAACGACAAACCAAACGGAAGGCAAAATGATCCGTTTGTGTGCATTTCAACTTTCCTTAATGTGATGTTACCTAATCACTCAGCTCTTTAGCTCGATTACCCTGTTGTGGTGCCAGTATTATGAAATTAATAACGTGTTTTCTGAAGCTAGTTTAAGCTCATCCACCACTTTAGGACATGATATCAGAGTCTTTACTGCAACGAGTCATTGACAACGTAGTTTACAACTAGCATCTGAAAAACAGCTTTACCTCACAGCTTTAATTCAAATAAAGTAAGAAACTAACACTTGTCTGTCGCCCAGAAACACAACCTCAAGCGAATGTGATGATGCTCTCTGTCTACTGGATGTATAATTGGGCGGTTGCTAAGATGCCAAGTCATAAAACTTTTATATGTGAATGATATGTTGGCGGTTGTGTATCTGTCAACTGTTGCATGGATGATTTTCTGCCACCTAGTGGCAGTTCTGTTATATCTAAAAAAAAAAACATGTCTGCGATAGCAAAAAGATTTTAAGCCATTTTAGTTCTAATTACACGATGAATAACCAAAGAGACATTCTTTAAAGTCAGTGGAATATTAGCAACATTATGCTGCTTATCCTTCAGTAGTAATCTTGATTGATGTTTTTTTTTAGTGTCTTTTAACAAAATATACAAAATTCTTTATTACTCATTGACAAAAGTAAAATTCTCACTCTTTCAGTCCTGGCACCTCTTAGCCTCCACACGGATGAATTATCCATCAGCAATGGATAAAAATACTCCCATGGTCATAGCTGTTGCAGTATTTATTTGGGCGAGTTGGTGGTGGTTGTGTGGTTATGTAACTGGCAGACACAGAAGACACTTCCAGCCATTTGCAGGACCAAACCCTGACTCACTGACAGAACCAAACTGGAACCCTGTCATACACGACTAAACAACACGATAATAACTAATGGAAAAAGTGATGTTGCTAGTTCTTGGGCGTGGACACCATATTACCATTCTCCTCGGTTGGAGAATATACTGGTGAGTGTGACTGTATTGCAGAACACAAAATGGCACAACTGCTGTGTCTGCAATCCAGTGCCACCGATGCAGAAATGTGTCCTTGCTTCTCTGGTCCCATCCTTTTTGTGCCTGTCTGGAACAATGCCTCAGATATATGAATGTCACAGAAACTTGCGTGGATGTGTCTCCTCAGCTGTCTGGAGAGCAGTAACGTGGGTTATGACAGCGATGAGACCAACGCGCGCAGCATTTCAAGCCTGTCCAACCGCTCTTCACCCCTCTCCTGGCGCCACGGACAGTCCAGCCCCCGTCTTCAGGCTGGAGACGCCCCGTCTGCCACAGGTGGAGGATACCAGGGGAGTAAGACTGGGTCCCAGTACACCGCCCACACGATGCCAACCCGCTCGGGCCGCCTCAGCAGCACATCTCGCATTGAACTCATCGAGGGGTTGGACGTGGATGAAGCAGATCTCAAATCTGGGTACCTGAGCGACAGTGACCTTCTCGGAAAGAGCCTGCCGGATGACGATGACGACAACCTGGCTAACGGGTAGGTGCATCCGAAAATAAGCATGGGTTTGAACCTTTTGTTACCATGACGACATGAATCAATTGGTGACTGCGGGCGGCTGGGTCCCGGCTGGTCCTTTCAGCCTCCACCATGTGACTCTCTAAAAGGTCACCTTGCAGTTGTTGCCAAATTGTGTCCTGCTTTAAGTGCTGGACATTGTTCCACGCCACATTTTATTCATAAAATCAGGTTCAGATCACTGACTGCAGCCCATAATGAAGACGGAGACATTCTCTGCTGCCATGTTGGGTTTCTGTTGACATTTTACACTTGGAAGACCTATCGAAGTGCTTTTATCTGCACAAACGCTCTCCCTTCCTTGTCTTCTGAAGGATTTCTCAAAGATCTGTCTGTCATTGTCAGAGGCTGTTTTTTTGCTGACTCTGACAGAACGCCTTCAGGTGTTTCTTTGCCAAGCAGAGAACCGTTTCAGGTGTTTCCTCGGATACACAACAAATCCCCCCCTTAACTCTGACTCCTAAATAGCAACATAGCGTCTGAATCTTGCAGAGGCTTTGTCAACAGGTACAGAAGCAACAAAACAGTTTAGATCAGACACGAGGCAGTGCTTTGTGTTTCTTCTTATTTTCCCTGCTGTTTGACGATGGAGAGAACCGAGGCTCAGAATGTGAACTTTGCGTCTTTATCCGTTTCCCTCCCTCGACTTGACGACTGACAGCGAGAGTCAGAGTGAATCCAGGACAGCTCTCTGGTGCGGTTTAGCAGCTTTATCGCCGTCGCACATGCAGTGGGATTTAAGCCCAGCCTCTGGAGCGCTGGCTAGACCCAGCGAGCCAAGTCACATTCTTACCGCAGAGTGCATTAATGAGAAAAAGTGTTGCATTAATTTGTTTGAGTTTAAGTTGGGGTGAATCAGGATGGCAAAACTAGTTTGAAGCTCGGAAGGAATGTCAACTAAAAGAAGGCGACCTGCTCCACGTGTTCAGGTTTGGGATTTCGGACAGAGAGAGGGTGAGGCGGATCAGAAATCGGAATCCTGATAAGGTTAGGATTAAAAAGGGATTATGTCATAGGGGTCCGGTTCTCACAGGAACACGCACACACCCGAAATCCACTTAAATCTGACAAGTACTATGTCCTGACCCCTGCTGCGTCCGCGCCGCTCCGCTGTGGTGATTCAGTACCATGTATGAGGTGAACTTGGAGACTCACCCCTGCCTCAGTACACCGCAGGCACTAAAGATGCGAGTCATTTTCATGTAACCCAGTTTGTGGAATTGCCTCGTCACGCTCGGTGTGTGACACCAATGTCAGCAGTCCCCAGGCATGGCTGACTATGAGGTAACCTGATTGTTACCACAGATTGTCACCATTAGATTATTGCCACTTACAGCAAGAGGATCATGGGAGTATTTGGATTTATATACATGCTGTGTTTTGTCACAGGAATAATAATAATAGGCTATTTTGGACGTCAGGATGGACCAAGATATGGAAATCTGGCAGTTTTCTCTTTCTGACCTTGACTTGGTTGCTGGATTATTTTTTGGGGGAAAAAAAAAACTTGCATACTTGGAAATTTTTCCAAAAACAGATTTCCAAGTATTTGCTCTAGTTTTGGTGCAAAGTATCTGCTGAAAGAAAACAGGAATGCTCTTTATTGACAGATCATGGTAGCTCATAGATAATACTGCAAAAAACTGGCTAATCTGTTTGGTTGAGACGGTGCAGACACACATGGTTTGGTTTTCCTCTTGCAAAGTATGTGACACATTTGCATTTCTACTGTACATCCCCTCTGTCATACAGTCACAGCTCAGACCATTAGCTACCAGCTCTTGAAAATAGATCAGGCTCCTCCTGCGTAACCATGGAAACCAGCTGGAAATAGAGTGTAAGACGGGGTGCGATTTGTGCTCCCTTTCACAAAAGCCCCAGTTTATTTTATTTTACATTCATATACTATGTTGATATGAAATTTTAGGTCTCATGTTTAATCAGGACAATTAACAATGTCTGAGTTGAAGAGTGACCAGTTGATAGATATATATGTGTGTGTGTGTGTGTGTGTATGTATATAATCGTTAATTATCCTTTTTATTCCTGTGGAGTACTGCAGCACATGGCTTGACATCTAATGGATATTGATTGACGCACACCAGACAAAACCAGCTAGCACAGGTCGAAATGTAAACACACTGACAGTAATCACTGCTGATGGCTGTCTGTGTGTGTGTGTGTGTCTGTGTGTGCGCCTAATCAATAATCTGATACTACATACAACTCGTCTTTACATCAGAGATATACAGCGACACCCAGATTACAGATAATCTGCAGTGCAATCTACAGTGATTGCAAACATCACTGTATACACGTATGTCACCTCACAAATAACCATATAGTTGTAACACAAATAAAACTTTATCAGCCCTGTTAGCAGATGGAGATCTGGAATTATAGAGAACTGGAATTGCCCTTTTTATGTTAAACGTCATTTTTAATAGTTTCCCATCTCCCTTACTGGACTCAGTGTCAGTTTGAATTATTGCCTGGCATCTAATAAACAAGGGTTTTTGCTCGACTAGCGTTTATGATGCTGAGTATTACCACTGAGCGAGTGAGTGACTGTGCTTAATGTTTCAGACGACTGTTGAGATGGCGTTTAATTTAATCCTCATCATGTCTGACCGCGCCAGGAATCGTAACGGTTTCCTGTGGTTACATTCTTCACATGACGTTCAGCCATCAGTCACATGACAGCACGCTGCTGCCAGCCATATTTAAAACGCTGGCTTCTGAGTAGAGCAGTAATCATGTTATACGATCGGTGTCTGGTTGTTGTTTTTTTCCGTATCTGGGTTATAGATGACCACTCCCGGTCAGCATTCAGTGTCATTCCAGTGAGGGTTCACAGACTCTCCACTTTACCGTATGTGAGCACTTTGGTTACGGTTAAATTAACATGTTTAATACAGATGTTCACTTTTTTTTCACATAATCATTTAAGTTGATGGGATTAAAACATGTCTGATGTTTATAACATTACATGTGACATTCGCCCATTTGTACACACACTCGTACAGCACTTCTACATCTATCACTCCCATTCACACCCTGCTGGCACAGCTGTCAGGGGCAATTTGAGGTTCAGTATCTTGGCCAGAACAACCACCTTATGATTACCGGGTAATCTGCTCTACCTCCTGAGCCACAGCCGACACAGTCCCGCTCTGCGTTGGTTAGTTTGTCTGTCAGCGATCTCGCCTAATATCTGCAACTCTACAATATGAACCAATTCAACCAAAACAAGTGGCTGGAAGCAGCTAAATTGCCCTGAGTTGTTGGGAAAGTCAGACCTTAACATATTTCTATGATCTATGATGAAGCTATAAATACAAAAGAGATTCAAATAAAATATATTTTATGAAGCATCCATTTATCTGTTTCACCAATACCAGGCCACTGTGGCAGTATCTATTACTGTTATATTATCTGATTATAAGGCTTGAGGACAGATTATACTATAGATATGATGTGGAATATGTTGTTGTTGAAGACCTTAATATGTTCTGGATAAATATCACAGATGAATTGTCTGTTTTTATTGTTCACATGTTAATAATCTGCCAAATGTGTTAGATCTCATAAGAGCATCATAAGCTGTTCAAATCCTCGCACATGACAACAAACCAACAAACAAAGCACAGCATCATCATAGCTGCTGCACACGCGTTAGTTATCATGAGGGGGAAAATGGTGCAGGTGAAACAAAAGGACTCATTTGTTGTTCTGACCTCATCAGAGGATTTGTGTTTCAGTATGTGGGTCCTCTGACTGCACCAGCTCGTCTCTGTGTGTAGTAGGATACAGGCAGCAATGCAGAGCAGAGGAAGGAGGCTTGTTTCAGCAGCATCACACCTCTGATCATGCGGCAACATGGCTCGGGATGTGCTGCCATAGCAACCGTCTTCCACTGACCCAGTGATGGGCTGCCTTGTGTGTCAGTGTAATAGCTTCTGAACCGATGTGTGTGTGTGTGTGCGCACACAGGCATGGATGTGCATCACTAGCTGCTAGAGAGAGAGAGAGGGAGAGAATATGAGGGCGAGACAGCAGAGCGACACAGATTGATGGGCGGATGCAGACAGAGAGTGGTGTGAAAATGTCATGCTAACCATTTAATTAGATTGCTTTGTAATTGACATTGTGGGAGAGAGCTCTCTGTTGATGAAGCTATTGTTTTTATTTCTATTTGCATCTTGGTATTTGCAGGATTTGCAGTGGGGGTGGATGTGGCAAGTCATTTCATTTCACTCAAGCACTTTTTTTCCTGAAATATATATGGTTTTGAATACTGACCCCCCCTCCCCCAACCCACCCCCCAGACTAGTAGTGAATGCATTTCATGCATCTTTTTTTCTTCATTACTGTATATTGTGTATAAGACCTGGGCTCAGTTTCCCCCTCTGGCACTATCGTTTCCATGGCAACCACATTAAAGCTTGGCCCATGCTTGTGAGTGGAATCTGTTATAGATTTGTAATGTACAGCATGAGCGAGTGTGTAATTTTCTACATACTGGAATACTTGACTGCCTAACTCATGGAAACCAGGGGTATCGACAAATAGATTCTGTAACACAGCGAAAGGGTTTGCTGCACTCATCTGATTCTGGATCTGTGCCCATGGCAGTCTGCGTTTCATTTCCCTTTCCTGCCTGAGTGAGACGGTGCTACAGTCACTGACTGCTCCAACACGCTGCCCGACCCACTTTAAACCCATCCACACAAAAAAACATGCTGTGGCCTCTCTGGAGTGGTCCTCCTCAGGCACTGCTGGGACTCCAGTTTAGTGAGACAACCACTGGGGGTCAGTCAGTCCTTTATGAGCCATGGCTCTCTGGCCTCTGACACACACACACACACACACACACACACACACACACACACACACACACACGTTGCTGTGAACAGTTTCTTTGAAGCTGAGTAAATGTGTAATTTGCACATTTCTCAGGGGTTTTGAGGAAACAACAAGACTCAACAGATTTTTTGATGAGATCTGGTTATGAGTGATTACAGAGTCACGCGGTGACGGTGCCCACACCCCCCCTCCCCCCGCGCAAACACATCTGGGGTCAATATGGAGCCCTCATCCCCCGCTAAGGTCAGTAAAAATATTGGATCTACACGGGCCTCATGCTCCCCCCCCACCACCACCACCACCAAACCCACCTCCTCCGTTAACTTACATCCTCAGCTACATTAATAATGGTCCATTACAGCTGCACCCCCAGGGTGCATGAATCACAGCTGAATTGTGTGTGTGTGTGTGTGTGGTCATCTGGGTGCACAATCTACATACCACCAGTGTATCATAGCCCCAGCCCCAGGTGGAAAATATGACACGTCTGCTGTTTTTCCACAACGTTTTGTTTTGAAATGAAAATCAGATGGTATCTGTTTATCCACGATTCCCCATTCATCGCTATGTTTGCTGGAGTTGGCGCAGAATTAGTCGTACAACTAACGAGGGCCGTTTTTTTTTTTTTCAGATTGTAATGTATTGCTTCATGTAAAATTTGGCTCAGCTTCAACTCTTTGTTGATATGAAGCTGCATTACTCAGACGCAAAGCTGCTAAAGTGCAACATCAATCAAGTCGATAGAGATTTGTCTCAGTGGAGCTCAAATAAAAACACAGGACTATGTCATGAAGCGTTTCCACATCAGGATGCAAGAACAGCAGTATCTCGCAGACTGTCAGGCTGTCAGTGTGGCACCACATGAGACTGTTGGTCTCGGCATGGATTGTGCATCGGGCGCGCTGTGCGCCGCATCTGTGGGGGGAACGTTTCCTGTCTGAGGTCGATGTAGACTGAACAATTATTTTCCAGTCTGATAATCAGATGACAAGTCAGTTTTACCGGGGCTTTGCAGAGACGTGGTCGGCTTCGGTCCCAGATGCAGCCACTGGTTCATCATAGGCCAGAGTAGTTACAGTATGTTAAATGATGAAACACCGTTCTGTGATTGAATGCACCTCAGTCCTATTTGTCATGAACAGAATAGTGAAATTCAGTGCTGGGAAGATCAGGGATGTGCTCATGTGATTTCTTTTTTTTTTTTTTGTATATCATCTATTGCCCTTTTGACTAAATGATAAAATGTGTTTTTAAAACCCCCCCCCCCCCCCCCCCCCCAACCCACCCCCCAGACTAGTAGTGAATGCATTTCATGCATCTTTTTTTCTTCATTTCTGTATATTGTGTATAAGACCTGGGCTCAGTTTCCCCCTCTGGCACTATCGTTTCCATGGCAACCACATTAAAGCTTGGCCCATGCTTGTGAGTGGAATCTGTTATAGATTTGGAATGTACAGCATGAGCGAGTGTGTAATTTTCTACATACTGCAATACTTGACTGCCTAACTCATGGAAACCAGGGGTATCGACAAATAGATTCTGTAACACACCGAAAGGGTTTGCTGCACTCATCTGATTCTGGATCTGTGCCCGTGGCAGTCTGCGTTTCATTTCCCTTTCCTGCCTGAGTTAGACGCTGCTACAGTCACTGACTGCTCCAACACGCTCCCCGACCCACTTTAAACCCATCCGCACAAAAAACCATGCTGTGGCCTCTCTGGAGTGGTCCTCCTCAGGTGGTTGTCTCACTGCTGGGACTCCAGTTTAGTGAGACAACCACTGGGGGTCAGTCAGTCCTTTATGAGCCATGGCTCTCTGGCCTCTGACACACACACACACACAGACACACACACACGTTGCTGTGAACAGTTTCTTTGAAGCTGAGTAAATGTGTAATTTGCACATTTCTCAGGGGGTTTGAGGAAACAACAAGACTCAACAGATTTTTTGATGAGATCTGGTTATGAGTGATTACACAGTCACACGGTGCCCACACCCCCCCTCCCCCAGCGCAAACACATCTGGGGTCAATATGGAGCCCTCATCCCCCGCTAAGGTCAGTAAAAATATTGGATCTACACGGGCCTCATGCCCCCCCAACACCAAACCCACCTCCACCGTTAACTTACATCCTCAGCTACATTAATAATGGTCCATTACAGCTGCACCCCCAGGGTGCATGAATCACAGCTGAATTGTGTGTGTGTGTGTGTGTGTGGTCATCTGGGTGCACAATTTACATACCACCAGTGTATCACAGCCCCAGCCCCAGGTGGAAAATATGACACGTCTGCTGTTTTTCCACAACGTTTTGTTTTGAAATGAAAATCAGATGGTATCTGTTTATCCACGATTCCCCATTCATCGCTATGTTTGCTGGAGTGGGCGCAGAATTAGTCGTACAACTAACGAGGGCCGTTTTTGTTTTTTCAGATTGTAATGTATTGCTTCATGTAAAATTTGGCTCAGCTTCAACTCTTTGTTGATATGAAGCTGCATTACTCAGACGCAAAGCTGCTAAAGTTCAGGACTTGAGTGCAACATCGATCAAGTCGATAGAGATTTGTCTCAGTGGAGCTCAAATAAAAACACAGGACTATGTCATGAAGCGTTTCCACATCAGGATGCAAGAACAGCAGTATCTCGCAGACTGTCAGGCTGTCAGTGTGGCACCACATGAGACTGTTGGTCTCGGCATGGATTGTGCATCGGGCGCGCTGTGCGCCGCATCTGTGGGGGGAACGTTTCCTGTCTGAGGTCGATGTAGACTGAACAATTATTTTCCAGTCTGATAATCAGATGACAAGTCAGTTTTACCGGGGCTTTGCAGAGACGTGGTCGGCTTCGGTCCCAGATGCAGCCACTGGTTCATCATAGGCCAGAGTAGTTACAGTATGTTAAATGATGAAACACCGTTCTGTGATTGAATGCACCTCAGTCCTATTTGTCATGAACAGAATAGTGAAATTCAGTGCTGGGAAGATCAGGGATGTGCTCATGTGATTTCTTTATTTTTTTTTTGTATATCATCTATTGCCCTTTTGACTAAATGACGCTGAAAGAGACAAACAGTAAATCATTGAACAGTGTTTCAAATGAAAAATTCCCACATGGAAACACTAAATCAGTTAAACAGAGTAGAGGAATGTCTGCACTGTCTTAATATCTGAGGGTGGAAAATCCCTTTTACAGTATCTACACCCAACTGTAGTTATAGGATGCCCAGATCAAAGTCAGAGAGCCTCCTGCTGGAAATCTAACATCATTACACCATTTCAAAACTGCAAGGCAGGTCGGATCAAGATTGATATCAGTCTGTTTCCCTTCAGACTTCTACCTGGTCATACAGTATGTTTATTCACGTTAATGCATGTTAGGATTTATCGTGGAACATTGCTATTTAAGAAAAGATGTTGGCCGGCCAAAAGTATGGAGACCCCATGCACAGATTCCTAACCTCAGTCTGAGCCAAATCCTGCGTGTGACCAAAAGCAGCAGGAACATCTCAGACGGCAACATAAGCACGTGGTGACAGGAATGATCTGTATAGGAGCAGATCAATGGAGCCAGGTTCCAAATCAGATGAAGAGCGGTATGTAGATATACAGGAAGAGCTTCTGGAACAGATTGGCAACAATCAAACAAAGGCCTCATTGTTCACATGTTTTCATAATGGTGCACGATAGATTTTAAACTTTTTTACTCTTCTTGGCTCGTTTCTCGCCGTTGAGAAATAACTTGTCACGAGCTCGGTAATGTTTTAGCTATAATGTGATTTAGGGCCAAATAGTTGGCAATTTGGACAAAATATAAAAAAAAGTAAAAAAAAAAAAAAACCTAGAGAGACTTGTTTCATGTCTCTATTAATTCCCTTCAGTGTATTTTTACGTTTTTGACACCAGCACAGTGTAGCACAGTTTACTACACCGGAGGGAGACAACAGCGTTGGTAGGGCAGAAGGTCAGATCATGAGTCAAACCTGATAAGTAAAAGGCCCTAACAGTGCTATAACGTCTCACAGACGGAGCTGATGGTCTGTTTTAACAGGCCATGCTGGCGACACTAGTGAATGGCCGACACAAGCTGGGAGCGTACAGTACAAACATGACCTCCAGCCTCTTCCGATGACCTGTTTAGAGGCTCAGAGATAAACACGAGGCACGAGCAACAGTTTTTTGGGGTTTTTTTTTGCTCTGTAAACAATTTATTTCTTCCATCGCTCCAGAGCTGACATCTTTGAAGTAGCAGGCAGATGTTTCGAGATGTTTGGTTTGCGAGCAAATGAAGAAAAAGAGTAAAAAAAACGAGAAGATCCAGTTTGGATTCCGATCACAGAGACGATAATGAAGATAGAGGCAGACACAACAACTGGAGCGTGGCAGTCGGCCGGAGATGTATAGTACACTGTTTTGATTCTGATAACAATCAGTTTGTTTGTGAATGTCAGCATCTCTCCTGTAAGATGAAGTGAGGAGGACACGTTGATGCTGTCTGGTCACATGAGATCTTCTGTTTCCAGCTGGACTCAGACTGGGTGGACCCGGTGTGGGACGCTCTCTGGAGGCTTTAGCTCCTCAGTTTACAGAGTGGAGATCTGGTGAGATCATCACCATGGGTCTGTTCCACTACTAATGAGAAGAGGAGGCTGCTCGGGGCTCAGTGGAGGTCCTCGGCTTGTGTGTGGTTTTGTGGTTTTTGCGCTCGCAGTGATTCAGACTTTACCTTAAACTGAGTTTTTCCAGCTCGGGCCACAGAAGGTAATGAATAAAGATGGAAGGCTTTTTATTTTTAGGGACCTCAATTATGGTCATCATCTCCTTGGCCTTAAAAGAAGGTCTGATGGTGGAAAAGTCTCTTTGAAATTCTTTCACTAAAAATCCAGAAAATGACCAAAACAAAAATGCTAATATGAGACTTGGAGATTTATGTCACAGTCAAGTTTAAGTTCAACCTTAAACTGTTTAACCTGGATTCAGTTAATGAATATAAGTGACTAACTTACAAGCACCGTTTAGCAAACTAAACATAAAGACAGAAAAAACAATCATCAAAAAAGAAAAATAACTGTCCAGTTCTTATGGCGAAACCTTATGCTAATGTTATGCTAATGTTTCCTACTTAGCATACACACAGCATTACGGCTATCAAATTAAAATGCTGCCTTGTAAATCAAGCTAATTACTTTACAGTGATTTTTGTAATTTATCCTTTATCACAATAATGGTAGAGCGACTAAATAGTTTATTGACGAAGCCATAGTACCTTAACAGGTTCTGTAGCTAAGCTAATAGGCAATAATGCTACACTAATTATCTTGTGGTGTCGCTGCCTGAAATGGCTATATGTAATAAATATGTAAAATGGGGCGTAATTTAAATGAGCACTTCAACGATTAAGTATTCATTTCAAGAGACACGTTATGAAATGAACCGAATCAGCAGAAGCTGTAATGTTTTGTTAATACTAATCAACATGGCGTCTTTCATTAGAGCGTCTCCGTCTGTTTTTTTTTTTTTGTTAGTTTTTTTTTTTTTGCTGAACGGTGAGAAAAGGCCAGTTAAAGCTGACGACATCAAATGATCGTTAATGAGATGAAAAAAAATAACAATGATTGGTTTGTTTGCTAACAACAGAAATATACACCGTTGACTGTAATCGGATTACTTTGGGATGAACACATGCTAGTGATGACAGACAGAGGGATGATGTGACTCGTCATCCCTCTCTTCTTTTTTTTGGTCGGGAGAGGAGGAGGTGTGGGGAGGGGGGGAGGAGCGGGGACTGAGTTCTCCTCTCCTCTCCTCTGGCTGAATGGGACACACCGGGATCTCTCTGTCTCTCTGCGGAGGAGCATGAATCTAAATCACAACACACCGACGATTTCAGCGAGCTACTTCCAGCATGACGCCGGTAACCGGTCCGGGACCAGTGGCCGAGCTCGGCCCAGGAAGGTCTCCTGTGTGCGGCTTGCGCCCGGAGCAAGGTACCGGTCACATCTCTGACACACTGAACCAAACTCTCCTGCTAACTTTTCACTACTAGCTTATTTGCTAACATGTAAACACGGGTTCTGGTGTTACAGTATGGTAACGCCACAGTGTGTATGGTGCTGGGATAATGACAGTGTTGTGTAATTGTTAATGACACAATGGTGGTTCGGTGACACAATGTGTGTGTTTTACACTTTGAGAAGTGAGAACAATAGTGGTTAAGGCGTAATCTGAGGTTTGATATGTTGACTCCGGTTGACACGGGAAATCATAACATCTGTGGTCACGTGTTTTTGTTGGAGGGACAATGCGTTGCTGCGGCCACATCTGTCCTGTATAACAGAGGATGTCTTCACATTCCCATCAGCCCTGTCCTCATTGTCCTAAACACAATACAATGCAGTGTGTGTGTTCCTGTTGTGTATGTTTCATCTGGTTTTATAGCTCTAACCGACTCATCTTATATATGACACATCGGAATGATGACACAGTGGCAGCAGCAGTTGTTTTGGTGTGTGTGTGTAAGTAAGTGTGTGTGCACGGGTGTGTGTGTTTAGTGATGGTGTCAGATTCAGGTCCACGTCTGTACAGTCACCGTGATGTCCGTGACCTGCTCCACCCAGTTTCACAGCACCCCTACTCAAACAAAAAGCATGGACGCACAAATCAGAGAGATGTTGGAGTTGTGCCACTGAACACAAAAAGTTAACTACCACCCCGTGTATGAGGTATGCATGTTGCTGGAGTACTCCCACCCTCCCTCCCTGTCTGGACCCCTCCCATCCCCAGAACAGACAATTTGGCTGTAATATCACAGGCCCTCCTGCATCTTCTCACACTGACATCCCTGTGGGGTCAGTCATGACCCCTCTGTTGTTGATAGTATGAAAAAGTATATACATCTAAAATAAAAATAAAACATTTATAAGTCTCGAATCAAACAGTTGTCTTAGGCTTGGTCTGTCTCGTGTCAAACGTGCCCTCTGCGGCCACAGACCTTTAGCGTGTCAGTGCGAAGTGTCAGGGGTGAGCGACTACAACTCCAACGCAGCCATGTGATTAAATCCAGCTCTGAATGAGTACGGGCCATTTTTGTCTCCCTGTATTTTTCTGCGCCGTTTCGTGCTCCTTGCCTCTGCTAATTGCAGACTGCCGAGCCACAGAGAGCGTTTGCAGTCCAGTGGGGGAGAGCGAGCGAAAAGGGGAAAGAACTGAATCAGCTCGAGCAGTGACTTTGCTTTTACTGGGTCTTATTAATGCACCTTTTCCGCTGTGCCACGGTTTTTGTGCGCCAACACAAATTTGATTACCACCTGTGGTTGCCAGAAGAAATGATGGGGAACATAAAAACACAAAACTGGACTTGCATTTAGCGCTCAGGAGATTTTTGTTTTTAATTCAACATGGTATTGTTGCTCTTCTATACAGCACATATTATTATTTTACTGTTCCCCATAGACTCATCTCTCCTGGTCGCTGAGATCACACTTCCACATTAATGAAACTGTAATCCGCATTTTAAGTATATTTATATATGAATGTACACGCCAGAAGTGCTATGCCAAGTGGTTGTGCTTGGACACTACTCTCATTACAGGACAGGCCACTTTGGCCTGAAGATGATGCAGAAATGCATTGTGGGATGGAGGGAGGGGTCAGGGAGGGTTCGTGCCTGTCACTCTGATTTCTCTGCATCTTTGTTGCATACCAGACTGCTTCTCACACCCTTAGCTGTCAGACTACATACTTTTTTACTCAGCATGATTTATCGTCCTGTAACGACTCTGTCAAAGTTGGATGGAGATTTATAAAGTCACAATCAAGCCATTCTTATATCTTAAAATAAGCTGCTTTTGATTTATACAAATGTGAAGAAACACAAAACTTCCCCTGATGACTTTATGTACTCATGAATAAACTGGGATGTTTAAGCTTTGGCAGGATTATGATATAGACCGTTGCCAAATAAATGACCATCTCTTTAAACTTTATTTCAGTAAAATTGAAATCTCCCGTCCTGAGGTGTTCTTCCATATGGCCTGCAGCTCTGATGTATTAGCTGAATGAAATAGAAGCAGCTGTAGCCATGTTGGAATTACCTGCTTGCTGAAGCACGAGGCCACCTCCAGAGACAACTTACTGCAGACAGATGGAAATATATCACCGGCCAGACTGGCCTCCTCTACCTGCTGTACACTCATGTACATATGGTTGTCATTTATTTGACAAGCGCACATCTCTCCTCAACTTCCCATCCATGTATTTCTTTCAGTTGGGACGAGAGCAGCTCCATCAGCAGTGGCCTGAGCGACGGTGACGTGGATGGCTCGGATAACCTCAGTTCAGAGGAGTTCAACGTCAGCTCCTCTCTCAACTCCCTCCCGTGCACACCCCTGGGCTCCCGACGCAACTCCTCTGCCATGGTGAGCTGAAACACTGCTCTCTACACTCTGTAATACAGCACGAGATGACAGGTTTTGTTCCCTTCGTCTTGTTTTGTTTGTGAAGGCGGTGTTAAGGATTGCAGACGAGGCTGTTACCCGAGACGTTTTCGTTTGCTTTGTTCTGTGATTTACGTTGTATTGTGTGTGTAAGTGCGAGTCCCTTTGCCACAAAGGGACGCCACAGACGTCACCTCTGTCATTACAATGGAATCAAAGACACACGCAAATCTGTCACAGTGTAAAAACCACCAGCACTCATGTGCTGAAAATGGGAGGCGTCGTGTGAAAGTAGTTTAACACTGCAAAGATCAATACTTCAAGATGAAAGATTATTTTTCAGTGAGAGAAGTTAAAAAAAAGCAATGAAGAAAATGCATCTGACATAAATCAGTTTGTCTGGAGACAATCTATACTTCATGTATTTTCACTTTGAGTGCAGGGTTAGTGGCTCCAGACTTTGGCACAGGTAAAGAGTTTTACTTAACCGTTGAGAAAGTGCTTCGTGGTAAGAAATGAACATTCGTGGTGCTCAATGAGCCATCTGTCGCTACGTATTCCGTTAGTAGCCTGCCAAGAAGCAGCATGTCCAGTTTTGTCCTCAGTGCTGCCTCCTCAGTGCACCGCATGATTTCTCTGTGAAAGTGGAGCACGGTAAAAGCCAGAGTTTCACTCTGTTTTTACATGTTCTGCTTCAGTCCCCAGCATATTGAGGTTAGTTGATTATGTTTTCGTTTTTCTCTCCTTCCTTTGTCTCCCAGTGTGTTTTTCTTTCTTCCACTCTATCAGTCTATCTCTCACCCCTTCCCTCTGGAATGCAGAAGAGATGAAACAAAGATTACAGAGGACAGTCAACTCCACAGATAACACACAGCATGCCTGATGGTTTACCCACTCCGTGCCTCTTGTCTTCCTCTCTCTGCAGCTCCGCACCGACGCAGAGAAGCGCTCCCTTGTGGAAAGCGGCCTGTCTTGGTACAGCGAGGATGGCAAAGCAAGCCACAAGCACGACAGCTGCAGCTATGACACGGGGAGTCTCAAGACAGAGGTACCATGCAAGTGGAGGAAGAAGCCTCCGAGCCTCAGTGAAGAAGCAGGGGTTAAAGGTGAACTGAAGAAGCCTCAAAGTTTGGGTCATCCAGGGAGTTTCAAGAAAGGTCGTAATCCTCCTGTGGGTGTCACCTCCCCCATCACCCATACATCTCAAAGCATGCTGAAAGTAGCAGGTGAGAACTGATAACACATCTTTTGTATTTTTTTCTCCCATAAGAACCGTTGTCTGGCTTGCTGCCGATCTTAGCTTGTTTTAACTATGAAATCTATGTGACCCATCATCCATTATCTTTATGCAGAGAATCCAAATGTAAAACAGAGTGTGTATATATAGAGCGGCCAAAGCAGATATCTGCTCGGTGTCAAGATGAAGAGGGAAGCTAGCTCTCCCCTGAGCATGAGCCAGGTTTTGATTTGTAGTACAGTAAAGTATGTGGATGGAAAAAAAAAAAACAGGAAAATTATTTCATTGAGGGAAAAAATGTAATGGCCCAAAGTCATGTTTCTGGAACATGCCTGGAAAGCCTGGAAAAGGCCATTACAGGATATGTTTGTTGAGACATTGTGTCTGCCGTCTGCATCAGCTGAATTTATTTTTATGCCCTTAAATCGGCAACAAAACATTCCGTGAATCAGTAATATAAAGTTGCATTTGAATCCCTACTTTTCTTGGCTTTTTGTTTAAATTTGCTAAATTGCAGCTTTGAAAATAAGCGATTAAGGTTAGTTCTGATTGTGTTTTGGCTGCAGATTTATGGGAAGGCATTCCTCATCTTTTAAAGTATCCTTTAATCATCAAATCATTTCCAACTTTTTGCATTTCTCATTTTAACACCAAGACATGTTTTATGGCATCGCTACAAAAGTTACATTTTCAACAGTTAAGTATAATGGCTGTGGATGAGTCAGTCTCAGCATCATGGGGCAAAGAAAAGCTGTTTGAGTAAACACAGATGTTTCATACTTTCTTTTTTTATCTCAGTTATAACATCAAGCTGTGTATTTTCATTCACTTTTATGCAAAACTGCAATAATATAAGACAGTGCTCATTTCAGGTTTCGTCCTTTATCTGGGGTTGTTGCTTTGTTTGTCAGCCCATGTTTATCAGTTACATCAACCTACAGTATTCAATCCAGTCTGTATAGAATTGCCATATTGTTACAATTCAACTATGCGTGATTGTCTCTGTCTTTCTATGTGCAGCACCTAAAAGTGAGAAACCCCTGGACAAATCCAAGATTTCCATTAAGACCGCTGGTCTGCAGAGGTCTCGCTCCGACGCGGGCCGGGATCATCATGTAGAGCACCGCAAGCCCCCATCAGGTTTAGTTAAACCCACTGCTGGAGCCTCTTTTGGGTACAAGAAACCACCAACAGCAACTGGTACTGCCACTGTTATGACAGCAGGGGGCACCACCATCTCCAGTGGCTCTGCTACTGTGGGGAAAACCCCCAGGTCATCTGGCATCCCGGTGAAGCCTGTGGGAGGAGGAGTGCCCTCGGGTCGAAAGAACAGTTTTGATGCCAGCAGTGAGCAGAGCTTCCTGGGTCCAAACGCCCGAAACAGCATTCAGTACCGCAGCCTGCCTCGACCTGCCAAGTCGAGCACGCTCAGTGTGATCGGTCGCCCCGCAACTCGGCCCGTCAGTGGCACCATTGACCCCAGTCTGTTGAGTTTGAAACCTGTACCCATGGCTTCCGCAGGCCCCAGGGTTAAAGAGCTCAGTAGCTGCGGTGGTAAAATGGCTGCTCGAACCAGCACAGGCCCGGTGAATCAGACTGACCGAGAGAAGGAAAAGGAGAGAGCTAAGGCCAAGGCTGTGGGCGCTGACATGGACTGTGGCTCTCTGAAACGAGAGGAGTCTCAGTCCGAGTCGACAGGAGAGTCTGGGGTGAAACTGCACGGCCTTAGACGAACCAGTAGCAGCAAATACCCCGAACTGTCATCACCCACAACACCAAGGTCATTCATTTTAACACCGCTTTAAATGGGCATTTCATCTTCATTACGCAAAAAGGGCTGAACATCTTGTTGGTAGTTTTTGTTTTGTTGTTTCAGTTTCAGTGCCCACGGGATCCAAAAACTGAGATCTGAAATATTCAGCAGCAATAGCTTGTTCCAGAAACAGTGTCCCAGTTAGTCTAAACATTCCTGAGAGCTCACTGTGAAATGTTTTTTCTGGAACTTGGTTCCACCAGAGAAATTAGAACATTATTTGTTTAGATTTATGTTGCTGTTGAATATTTGGAGGCAGACATCTTGGAGTCAGCTCGAAATCTTGTCAAATATAACCACAGCTATCTGCCTCAGTATCCATGAGTAGAACAGACAGTGAATTCGATTTTTTTTTGTAAGCTGGATGAAAGACACTTTAAGATGAACATGTTGTTTCTTCTGTCTGATTTCCAGGATGCTGAACACCAAGTCTCTGGGTCGTCCACCCAGCTTGGCTCACCTGGACAAGGTTAACTCGAACAGTGTTGACTCCTGCATTACCATCCACGACCTCCCACCCAAAGTTCCCCCATACTCCAAGGTGCAGGACTTGGCTGGTTCCCACACAGCTGCCCGGCTCACTCCCAGCCCTGCCCCTGTCCTGCACATCGATTCTAGCTCCTACACCAGTGAAAGCCTGAGCCTGAGTGGATCACCCCTGCTTTATCCCAAGCTGTCTGGCATTCACCGCAGCATGGAGTCCCTGCCCCTGCAAATGAGCATACCCGCTAGTGCGAGGTTTGTCACAACCGAGAGACGCGACAAGGAGGAGAGGGCTACAGGGACCTGGGGGGCCGGGAGCAGAACCTCCCTCAACCTCTGTGATAGGCAAGTCTGAGGTTCACAGAATGTGTCCACGCTTTAGTCGTCCGTGTACATTTCCCTCTACCAAGTAAGATTATTGTGAGGGAAATTCTTTTTTTTTATGAGGTGTGATCACAATTAAGCACATTGTCCTATGTTACAAAGCGACTAATCAGACCACTTTTATTGTGGCGGTTTCATTTAATTTCTCATAATCACATCCAGTCCACCAGTACTCCATTAGATTAAAAAAAAAAAAAACTACAGTGAAAATAAGAAAAAACACTGCACCTTGGATCTGTTATACTTCAGCGGATAAAAGCCAGTATTTCAACATTGTGCTATAAGTTTCTTGGCAGATGATAAACCATCCACCCATATTTTATGTGCCTTTTCTTGGAATAGAGTATCTAAGCTGTCATTTAGAGGATAATGGGTTGGCTCCATTGGAGAATGTCCGCTTGGCAAGGTGGGGTAGGCCCAAATCATTTCTCTGCAGAAGAAGGGTACTTTCATACAAACCCACGCCATGTGTATGAAAGTGATCAGTGTGCTATGTGGGCTAAAAAGGACCAGGGCTAAACCTATGAGATGTCTTATTTATTATGTACTGTAGGTATTTCAACAAATCTTACTAATTTAATGATGTTCATGTGAGACCGTAAAAATAACAGTTTTATGTTAATGTCTTTTTTTTCTCTTTTGTTGCAGCCTGCAAACAGACAGGAATACCTTGCCAAAGAAAGGCTTAGAGTACGTCTAAACATTTCTTGTCCCAGCAGCTTTTTAAAATCTTACACTGCGCTATATCTTTGTTGTTTGAAATTAAACTGACCTCTCTTCTCTTCAGGCGCTATGGCTCAACCCTGTCAGACAGCGACGGGAGCAAACCGGGCAGACGCCACTCCCACAGCATGACGGAGAGCGACAGCCCCCCTCAGCTGCCATCTCCCACCCGCCTGCTCCACCCCTCCACCGGCAAGGCTCCTCTCACCAACGTGGGTGAGTCTTCTTCAGTTTGGCTGCCTAGTTCTAAAAACACCCACCGTTTAAGCTTTGAAACTACCAAGACTTGAGAGCCACGATAAGCCATCCATCTTATCGACTGAGGAGTTCACCCTCTGAGCAGTGCGGCCACGTTTTTAGAAATGTTGACACAACTTGTCAGTAAAAGATTACACCATATCCGATTAATGAAGTGGCGGCCAAATAGTGTAATATCAGATTTAACCGTGTGAGTATGATGATCCTTATAACTGCACTCACTTAGACTTGAGTTTGGGTCTGAAATATGCAGGAGATAGAGGCAATAGGGGGTCAAGCCCGGCTATATTTATCTTTTTGACTGTTGTAGAACCATGGTGTTGCTTTTCACTGAGTCATCAGTAGAATATTACACCACAGTGTAGGCCTGGTGGGTGTGTGTGTGTTGGGGGGGCTGTTCTCTGCAGCCCTGCATCCCACAGTTTTTTTTTTTATTTATTTGTGCCACTAACTATCTTACCAAATGTCCTCCTTTTGTGCCAGTTGCCCCAATTTCCAGTGGCAGTCAGAGGATATCGCGCTCTAACAGCATAGGTCCCCCTGGTGACACAGCCTGCGACCTCTATGGATCCTCCCCCCTGGGCAGCAGTGTGTCCCTGGCTGACCGGCCAAAAAGCATGATGCGGTCTGGCTCTTTCCGCGAACCAGGAGACGATGGTGAGCCTGCTCAATTGGTCTCCCTGCGGGGGAGTCGCACTGCGTGGCTTCATATGAAACCAAGCTGTGCACTCGCTAATAAAGGACGTCTGTCAAGCAAAATATCAGGATTTATATTTTTCATGAGTCTCTGTTCCGCTTGTTCAGGTTGTTAGGCTGTTTACGTCTGTGTTGTTCCTAAAAAGAAAACGTCATCTTATTCTTATTAAAACGTGTGAATATATTTTCAGTGAAAGTTTAGTTACTCATCATATTATATCAATCTTACCTTTCTTGCAGTGCATGGCTCTGTGCTGTCTTTGGCATCCAATGCTTCATCAAACTATTCCTCGGTAAGTCAACCCTGCCATGTACACATGTCTGACCATATGAAAAAAAGTCGAAATAGAGCACATTTTAATCAGTAACACAGCATTTGTAGGAAAAAAACTGGCAAACAGTTGCATCTCAGACATCCTAACCTTAAAGTTTAACGTCAAAAGGTCATGTGACTCATATTCCAGTTTATTCTGTCACAGCTACAGTACATACAACCTTTTAATTTGGAAGATCAAAACCACCACACCAAACCACAGTGACAGACATGTCCCTTTAACCGTAGATGCACAGTCCTCATGACTGCCCCTAGTATTAACCCTCTGCCCTGTCCCTCTTTATTGTTTATTTGCTGTTGCCATGCCTTCATTAGAATGAGGAGAGGATACAAGGGGAGGTAAGGCCACTGTGTCATAACTCTTGAAACTCGCCCTTCTATTGCATCATCAGTCGGTCATTTCATCAGATGGCGTTATCGGTGTTTAACGAGTCTGCGATTAGGAGCTCATAACTCAACTCATTCTGTTTTATCGCTAACATTCTTTGTCCTTCAGCACAACCTGCTAACATTTAATCGAGACGTTTTCGGACATCATAAAATCCTTAATGCATGAGGAGAGCGATGCAAATATCCATTCATCATATTTGTTTCCATATTTTGTTTTTGAGTTGACAAAACAAAACAACACATTTAGCATATTCCACTGCTGCATTATCATAATTAAAGCTGAATTAACATATCCTGGATCTGCGATGCCCGTGCTGCTCAGACTCACGCTGCATTTTGTCTACAGCAAATCCGCAAGTTGAGGCGTGAGCTGGAATCGTCCCAGGAAAAGGTCGCCAACTTGACCATGCAGCTTTCTGCTAATGTAAGTGATTCCTCTCCTCTCCTCTCCTCCTCTCCTCCTCCTCCTTTCACAAGGTAATCTGGTGATGGCTTGGATGCTCTGTTTTGTCACAGTTCTCAAAATATTAATGCAATCCAAAATGTAAGTTACAATAGCACTGTTGTATTGAGATGTTTTGTGACAAAACGCATAGGATCCACCACCTTGTGAAACACACATCACTGGTTTCGTTCCATGTTTACCGTTTTTTCAGTTTAGCTTTTCAGCCATGTTGTCTTTATGGATGCACTTTGATTTTAACTCCTAACGCTCACTTTTTACTCTATATTTCTGCCAGCTTTACCAAGATATTGTCCACCCTCCTTTTTTTTACTGCGCAACACATTTTACTGACCAGCTTTGCTAAACTCTCAACTAACCTGTATGTTTTGAACATTTTAAATGTTTTTGTGCACATATTTTTGCACAATATGTGTTTATAAGAAGCTTTACCACCCCTAACGCCCCTGTCCCTCTCTTTTACCCCTCTGGCTGTATTGACTGCTGGACTTGCCGCTGTCCCCCGCCTTCCTCCCGCTGACCCGCTCCTCTGGATGCTGGGTGTAGCAGTTAGGCCAGGTTTGTTGGACTGCCGCTCTCTGATCACTTTCTGTTGCTCCCACATGAGTCTGGTCTTATTTCAGACTCACCTCTTCGTGGCGCTGCCTTGAAGCATGTTGACTAGGGCTACAACGCATGATTATTTCTTTCAGTCTTACAATGACATAAAAGGAGGACAAACATGCTACAGGAGGTCGACGAGGCTTATCCCACAGTGTCACACCACCGTTTCTCTCCACCACTATTACCTTAACCTTCTCTTCCATCTCTGACATCACCCACCACTCCATCCAGCACCTGTGTTCCCTGCTGACGGACAAAAGCCTTTTGCTTGATGTGTTGTGAGTGTGACATTGTTGAATGACTCGATTCAGCTGGTGACTCATCCCCGTCTCTTTCTCCGACCCCCACCGCGTTATGTCCCTGTCTCCTCTTTCTCTTTTTATCGATGTGTCTTTCCTTTACAGGCAAATCTGGTAGCGGCATTTGAACAGAGCCTGGCGTTGATGACGGCACGCCTTCAGACTTTGTCGGTCTCCTCGGATCAAAAGGTATCGTGGTGATGATGATGAATGATGAACGAACCGTGACATAGGTGAACATAAAGAAAATCCATAACATGTTAAGACAAACTCTGTAAATACGTGAAAACAAAATATGTACTGTCTGTTCAATCCTGTTTGTGAAACGAAAGACACTAGGTGACGTATTTGACCTGGAGATGAGATGCCGGTCATAGGTTTGCATGATGGGATTTCCGTGTTGTCATCAGCCACTCAGTGCAGCCTGTCATCCTCGCTGAAAGCAGAGAGACATTCCACAATCCTCAATTCAGAAGAATCTTGGTTCAGTTACCAGCCTGTAAGCTAACATGAATACTTGTCAATGTTTCACCTCTTCAGGACTCTGAGCTCACTGAGTTGAAGGAGACCATCGAGATTCTGCAGACCAAAAATACAGAGGCCCAGGAAATCATCCAGAAGGCTCTCAGCAATCCAGACATCACCCCTAAAGGCATGTTAGGCACCAGGAGTGTGATTATGACTGGCAGCAAATTGCACACTTGGAGGGAAGATTTTGTGATCAACTTCTCATCTTTCCTGGTTTTCAGAGCTGCTGATCAATCGCCAGAACTCCTCAGAGAGCATCTCCAGCCTCACCAGCACCACCAGCCACTCGAGTATGGGAAGCCTCAAAGAGCAGGAGGCCAAGAAGAAGAAGAAGAAGAGCTGGGTGAGGACTCACTGATTGGTGATGGTTCCACTGGAAACACTGTTTCTGCTTTACATATTACACATTTGCAGAGATTTACAGAGAAACACAAATATGTTTTCTACCAAATCAAGAGCCAGAATTCCACAGCCAAGCCAAAGCCCAACTAATAATTATTAGATTCTGTATTGTTTATTGTTTATTATATTTATTTAAATCTATGAAAAAATAAAGAATGAAAATAATTGTATTGTAATTTAACAAATGAAAGTTTACACAACCCTGACATGTTGTTGAGCCCTGTGCGACTTTGTTAAGCTAATTTGTGCTCCTGCATGTGCACACGTGATTCTCCTCATATCTTGTTCCTGATCTCCTATTAAATATGACTCTGGTTTCTCCCTCATGCTGCCCTGCTTTTTATTTTAGGTCTTTGAGGTGAGTGATGTTGCCACAGTAAATAATGTTGTTGGTCTCAAATGCCCTCCACCCCCACCTCCTCTCTAGCCTTCATGCACTTTATGAGTCATACACGTGAATCATTTTGGAAACTCTCCGTCATCTCTTTCTTTTTAACCTTGATTCATCAAATCATTTTGTACCATGTTCTAATCCTGTTAACATTTTCGTATGGTTTTATTTGTTAATGTATCTACAAGCATTTAACTTGCCGGTAAATGGTGATTGTAGTCTTTTCTCTGAACAGTTACGCAGCTCCTTCAACAAAGCCTTCAGTAAGAAGAGTTCGAAGTCGTCAGGGCCGTACGCTGACATCGAGGAGATTTCCACCCCAGAATCCTCTGCACCTTCCTCCCCAAAGGTCCACCATGGTGATAATCCTTCATCGTCAATGAAATCATCCACGTCTGCATCATCATCAGGGTAAATCTCCACAAATACAATGATCTTTAAATTAGAATTCCATTATGACGAATCAAGTCGATATAAGAAGTGAACGTAAACATTATATTGCCTTTGTGTTTATTAACACGATCCCATTAAATCCCATTTAAAAATGATTTAAAATGAACGAAATGTCTATAGACTCTGTGAAGGAGGTGAAGTGGTGGATGATAAGGTCGTATCAGAACTACGCACAGAGCTGTGGGAGAAGGAGCGAAAACTTACAGACATCCGCCTGGAAGCTCTAAACTCTGCTCATCAGCTGGAGCAGCTGCAGGACACCATGAACAACATGCAGGTGTGTGTGTGTGCGTGATATATTCAACTTTAATTATTTCCGTTGTGGGCAGTCGTTATTGTTTTGATTTAAGAATAGTGCATTAACGTTTGATCGACCTGATTTTGTCCGTAGAGGACAGTGGAGAACCTGAAGGCTGAGAATGACCAGCTAAAGACATCCGGTGTGTCCCCCTGCCCATCTCCTGGACCTGCCAGCTCTGTCTCCCAGTCCTCCGGTCTCTCCATGCTGGGAAGTTCATCACCTCGACAGTCAGTAGCCGTGCACATGCCAAAAAGCTACAGCAGAGGTTCGGTGTAATCCCTGACATTTTCCACGTGGTGTATAAGAATATACAGTCGTAAGATGGATTTACAAAGACAGTGATTTCGAACTGCTCTGTTTTGTTTACTCTTTGGTAGATGTCCACGCAGCAGATTCTCTCAGCCTTTCCTCACAGAGAGACGATCACCGCGTCAGGGTGGTGGTTTGTGTCGCAGACTTACACGTCTTCAAAGATGTAAGTTGTTGTTAAGTGTGTCCCGAATCAGAATCTGCGAACACGATGATCAATCTGTGTCACACTGTTACTGCACTTTGTATCAACAGGAGGTCAAACAGCAGGATTTCTTTGTGGGCACCGTCAGGGTGAACGGCAGGATGGACTGGACCATGCTGGACTCCGCCGTCAGCCAAGCTTTCAAGGTGAGACACCTTGTCCCGACAACTGAATGTACAGTTTGCATCAAGCATGTGTTCACATTCACATTTGATTCAGCTGTCCCAATAAATTTAGCATCTTTAACTACTTGGGCAGTTGTGAAAGCTGTGATGCAGAAATAGCATATACTGTGCAGTCCTGTTCAACTTCTGGTTATATTAAAATGGACAGATATATTAAAAATTGACCGTAACCATTTGGAATTTAATTGCACAGTGCTGAAACTATATGATACTGTCTGGTGCACAATGAAACTAATGGGTTTATTAGCTGGAGCTTGTAACTGTAATGTGCAGATTTGTTTATTCTGTTGAGGCAGGTTTACTGAGTCCTCTTATCCGTTTCCTTCTAGGTGTACATAACCAAAGTGGACCCCACCTCCAGTCTGGGTCTATCTACAGACTCCATTTATAGTTACAGTGTGGGTCACATTAAGAGAGTGCTGGGAGGAGATGCTCCTGAGACCCAGCCCTCTCGCTGCATGTCCCGAGGCCCCGGCAGCATCACAGTGTCTCTGAAAGGTCTGTGGAGGAATGAGACACATACACTCATACTGAATTTAAGACTAAACCTGTATATTATAAACGTTTAACATAAACTAATGCGACACTCTGGCATCTGATGCCTTCTTAAGTCATTTTTCCCAACAACCTAATAATGTTTTTCTAGAAATAGAAATGGAAATATTTTCTCATAGGTTTATTTGGATATTTTATTTATTCAGTCTTAATATGATCACCACAGGTACAGATATGTAAACATCACGTCCTATATTATTTAAATAACGACAGTGTTTTGATTGGTGAGACGCACATATGTGAAGCCCATCAGTGATTTTAAACCAGAGCTGTGGTCAGTGCAGAGAGCTGAGGTTCTGGCTTGGCAGTCGAACCCTTCTGCACCTTCACATGCAGGAATGTGAGGAGCGACGTCCGAGGAGAGCTGGGGAAGCAGCAACAGGCCAGACAGGTCTCTGGGTAACACGATCTCAGTGCAGCCAGGCCCAGCTGGCCAACTAGCCTCAGACACATGGGCCCCATAGACGTTAAGGGGGAACATTATACTGCTGCAAGCTGGTGGAGGGTTCACTGACTCGCTACACTACACGCAAAGTTATTTTTAGAGCAAAATTCTTAAGCTTCGTGTTTTTATAAAAGATGTGAGGTGATAAAAATCCATTTTCATAACATCTTCCTCTTCCTGTTTGTAGTCCGTATATTCCTCAATATAGATATCAACGTAATTATAAACAAGCAATATCGGGTGATAAACTGCACTTTATCACCAGCTCTTGTATGTCCTGGGTAATTAGCGGGTAGTCGTCAACCTCTTTGTTTATTACTGCCCAGTTCATTCTCACTTTCCCCTCACTATGTGAAGGTTTAAAGGAGAAGTGTGTGGACAGCCTGGTATTTGAAACCCTCATTCCCAAACCCATGATGCAACACTACATCAGCCTGCTTCTCAAACACCGCCGCCTCATCCTGTCCGGTCCCAGCGGAACAGGAAAGTCTTACCTGGCCTCCCGGCTGGCCGAGTACCTGGTGGACCGCAGCGCCCGCGAAGTCACTGATGGGATTGTGGTCACTTTCAACATGCACCGCCAGTCGTGCAAGGTACTGGAGACTGATGAGTCATAAGAATCAACCCTGTGAGGGCTCGTTTGGTGTGACGTTGTCAAATTCTGTTGCTTTCTGTCATCAGGATCTGCAGCTGTACCTTTCCAACTTGGCCAATCAGATCGATCGGGAAACCAGCACTTCAGAAATACCGTTGGTCGTCATCCTGGATGATATTCATGAGCCTGCTTCCATCAGTGAACTCGTCAATGGTGCTCTCACCTGCAAATATCACAAATGGTAATGTCCACATAAGGAATAAAAGCTGTTCAATGTTCATATGCATGTTTAGATAAATGTTAAGTAATAAATTATTACAGTTTTAAGTTTGTAATATTTCCCTTTTAGTCCTTACATCATTGGAACAAGCAATCAGCCAGTGAAGATGACTGCAAACCACGGCCTGCATCTCAGCTTCAGGTTGGTGGGACAAACTGTTGCGGGAGTATTTTCTCTGCCTGTGTTATTGTGTTTTTATTGATTCCTGAGATTAGATTTAAAACTCATTGCAGAATAAACCACTCCAGCAATAAAAGCACCCGTAAACAGGACAAACGCATAATATGGTCTAATGATGTTTGATTTCTGTTTTACTTAATGACTCGGTAAACAAAATTGAACTTTATTTAGTAACTTAACCATACAATAGCTTTCTAAAGTATGATTATACCTCCTGAAGAGAAAATGGCATGTGGAATAGAAGATTAAGCAGCTATTGCTGATGTAGACTGTCTGTATAATATGTGGCCATCTCTCTGTATGCTACACACACTCACTACATTTGTCTGTATTGTGACGAGACGTTTGCATTCACCTTTCATTACCTCAGGATGGTGACCTTCTCCAACAACGTGGAACCAGCCAACGGCTTCCTGGTGCGATATTTGCACAGGAAGATGATGGAGTCAGAGGATGAGAGGAGTCTGACCAATGAGGACCTGATCAAGGTCTTGGACTGGGTGCCCAAGCTCTGGTATCACCTTCACACCTTCCTGGAGAAGCACAGCACCTCAGATTTCCTAATTGGTATGAAACAGCGAGGACTTCAGGGCTGAAGAGAGCTTTTTATTTTGCATTTTCATTGTGTTGGTGATGTAGACATCTTTTGTGGCTCTGCACCTTCACTGTATTTCTCATCGTCCTCCCTTCTGCCCTCAGGCCCTTGCTTTTTCCTGTCGTGTCCAGTCACAGTGGATGAGTTTCGATCATGGTTCATCGATCTTTGGAACCACTCTATTATTCCATACCTGCAAGAAGGGGCCAAGGACGGCATCAAGGTGAGAAGAAACCTACAGCAAATGCAGAAAACCCGTCTCCAGTTTTCCTTTGCAGAAAACTTTCTCAATTTACAGTTGTGGTTTGTTTATGATTCTCGAGGTCCACGGCCAGAAGTCGGTATGGGAGGACCCAGTAGAGTGGGTGCGGGGAACGCTGCCTTGGCCGTCTGCCCAGCAGGACCAGGCGAAGCTGTTCCACCTTCCTCCCCCCAGCATCGGCTCCAGCAGCCCCGGTCAGCCCTGTGAGGAGAGGCCTCATAAGGAAACCCCACCCAGCTCCATGGAATTTGATCCACTGGTAAAGCGTTTCACACAACTCATGTTCAATTATTGCGAGTTTTGTAACTTGATTAAAACTGAAATCCTCAACTCTTCTCTTCTTTCTTGTAGATGGCAATGCTTCTGAAACTTCAGGAGGCTGCCAATTACATTGAGTCCCCAGACAAAGAAGATCCTAGCCTGCCCAAACTCTGAACGCAAAGCTCCCACTTAAACACCTAGCACTTCAGATGTTATTATTTCTTATTCCACTGTTGCCGACACAGTGCACATTCAGGAACCGGTCCACCCTCAGATATGGCTGGAGGGTGATTTAAACTGTCATTCCCACCGTAGGTTCAAAGTGTAACTAGATAATTACAAATCACATTTTTCAAAAGCGCTCATATATATCTGAAAAAAAAGATATGTTCTATTAATTTATAAGATCTATTTGACTTTCTCGCCATAGCCCTCAGTTCTCTTAGATTGGTGCTAATAGATCAATGTGAAGCTCATCATCTCAGCCCAGTTAGACTTCAGGTGATTTCTGCAACAGCATCCCGCACTCTGCTCAAGTGCATCATGGGATATGGTGTTCTTATCATCAGGGGTTTCTCTCAATTGATGTTGACTCGTTTAGGAAAAGAGTATGACAGCATGTGAGACCGTAGCACGAGCTTTGGTCCATATCTGCTGTTTCAGTCTTTGGAGGCCAAATCTTAACATATATATGCAATCGTGAACTTTACAGCCTGAGCAGGTGGAACAAATCAAATGCCTTAAGAACAAAGACGTCAGAGTCACCTCGACTTCAGCAGAAAACACTGGTGCTTTTATCAACATCTTCCCAGCTGAGACGGAAATCATTCAGTTCCTCTTAACGATCGACGATCGGTTTATTTCACTGAAACATCTGTATCTTACAGAGCAGAAAATATACCACGCCCAGGGATCAACCCTCACGCGTCCACCTTTTCATCCACTTTTATGAGTTCGACAAGTAAACCTGCTGTCATACTCTTTTACATGCTTATTTATTAATGATGCGAGTCCATCACTTTATCGGACCATTTCCTCCAAGCACTTTTTTTTTTAACTTAACTTATTAATTACGTCAATGACCGTTTGCCATTAATATCAGGTATTAGATACTACACAGGGATAATGTCACATTACAACACCCTCTGGCTAAACTGCAAATGCTCAGATCTCTTTATCGACACAGTTTATGTAGACGGGCTCAGACAGCCATGTTTGAAGTAGTGACTGTATATATTATGTACATACGACTGGGCTACACTCACTTATCTGCATTAGTTGGTGCAAATATCGAATATACTGAACCAAATACTGTACTTTAACCATGCATATTGATTGTCAAGTAAAAGGTTTAAGTTTAACCATAGACTGTATAGAAACAGTGCTAAATCTCCTGTAGGTGCTTTAAAGGAAGCCTTATCACAAAGCTCCACGGCGTGACACTTTGAACAATGACTGAGTAGAGTGACTGTAAAAGTACTAATCCTTCCCCAGCTGTTCACGCACTGAACGGACACAGTGAAATCTCTGCTCCCACGCTGTTGTCACCCTATAGATCCACATGGTGCTCTTTAACAGTGTCCCAAAGTGTTTTCATGTTGAATAGAGGTCTAGTAGATATCCAGGGTAGGTTAGCAAAGAGATGTGAAATTGATCCGAGTGGTTTCTGATCAGTTTTTTTTTTTTATTTTCTGGACGTGTTGTGTACGAAGTGTTGAAGACCGTACGTAAATGCAGTGGAGTCACGTAACGCAGCGTAATGTGTACACGCCCATGTTGATGTTGTACAGTAAACATATTTGAGAACTTTCCTGGGCTCAATGTGCAGGAACATGATGAGGAGTACCATACAAGGGGAAGTGCGTGTAGAGGTTTTTGTAAAGAAGCTCTAACCGAGTAAATATCTTCATCCAGAGTATCGTGTGCTCCCACTTATCGCCACATGTCCCTCAACCCTGTAAATGAATGTCAGAGCACCTTTGTGACAAAGTTTTGTTTTTGTTTTTTAACGTGTGTCACAGTCAGTGAGAATCAGGCTGAGGACAACGCTGACTGGCCTCCAGCCAGCTAAAGAAGTGAATGAATTTCATGCATGAAAGATGAAAAAGATGCCAAACGGCCTGTGAGTGTCGCCCTGACGGCCGTGATGCCGTGACGCTGTTTGAGAACAATGATCCCACCACTGTAAATACTTCAGGTCTTGGACAGATCTGTTTCTGCAGGTTACCTAAAGCCATCAGCTCCAGCTTCTCATCTCCTTCACTGGTTGTTGTGCCTGTTGCTTTGTAGTGCCGTGGCCGTGCTTTGTGTTTGTGTATCGGGACTATGCAGCAACTTCTACTGGTGTTGGCAGTTAGCAAATGTCTGAACGTCACGAGCGAACGCAGTGTGTGTTTTTTTTTTTTCCATGCGGTCTGTGTCTTTTGAGTTCTTAACTTAGACCTGACTGTAGCACAGGGTGGGTGGAGGTTCTGTGGAGCCGGTGATGCACTGAGCCTTAAAGAGGAGGATTATTGGTTTGGCGTTGTGTGGAAAACAGGGATCATAGATGTGCTTAAAGAAATACAGCTGCACACAGGCTGTTTGATGTGTTTTGTCGTCATGGCAACGACACGAAAAAAAAAAGACAAAACAAAACAAACTGGACGTGTGAAAATGGTCAAACGACGATAAAGACGTTAAGATGATTGAAAATCTTCTTATTAGCCTGAAATAGTTTGCATAGTTGATATAAATGATCAGATAATTCCAGTATCATAGGCCAACACAGGTTGCTGAATAGTCATATTTTTTGCAAAGCTTGTTGTGGACTTAAGATCTTTAAAAAACAAAAAAAGTTTATGCGATATTTAATGTCACTGACAGTGTGCAAATGTTAAGGGTTCAGTGTTGTACATGCATGTAAACTCGCTGTGTGATGAGGAACCAGTGCTCAAATCGATGTATTGTTTAGGAAAACCATTCCAGGGAATGTTTTCCTTTTTAATACGCAGCTATTTGATATTTCTTTTTTTCTAAAGAATCCTTTGTAAAACTTCATTTCTCGATTTTGTACAGGACGTCATTGTAAAGACTGTAAATAGGTCGGCATTGGGGGATGCGGCAACAATCACAGAGTCACTGACTGAGAAAGGTGGAGTTCATCATTGGTGGGGTCCGGTGCACGGATCAGTGTTGCAGGAGGTTTTCATCCACCCATCACTGTTTGTTCAAACCAATAAAAACCATGGTATATTTAATCCACTGCTTCACCTGTGTTGATCCTGTTAATATGAACATCAACATTATGTTTTATGACAGTGATGTAATGAAGCCAGTTGTTAATGTGTTAGAAGGAGTGTTGGTGTTGGTGGGAGGTGGAGGTCTGAGTCACACATGGTGCACGCAGCAGGCCTATCTATTACATGTCAGTCCGGGGGGGTGGGGGTGGGGGGTTGGGGGCGGGGCTTGAACCTGGCCACCCCTATAAAAGTCTTCCACCCCCGCAGGAATGATGGCATTGGATATTAGTGTGAGGGACTTAACCGAGTTGGGAATAAGCTGCCACCTCCATCATGCCGTCCAAACCTGCCCCGATCAAGAAGGCGGCGAAGAAGGAACCAGCCAAGAAGGAGGAGAAGGCTCCAGAGCCGGCACCGGCCCCCGCTCCCGAACCCGCCCCCGCCCCAGAGCCCGCTCCCGAACCCGCCGAGGCCGCCCCGGCCCCCGCCGAGGCCGAAGCTCCAGCTGCACCTGCCGAGGAGGCCCCTGCTGCTGCGCCTGCAGAGGAGCCTAAGCCCCCCACCCCTCCACCCGCAGACGGTAATGCCCCCGCGCGCTGCCACACGCACACACACACGCTGATATGCGCCGTTTATCTTCTTGCACCAGTCCCGGTGGATAAACGATGGATGTGTTGTTGAACCTGCTCCTGAGCCATGAGTGGTTGCTTCAGCTCATGGCGAGCACGGGTCAGGGTGTCCTTTACGCACGGGCCCCTGTGCCGAGTGAGGGTGTCCTTTACGCACGGGCCCCTGTGCCGAGTGACGGTGTCCTTTACGCACGGGCCCCTGTGCGCGCTTGGTGTTAAAGTGCCAACCAAAAAAAAAAAAAAGAACGACCAGGGTTTATATACATATATATGTGTGTGTGTGTGTATATATGTATGTATATGTGTGTGTGTATGTAACAACCCACTGGTTTGTTGTGCACATGTGCCATGACAGACAAACACTACTTCTTCTATTCCCCCTGTGTTTTATTATTTCTAACTAAATGCACTGGTTGAACATCAGCTGTTCCTGGTGAGAGACCCTCAGAGGAGGATCTGTCCTTACCGCCTCTTTCAGACTGAACCTGTTCTCTAACAGTCTGAGAACTCTGTTCCTGTCACATACTGACACTCACACACACATGCTGTTATCAGCTGCTGCAGATCTTCTCCTGCGTCAGTAAGGATGCAAGCTCCAAGCTTCCTGTCGTGACCCTAACAACTCGTTCCCGCTCCTCCATAACAGCCTGCGCGTGTGCACCATTATCATCTGTTTACACACATGTCCTTACCTGCTCCATGCACCAATTATTAATATCTAACCTTTAATAATAACAGCTGCTGCCGCTGAGGAGGCCGCTCCTGCTGCTCAGCCCGATGCACCTGCTGATGGTAAATCAACCTGCAAGACCAGAACGCGCTCCTGCTCTCTCTCTCTCTCTCTCTCCCTCTCTCTCTCACTTCTTCAGATTGTGTTTCCGCCATTTGAGACAAGTCCTCTGAGTAATCACACGTAAATGCAAAAAAACCCCCAAACAAACAAAAACAACAACAAGGTCCAGATTCCACCTGATGCTGTAGCATTGCTTTGCTCACTACCTGCTGCCGGTGGTAATAATAATGCACTTGCCTGTTTAACATTAGCTGAAGCTGCTGAGGCGCCTGCACCAGAGGAGGCCAAACCCCCCACACCTCCCCCTCCCCCTCCCCCAGGTAACTTTTCATTTCAACGGAAAAAAAAAATGTGCATCTGCAAAAAGACGTGCGTCTCCACCTCCTGTTGACGTTTGACCTGATCTGCGTGGCTGTGATGTAAATGTTGAGTGGTTCTGTTCTTCCGGCGTCTCCAGAGCCGACCAGCGCTCCGCTGGATCTGTTTGTCGAGGACAAGAATGACACGTCGGTCACCATCATCTGGAGCCAGCCGGAGAACATCGGATCTTCTGGTCTGGATGGATACACCATTGAAGTCTGCAAGGAAGGAAGTAAGTCGACCAGGTGCACCTGGTGTGTACTTGCTTATGCACGGACAGAGGTCAGAGGTCAGATTATCAGTACACCTTTGCTTTTTTTTTTTTTTTTAGTTATAGAAGCTTTCATTTTCAGAAGATGGTTTTTATATTTTAACATCAAGTGCTTCGGAGCCTCACTGTTGACATGCATTTTCCAGTATTCTCAGGAACATGTCAAATAGCTGAGTTAATGTGGGTCAGGAATATCGGCTGCAGCTGTCTCCTGGGTGTCAGAGTCCCAGAGTTCCATCATGAGCTACCTAACCTCTCCCTACATGGACTGAGGCATTTCTGGAGCTGTGCAGGCCTCGCTGCAGCTCCTGCTTTTAGACCCACGGCTCCGTGCTGGTCTCAGCTGCAGTTCAGTGCAGGCTGGATTTAGCAAACAGGAAACGCCGCCTGCACAACAAGAATTTCATGTCGCAACACAGGAAGTGTGTATATACGTGTTTATATAATGCAACAATCACTATACTATATATTGACCGTTGTGTACGATGTGTACGGCTCATCGTCCTCTGACGAAGCAAACAACCGTCCTCATCGCTGTGTCTCACTGTCCTCATCACCGTCCTCATCACTGTGTCTCACTGTCCTCATCACCGTCCTCATCACTGTGTCTCACTGTCCTCATCACCGTCCTCATCGCTGTGTCTCACTGTCCCGTCCAGCTGACGACTGGAAAGCCGTCAACGAGGATTTGCAGAAGTCCTGCCGCTTTGTCATCAAGAACCAGACCACCGGTGACCGGCTGAAGATCCGCGTGGTGGCCGTGAACGCCGGCGGCCGCAGCCCCCCCATCGCCCTCCCCGAGGCCGTGCTGGTGAAGGAGGTTGCAGGTAAACAATGTAGTAATACATACACATATACACACACATATATATATATATATAGTAGTATAGTATATATAAGTCAGTAAAAATACTTAATGAAAACACAGATGCTGTAAAATGAAGAAAAGTTTAATAGATAAAAGATAAATATGAGCACAAACACTGCATAGGACACACTTATATTTGTATTTACATCATGAGGCACTGACATATATAAATACATCATAACATATGCATATAGACAGAATTCAGACTCTCGTCAGTTCTTTTAAATACCATTTTTTTGTTGGAATAAACCTTTATCAGATTTTTGTTCCCACGTGACGTTTTTATATAAAAATCAAAATCCCAAACAGGTTTAATGATAAAGGAGAAAAAGTGGACTCATTAAAAGAAACAAACTGCTGAGCTGAGGCGCTGATCCACCCGGCCTCAGCCTGATCCCTCCACACGTTAAGATGATGCGTTCACTGACTGGGTGAAGCCCAGTTAATCTCACACTGTTTATCTGACGTGATCTGTGGTGAAAAAAAATGACCGGACCCCCCCCGATGGCTTTAGAGTGAGGGTGGTCATTGTGCGTAATGGAGAGCCGGGCGGGAACCTGACACCTGCTGGACGGGCTGAGCCTCAGCAGTCAGGTCTCTGCTCTGCTGGCCGCTGTGGTCCACGTAAAGACGCTGAGCGCTTTCCAGCTAATCGACCACAAAGCCCGGGTGAAAATAGCTGGGATGTCCCCGCTGTTCACACACACGTGTGTGTGTGTGACGGGCCTGGCATTGCATTGTGATCCCTGCCACGGTTCACACTGTGTCTGAGTGTCAGTGTCTGTCCCTGCAGGATCCACGGTGGCAGCCATGTGGGTGGGGCTGAGGGGGCGGGGGGTGGGGGTGGGGGTAAATACCAGGGCATCCTGTCTCTGAGGGCTGTTTATGTTATTGAACAATGTTAAAGACTTGACAGATACAATATATAATACTATATATGATATAATACTCAGAATGTATAATACACATTCTGAGTGAGTGGAACGTCGTGGAACGTCGTGGAACGTCGTGGAGGCAGGTGCTTCCCCAGGCCGCAGAGGCTTTTTTTAGAGCCCTGACATGTGTGGCGTTGCTGCACTCAGCAACTGCTGCTTCTCACCACAACCCCCACCCCCACCCCCCCACCCACTCTCTCTCTGAGGACTAACTATCAAACGTCACAGTGTCCATTTGTCCCCTGTGATGTCCTGTTTCTGATTTATTGGCTATTTTTTAACTTTTTCCTCGTCAGCAAAAAAAACAAAAACACAAAAACAGACACACAAAATGATTTGATCTAATTGAATTTTTATACAACATGAAGCACAGAGGGACTCTGACTCTGACGTTCCCGTGACTCAGATCCGCTCAGCGCTCATTGATTGTACTCAGGACTCGCTGGTCAGCTGAGGATCTGAAATCCCGTTGGGTCGGATAAGAACGCTCTGGTCACGTTGACGTTGACCGATGCTCATTTCGCCCTGTGTTTCTCTCTCCAGACCGCCCGAAGGTCCGCCTGCCTCGCTTCCTCCGGCAGACCTACATCGCCAGAGTCGGGGAGAAGATCAACCTGACCATCCCCTTCACTGTGAGCCCGAGACCCCTGCACCCTTTTCTGCTTCTTGTGTGAATGAATGCACGAAGGATAAAAGCTCACGGTCTCCTTCCCCGCAGGGAAAACCCAAACCCGCGGTCACCTGGGCGAAGAACGGTCAGGCGCTGGACACGAAGAGGGTGAACATCCGCAGCACGGACAGAGACAGCATCCTGTTCATCCGCTCGTCCGAGAGGGAGGACTCCGGAGTCTACGAGATGTGCGTGAAGGTGGAGGACTTCGAGGACAAGGCCGCCATCTGCCTGCAGATTGTCGGTGAGCCTAAAGACGTTCGTGTTGTGAGACGCCACCGGAGACGGTGCTGTGTGATGCTATGGTGGGTTTGTCCGCAGAGCTGCCGGGGCCTCCTGCCAGCGTGAAGATCGTGGACACCTGGGGTTTCAACGTGGCTCTGGAGTGGACGCCACCCAGCGACAACGGGAACACAGATATCAAAGGTTACACAGTACAGAAGGCCGACAAGAAGACCGGCGTGAGTTCTGACGTGTTATGAACACACAACCACGTCATGATCTCACACGGGTTCATCATTCACCGCGCGCGTGTGTGTGTGTGTGTGTGTGTGTGTGTGTGGTCACAGGAGTGGTTCACCGTGGTGGAACACTACCACAGACTGAACGCCACCGTCTCCGACCTCATCATGGGAAACATCTACAAGTTCAGAGTGTTTTCGGAAAACATGTGCGGAATGAGCGAGTCTGCCGCGGTGACGAAGGAGGAGGCCAAGATCCTGAAGACAGGTACCCCATCACCTGATCACCTGCTCACCTGATCACCTCCTCTGACATTCACCTCTTCATGCATCAGTCCATTTATCTATGGGAGAACATGAAGCTCCTCTCTCAGGACCTACCTCACAGTCATGCTGCCATGTGTTTGTGTTGTCTTCTGCAGGTATCGAGTACAAGCCTACCGAGTTCAAGGAGCACGACTTCACCGAGGCGCCGAAGTTCACCACCTCCCTGAGCGACAGATCCACCACTGTGGGCTACAGCACCAAGCTGCTCTGCTCCGTCAGGGGACACCCAAAGGTACAGGGACAGGAAGTTCCTCTTCCTCGTTTCATACCTAACATACCTCAAAAATATTAGCTTAAGATTCTCCCAGGTAAATATTATTATTACCTATTAAATATTATTTACCAGGGAGCGATTTGTTTTTTGGCAAAAATGACTTTTTCGCCTAAATATTATACACGTGGTTCTGTTTTTTGAAAAAAAAAGACTTTATTTCAAGAGGGTGACAATATATGCTACCAAATCTGAAAAAAAATCTCACAACTATAATAAATATAAATATAAATATAAATATAAATATAAATATAAATATAAATATAAATATAAATATAAATAGATTCCAGATGAATGTGTATCTGCCCGCAGGCCAAACCGTGGCCACACCGTGGCTGTCAGCAGCTTAGTGAACATGATAAAGGTGGAGACTGGTTTGAACAAAGACGTCTCCAGCGTGTTGGCTCTGAGCTGCCGGTGTTGAAGACGCTGACCCTGTTGCCCTGCTGTCTGAGCCCCTCACCTCCTCTGCAGGCCCATAATCCCATCAGGTCACTGAAGGCACGCCGCCATCGCTGGTCTGCATGTGGAGGCCAGAAATGGTATTTTTCTGCTTTGAAGCAGGGAAGGAGGTGATGAGGGTCATCAGGGTCAGGGGTCAGAGCGGGGTCACATGTGTGACATTCCCTGTAGCGGCCTGGGAGGCCGTCACCATATCAGTGCCATTAAAGCGCCCAAACCGGGTGTGTTGTGTGTGTTGTGTGTGTTGTGTGTGTTGTGTGTCAGTCAACGGTGGCCCAAATATAAATAGAAACAACACCTGCACTCACGCTAATTATGATTTTTTTTTCTTTTCTTTCAATTATATAATTATAGGAAATCCCATTTCACCGTTCAGCATAGTACTGATGAGAAACTCTGTGTTTCCACAGCCCAAGGTCATATGGATGAAGAACCAGATGATTATCGGAGATGACCCCAAGTTCAGGCAGATCTGCGTCCAGGGGATCTGCTCTCTGGAGATCCGTAAGCCCGGGAACTTTGACGGAGGTGTGTACTCCTGCAGAGCCAAGAACGACCTCGGTGAAGCAACCATCAGCTGCAAACTGGAGGTCAAACGTAAGTCCGGGTCCACATGTCTATCTGACCAGTGAGTACCCGTCTCACCCATCCACCACCAATCACCCGTTTCTGTCTGACAGAGCCGGCAGTGGCAGACGCAGAGAAGAAATAGGTCGACGTTCTCCGAATCCCAGGTCAGAACTCATTTTTCATTCTCCATCACGAGGCTCGATTTTGTGATGTTTAGTCAAACCCCATTAAAAACATCCAGTATGAATCTCCTCCTCACCAACAAGTCCCTGGTTTCCATGAGATGTTTTGGATTGGTTGGTCTATAAGAGTCCTGAGGCGACATCTGCCCTCTCCGTGACTTACTTTCCAAACATGGAGGCGACTAAACTTGGGAATGGTGGCCCCTGCCGCCGGTTAAGGGTACGAGAGGTAGCGGCCGTAAATTAAATCAGTGGTGGCTCCACTGGTTGGAGACTTCACATCACATTTCCTTTACTCAGCAGCAGCAGCAGCTTCCTTCACCTCACTGAGGTTCAGCCTTTTATTTACAGAGGTTTTGAAACTTTTAGAACGTATAATGTCACTGTTTTTCACTAAATTAACACATTAATAAAGTGTTTTTTTTTTTAATATATTGCATCATTTTGTTTTCTAAAAAAACCACATTTTTTTAAACTTTGTTTGACTTTTTCTCTGAACGTGACTGTGAATTTGCTGCCACAGTTCTCTGACTCTGTGTAACACCTGTCGCTGTTATTTGTGCGTCTGTTGCAATCCCAATTTAGGAGCGAAAAAGGAATGAGGCCTTTGCAGCATAAGGTGCGTGACACTTTTAGCGCTTCTAAAACCGTCACCCCGTCGAACCACGACGGCGAACGACTGAACAACTTAACAACTTACACGACTCCTTTATCTCCTCAGGAAGGTGCTGGTTTCCTGGAAGAACATGTACATATGGCTGGTGACCACACAGCTCAAGGGTTGTTGCCTGTGACCTCTCGCCAAGTGTTCTGATGAACAGTTGTTGTCGCGTCATATATTATATATAAAGTCCATATCCATGTCCACAATCAGCTTTTCCCCCAACTTTACTGTCGATGGTAACTTGTTCACACACTGTACCTCCCTCGTTCATGACAGCTGACTTTACTGTTCCTCAGAGGAGATCTACATGTAACATCTGTAACATCTGTTTGTATCAATAAATCACTTTATTTCTGGTTTTGTTTCTCACCACAGTGAAAGAACTCCAGCAGGATTCCTATAAAGGCTTATCCGTTATTCTGGAGAAACGTGCATGTTGTTTAGAATTGACACTGGAGAGGTAAATAAACTTTTATAATCTGTTTATCTACAAATATTGAGTCCAAAGTTTAGATGAAATAAAGATTAACAAATGTCAAATGATTAACTCGATGTAATTAATAGCAGTAAAGTACAAACACGTTTTGGAAACCCGGCTAAAAGTTGGGTTTTGGAAAAGATGGCTGGCCTGAAGGCCTCTGGATCACACACTGATTTAATTATTTTCTACTCCAGCGTCTCTCAGCGAGAGCGGATGGCGACATATGCCAGGACTCCCATCATCGTAATTCCAGTCTATAATACGGATCTTGTAGCTATTTGCTGTGGGAGTTAGTGGCATAGTGATACGGGGAAGGATGCCAGAGATATCCAGGTTACAGAGACGCATGCGTTCCCAGTGAGGACGACAAAATTAGCTTCGCTTGCTCCATCTAACTCAGGTTATTTTAGGAGGTGGTTCAGCTGGCAACCGGGCTTTAATTTAAAATGTAAATGGAAATTAATTATTATGAATTTTTATTATATTACATTATCATTAATTAATTCTCGGTCATTCATCAGACTATGCTTGAAGATTATTTTGAGTATTAGATGCCTTTTGTAGGATTATGTGGAAACCCTACTGGTATAAGAAAAACACTTTGTCTGTGTCTTTCAGTGTGGCTCCCTCTGGTGTTATAACCAAGCAACAACAGCTACAAGCTCTTTAAAAATATAGTCATCACAATAACCTCCAATAAGAGAATAATAAACATGGCCATCCATTAAAACATCCATTGAAAACCAATATAAAATCATTTACCTGCAATGGAAGCGTGCAATGCAATATCACGATCCTCAGATCACCTCATGTGATCCACCTCAGATCACATGATCAATCACGTGTGATAAAGTTTGCAGGTGAGTTTGAGTATTTCCCTCCGTTTTTGATTATACGCTGTTTATTTTAGATTGATTGCACATATTGGACCAAATTGATTGATTCATTAGTGTAACTGCCCACCATCCAGATATGAAATGAGCGAAATATTGTAAATACAGGTCATGTGACCTGAACCCGTTATCATGACCTGTACTAAAGCCAAATGCGTCATTACACCAAGTTACAGGGAACTTCTGGAATAAGTGGGAAATGGAGAAGAACACCACACACACACACACACACACAGTATTGGGAAACACCCCTCCCCCCCCTCTTTTGTGATATGGGAAAGCCAAAATATCTGGTAAACAGGATGAACCCTCTCTTATGATATGTTGCTGTAAAGTCTTGTACGAGGTGATTGCCTCTGGCTGAATAGCTGGACCCTGGATCAGAATGTTTTCTCCTTATAATAGAGATAATGGAGAAAAGGGTGTAAGGTTCATATAGAGGCAGCAGGCTTCAGTGATGCAGCATCTCTGACTCATCTGCTGTAATAGTTAGTAACGCACTGAGACCTGCTGCTCGCTGCCTCGTCAAGGGTAACGCCAAAGGCAACGCAATGGCACGGCCTTCTCGAACGGCGCCTGGCTGCTATTCGCTGCAGAGGTTTTGGCAACACTCCCACAGGGTTTAATAAGAGTAATGGTGAAACTGGCACCAACACCGCCGTCCCGTTGTAGCTTTTCATCAGCAAATGTTGCACTGCTCTTATTAATCTTCAGGACACACTGTCTGGACGCAACTCTCACTGGTCTCCAGATGCTGGAGGTTGAGGTATTTGAAGTGTACAGCATAAGTGCTGATTAAAGAGAGTTTGGTGCCACATCGTCAGTGAAAACGTGTAAAATCCAATCAAAGCCAGGATCTTGTGGCTGAAGGCCCCTGTGATTCTGACACATGGTCACATGTGTGTTTGAGTAGCTGTCTTCAGCTGTCCTCTGTAGGACGACATTGATTCCAGATGGCAGAACCAGACCTCATCAAGTCAGATCAATTAAATCTGGGGGAATGAGTGAGAAGGAACATTAAAGAAAAACAACTGAAGAAAACACTTTGACGAGTAATGTTTATCTTCTGAACTGATTGTACCCGGTGGTTAAAGTAGTAATAAATAATAATAAATAATAATAAATAATAATAAATAATAATTTATTTCGTCAAATATATAAATCATCCAATTCAAACTCGTTTCCGCTTGCTGCTTTCAATAACAGCCCGATGATTGGCTCTCTCTCCAAAGTGCAATAATGCTAAACCAATCAGAGCGCAGCATTTCCTCCCCCCTTAAGGGCTGGCCCCGCCCACATTAACACCGCGGTGTTCTCCACCTGCGTCGTATATTGCATTTATTTGAGTGCGGGCATTGGACATATACACATTAGCGTGACGCGTGTCAATATCTGAAAATGCCAAAGTAAGTGGATTAAGTTCAGGTGAAGTTTTGTAACATTCAACAATTCAAACAGACAACACGAATAATTTACATTTAAAAAGTGACAACGCTGCTTTACATTATTATTAGATAGATACGATGTGCAGCAGGACGCTAACCAGGCTGCTAACTGCTAATCACCGCCTAGCTTGTAACATGCAAACGTTAGCGGTTAGCCTAACTTGAAGCTAGCACGCAAAGAACTGGTTGTTGGAAAGCTAACAGATGATCACGTGACCTGTCCACACCATAGGCCCGAGTACAGACGTATGTGGCTGTTTTTTTTTTGTTTGTTTTACTGCATCGTGTGTCTGTGTTTGTTTGTTTATGTGCTGGTGTTAGCATGTGTTAATGTTAGCAGAGAGTTAGAGTGTGATATTTTCAGCTCAATCCATGACTGCTTTTCATTGTCATTGTTTTGCCCACTTCCTGATTATGTGAATATGAAAATTCAGTGACATACTGCCAATGGGCCAAAACAACAGCAATACAGTTATTTGAAATCATCTTGTAGGGTTCCTCCACCTGTCAGACCCCACTGACTGCACTGCTTTCCTGACTATTTACCATTTGACCAAACATGTGATAAATGTCAGAGTTGTCATTTCCTTCATGTGAACATACAACGAGTCCTTGACTTCTTCACCGTCGGGTTCTTCAGGTGACTTTATTGTGAGTTTCATGTGAAATGCTGATAAAGAGAGAGGCACTAGTTTTTCCGTTTTTATGTAGCTGCTGGGAAAAAAACAGGGAAAAATTGAATATATGAACACAAAAACAACTACTTCCCATCTGTTTTGTGCCTGCTCCCTGACTGCAGCAAAACCAACCTGACTGGACCACTAACTCTCCTCTCCTCCTCTCCTCTCCTCTCTCCTCTGCAGACTGTTTGTCTTCACCTCTCTTCTCCCTGCTCGTCGATTCCCCCGCTTCTGCACCTCTCTCCTTCTCCTGTCTCCCTCTCTCTCTCTCTCACTCTCTCCTCTCTGCGTCTGTTTCTCACAGCTCAGCACTGACCTGTCTGCCTGCACCGGGCTGGAAAAGCGATGGAGAAAGAAAGAAAGGAGGAGGAGCGGGGTTGTTAGTGCGCCAAAGAAAATCTACCCCCCCCCCCCCCCCCCCCCCCCCCCCCCCCCCCCCCCCCCCCCCCCCCCCCNNNNTGCACCAAAAAAAATCTCCCCCCCCCCCCCCCCCACCACCACCACCAACCCCACCCCACCGCCCTCCACTTTATTGAGTTGCTCCTCAGCCAATGAGCAAACAGTGAAGTGGAAATACAGCAGTGGAGCTGCGCCGGCTCTGATGCTCATACCAGTTTCAGTGTGTTGGAACAATGTTCATCTGTGTGAGTGTTTCTTATTCTCTCATCTCTGTCTGATCTGCAGAAGTGTCCTCTGTGTGTGTGTGTGTGTGAGTGTGTTGGGGGAAAGGGGGGGGTGCTGCACCCCCACATGAACCTGGGACTCGTCCACACTGGCGACTTTCACCATGTTTCCTGAGAGTGGGATGAACCAAAGTGCAGATTGTTGAGATTTTATTTTTGCTGTTAGTTTTTTTTTTTATAAACCTGTCTCTGTCCTCTGATTCCAGTCGCCGTCCAGGACGCTGCACATCTGTCTTTAAGGTAAGCAGCAGTTTTTCTTTCTCTCTTTCTTTCATTTCATCATTCATGCTTTCATCCCCTGGACTCATTACACACATCCTGTTTGAATGAGAGAAAAGAAAAAGGCACTGCAGAGAGAGAGAGGGTGAGAGAGAGAGAGAGAGAGAGAGAGAATAAATGACTCGGGGGTAATTAGAGCAGACAGTGTTTGTCCAGCCATCTCATTTTAATGCAGGCAGCCTTATAACATAAGAGCAAATCCAGAGAGGAACTTTAACAGCACAGCCGATAAATCTAAACGGCTGCTGGTGCCGCAGTATAATGTTACATAATAAAACAAGTCTGTGTGTGTATGTGTGTGTGTGTGTGTGTTTCTGGATTCACAGAAACTTTAAAAATAATAATGAAAAATACTTTTCATTGGTTGCTTTAAAACCCAGATGTGTGGATAATTATATGTGATAATTCATATATTTATATAAAACATGTTTCTTGAACGGTGCGTCAGTGTTTTGATGGATGGATGGATGGTGGAGTCAGCAGCACAGTGTTACTCAGTGAAAGCTGTGCGGGAGTGCATGCAAAGTCAAATCTGCTGAGGCAGCATGAGCGAAGGGGCCCACAAACGAGTCTGCAGAGCTTAGTGTGTCCTCATTAATCTGTGTGTTGTCTTAACCCCTGCGTTTACATGTCGTCTGCTGGCACCGCTCTCTCGAAAGGTGAATATTTCCTTTATTTACTGTACTGTCCTGAACGGTGGTTGGCGACGGCGCTGGTGAATTTTTTGCGCATTACGGCCTCTGATGGAAACTGATTACACTGTGGAACACACCACAGCCTCTTTCAGCATCTTTATTCAGAAGCAGCATTTTTTTCTGATGATTCTATGAATATTCTTCTGTTTTGTTATTGATCGTAAGACATTTAACTTCTCCAGATTCGGATGATTGATCCATGTTGGTTCTCCATGTTCCTGGGCTGGTTACGATGCGGTGGTGTGACCAGATCATGTGATGCAGTGGTTTCTTTGGTCTCTTGTGGTTTGATGTGAGTGGCTAGAACCTGAGCGTGTGTTTGCGCGCGTGTGTGCCAAATGAGGACTCATGACTTAACCTGACAAACACACCTTCCGTTCTGTGTTGTGTGAACTTGTGTTGAGACATGTGCTCTGAGGTGACTCATCAAGATGCTGAGACAAATCACAAAGAGAAGTGAAAAGTAGTAAATCTTTAACGACTTTAGCAGCATTTTCCATGACACTAAAAGAAAATATCATTTTTCATGGAAAGTCGTGTTTTCCTGCTGAATCTGCATTTAGCTGCACACTGTCTATGGCGTCAGTCCTCCAGCCTGTGCTGCGCTTGGGGCCATTATTGCTTCCTTGACAAAAAATATGCACGTATACGTCCTTTAAGCCACGTCAGCAAGTGTGGTTTCTGATATCAGATACACAGACTGATGCTGCCAGAAATACTATTGAAATTGACAGTGTGATTTAGAAGTGGAGTGATGTGGATATTCTGTGTACTTATAGCCACACAGAGCTGTTTACATGGATGTGGACTAGTCAAGCTAGAACTAATCAAATGTCTTACTTTAGGTTTCTGGTTGTTAATACAAGGTCCTCATACTGGATCATGGTGACGTCCTTCAGAACCTTCAGTCTTATCTGCAGTGATGTTTTCTGGCCGTAGCCAGTCGTTGCATGTGTTCAGGAGGCTTCGCTTCAGCCTCTTTGAGTTTCCACATTACGGCCCCCCCTGAACAGAGTTGTGCGTCCCCTGAGCACTGATGCTTGATGGGTCATGAAATGGGATTCTGCACTGCAGCCCATAATCCTGGCCTCACTAAACTGAGATCCTCTGTCACAGGCTGTCAAATGCATCGATATACACGGGGAACACTGTTGTTTATTTTGTTTATTCATACTCATTCATACTCATACTCAACACTTGGTCTGGACCATGATTCCTTGTTCACCGGTTCACAAAAAAGCGTTTTGATGATGTTTTTGGACATTTTCACATCAAACACGTACACTTGCTAAAGATGGAGCTGTCTAAGCCGTTTCGCCTGAGGATACAGATTCATTCTGAGGCTCAGTCCAAGGCTTGAAAAGAGAAGTGTATCAACACAGCCAACATGATGACATCTCAGAAAGTCCCAGGTGATGCTATTATTGACGTCATGAATAGTTTTAGCATCTTTCAGACGATTTGTTTTGGTTTGCACACACTGCATTGGAAAACTACTGTAGCTGTCGGGACAGAGAAGCATTTAACTTTCCATTAAATGATTATAGTTTTAGTCATGTATAAAACCTAGCATTGATTCATATATTACTTATGCACATTAATTTGTTTTATTTCCTTGAGAAGATTCCCGTCGCCTCAGTTTAGACCGAGCTCACGCGTCTCCGCTGCCTGTCTCAGCCAAACCTCTGCAGTCTTGTACAGGGCTTGATCAATACGTTTTCAGCAGATCGATGTTGAGTGCTTCAGGGGTGAATTAATATTTTTAAGTACTGCTTCTGCCGGAGAGTGACAGTCCTAATGTGGCCACATTGTAAAGGCCGATGCTCATGTAGCAGTGCTGTCCCATAAATACTGTTAGAACAATAAGACAACGCACAACAAATAATAGGTCTGTGATTAGGATATAAAAGTAAATTGTATTTCCAACAAGTCTTTTTACATTGTTAGGTACAATAATTGTCTCTGTACATGCCATATTTTATGTAGTAATACTAATACTACAGTAGCAGTATTGTAGCTAGGTAAAAGGGAGTGAAGGGTCGGGAACAGCTGTTTCAAAAATGATTCGAATTAATTTAACGCAATGGTTTGTACAAGATTATTATGTCTTCGTAATGAAAAGCACAAAGTATGCTGTGTCCCCCTAGTGGCCATTCAGAGTGCTGCCTCTTATGCTAACACAATTTATAACCAGGAATAATAACAACAGTAAATAAATATATGCTCTATGTATTTATACGGCAGAGACACTGTCTCGAATAAAATATAGAATAAAATAAAAGCTAAATAAAAAATGTAAGATTTCTCTTTTTTTTCTAGATGGTGCAGAATGCAGACCTGTTTGTGAGGAATTGCTGATGAAGGACTTTTTTTAATGATACTAATTTGTCTCCTCTCACAGCGGGAAGCTCTCCACAGAGCTTAAAACCTGCTCAAGCAGAAAAACAATGAGGCCGATATTGACACGTCAGGTTCTCATCATCACTGCCGGTCAGTTGATTATGGACTTATACATGTAAACATGTACAAGTCATATGTACATAAGTTCTTCCTTCCAAATGTGACCATGTCACTTTAGTGTGTTTTAATCAAACACAGTTGAGAAAATGACTGCTCATTGGTTAATTATACTCATCGATGTGAAAGGCCAGATGCAAAGAGGAGGAGATGCAGGAAGTCGGTACAGAGGGATGAGATCATTATTTACTAGACTTGTCCCTTCTGGCTTTTCTTTACGCAGCACTACTCTGTCACGTTGCCCCAGATCTGTGCCGTTAGCGCAGATCTCCACTCTGTTGTAAGATGCACTCGCTCCATCATCTTTTCCTCCTCCTCTGTCTCTGTGTTGCTCTTCATCACCTTTCTGCTCAAACATTGAGTGCCCCAGGTGTGTTGATGGTCTGAGTCCTCGTGGTGTGTTTAGATTTCTGTCACCACAGGGAAACGGTTGTAGGCATCATAGTTTACCCTCAGTGAGTGAATGTGGATGACCTCACAGGGGAAATGTAGAGGAAAGATATTATGTTGTTAATGATTATGTAATGTTATTATTATGTAAATCTGTGGTAATATTACTGATGGACCCTGGAGGGTGCGCTTTTTAAAAGTGATGTACTCCTGCTGTGCTGTGTGTTATTGTGGTTGAGTCCTGAGGACAAATGGCTGACTCAGGAGATCCGTCAGCTGATGTCCGACTGAACCCTAAAGCTGGACCATCAGCATCTTCTGAAATGATCCATTCCCATACTGTGAATAGTGTTTGAGGATAAATCTGTTTGTTTTGGCTCCAAAAGCGTGTTGTAGATAATACATGTTTTTTCTTTAAAAAAAAAAAAGTCACATACTTTGCTGTATTCTTTAAAAAACTGACTGGTTTTAGTTGTGGATTGATACACGTTGGACCCGAGCACGTACTGTGGCACTGAGACGCCACAAATCAGAGCAATGTGGGTCGTTCATGTATTTTTATCACTCTCTGGGCAGCAGTGAGCTCTGTATCACAGAGGGATGAACTGTGGCCAACAAACAATGGTGTACATCTAAGTAGGATGAATTTATTGTTGGCTGTGGCCATGTAATGAGAATTTTTGAAAAAAAAAAAAAAAAGTTCATATAAATATCACCAGCCTAATCCCTCCAGTTCAGATTTAGTAAATATTATAAGCTTTATTCATGGTGGATACTTCTGACATGGACAGTCCGTTATCTGGTGGTCGTTCATCCATTATGACTTTTTAAGTAAAAGTATGTGACCCCGTTTTAACCCCATCAGGGTTAAGTTAATTTTACAAATTGGTTTTTGTTCTATTAGGCAAATAGTGATTTGTGAATATTGACCACACAAATAAAATTTGATTGATTAATGAAATAATGATTATCAGTGGTCTGTAATTATATAGCATTCTTGATGACCAACTGAAAGTGCTTTATATACACTTGTTCTTAAACACGTTCATACAGATACATACCTCTAAAAATGACCACTCTAAACACACAGACACAGACACACACACACAGACACACACACACAGTGCAGTCTCTGGTCAGACTCTGGCAGGTCATCAGTGCAGCATAAACAACAATAAACAGAAATCACCATATGGCCACAGTTGGCTCTGTACAGCAGGTCCAGTGAATGGACGAGTCGCTTTGTTTGTGTGTGTGTGTGCGTGTGCGTGTGTGTGTGTGTGTGTGTGTGTGTGTGTGTGTGTGTTTGTATCACAGGGAGAGGGAGATACTGAAAAGCAGAAGTTTAGGATCTGTTAAAATAAAAATGGTAAGCGGTGTGGAGGAGGGGAGGGGGGGAGGCAGAGCGTGTGAGCAGTGGACTGTCAGACAAACTGCCTCCAGCTTCATGTTTCTCTCTGTTCCACCCCTGCATTGCAGCACTCCCTGCAGGAGCTGACAGGGTGCAGTCTCTCCCACATCCTCTGTGCTGCCTCACAGGCAGAGACTCCTCATCCTGACCACACGCTCCCAGCACAGCGTCTGGACCGGCTGTCCACTCGTCACCATGCGGGACGTTGATAGTGGTTGTGTCGCTCTGATTGACGTCCCCGTGCTGCACAGTCCTCCGGCCTGACTCATCATCTGTGTACTGGCTGCATAGCAGAGGGGGTTATTCATTCAGATACTCTCTCGGGGGGAGGGGGGATGAGCAGTAGTATCCCACAATGCACTGAGCTACCGGGATACTCCACTATTGTTGCTGCTGTTGTTGGTTGACGCTGCAGCTGCTCTGTGACCTTGTACTAAAACTCATGCACCAAAACTGCTGAGTCAAGGATTAGATGGTTTATAAGACCAGGTCAGATACACAAACTAATTATATCTGCAACACATAACCCTAACTCTAAATGAAAACGTAAGGCTGGTGGTACGATATTTTAATTTCACTTATCTTGTTCTTCCGGTTTCTTAGTTACTATGGTAACGTGGTGGCACTCATCCTAATCCAGTTTCATTTGCAATCTTTTTTGGAACCACAAAATTAATAATTCATGCCACACGAAGTGTTTTTGTCCTCGTGGGGACAGTTAATTCTCGTTAACATCTTTAATTTGGAGTTTGGGGTCATCTGGCAAATAAAACTCCAGTATTGACTGACTCTCTTTTATGATCCCTGTCTGTTTGTCAGGGGAAAATGGGGCAGCTGTTTGCTGTGTCCTGCATTTAAAGAGAACTCAGTTAAAACTTGGTTACAATAATGGACCCAAGATGTATGGATCTTCATCACACCAGAGAATAGTAACCATAGTACCCTGACTGAAACTTCTGAACTTATTTTGGCAAAATTTTTTTTTTTTTTCTAGAAGGGAGCCTTAGATTCGTTTCTGTACAGAAAAGTCTAATTTAATTTCACAGTGAATAATGTGGCTGTTAGTGTCATGTCAGATATATATTGGATTTTTTTTTCTCGCTCCAGATGAACGGACTGCTCCGTTTGGCTTTCTGCCACTGGCATTTTCTCCATTTTCCCGGTTTGCAATTTATTTAGCAATCGTTCTCTGAGTGAATTGAGTTATAGTTGTTGCCAGGTTGGCTTCTCAGTCGCTGCAGATTTACAGTGAGTGCTGCCGTATATTACCATTAAATGTCACCAGATAATTACTGGCTGCAGGAACTTTCCATTGAGGCACAATAGGACAGTGAGCTGGGAGCGGGACCTCAGGGACCTGCTGGTAGCAGTTTCAAACCCTCAAACCGCAGCTGACCGTCACATCAACAGGAGTTTAAATCTGTCTCCTCAGACTTTATTCACTGTCACTTTGCAGCTAGAGGTCGAGTAAGACAGGAGATCAGAGACAATTCCAGGAATATCAAACTACAAAATAGTAAATAAACAAACACAAAAAAATTAAACATGTGGAAATAAGACGTGAAGCTATATCTTTATAGTTAGCGGAGAGTTCTATTGATTTTCCACTCTACTGCCTAAAAAGCTTATTTGACAAAAATGTTGAACTAATCCTTTAAATGAGTTTATATCACTTTTACAGCTCTAACAAAGCAGTTTTCTATAAAAATAAATGTCAGTTCGTTTTACTTTTGCAACAAGTCCCTAGTTGTTGCACTAAAAACAAATTTGAGGGAAATATAGAAGTGGTGGAAAAGTTGTGTGATGCAGCAGTTTTGTACAAGATCCCTGCCGCCATCTGGCAGAAACAGCTCATTGCACTTGGCTCTGAGGGGAGCAGAGGCAGCTCACACAGCTCCTGACATCTGCGAGCTGAGAGTGAGCACACAGGAAAGGTATTTCCCCAAGGAGGCTGAGGAGGAAAAGGGGATTTCAGGGGGAGAAAAGAAAAAGATTGAATGCAGGAATTGAAAAGGGCTCAAATATGTAGAAAAGTAAACACCTGAGGGGGAGTTTTCATGTGTTTGCTGATTGTCGAGCAGAAAAAAATGCAAGAATTACATTTCATCACTTGGAGTTTTATATTCATGCCCCGGTACACACATCTCTGCATGTTCATTGATTTCCTGGTCACACCTCACACCCTTTTTATGCACATAGTGGTTTTAGCTCAGTGTTGTTGCTGGCTGCATTTGTTTGGTGTGTGTTTGTGTTGTAATTGGAGAAGGTGCTTTGCAATCTGCTTCCTTCCAATCCTTCATGGCTGATGGGTCCCCAGGGAGGTGAGTGAAAGGCAGGCAGGCCTGAGTTTACCTGATCGCACCCGGGTTCAGTTGATCCTCCACGTCCCTCCAGAGCATCGTAGCCCACTCCGGAGATCAATTGCTGGGAACAATTAATCGCATGAGCTCGGTGTAATAAACCGTTTGGTGGAGCTGCTGTTGTAAAAGCGACTCGCCCTCAGGAGTCTGTCTCTGCTACATCTACGTTGATGCACCGCATCAAACTGTGGCTTCATCCAAATGTACCCCCCCACCCCCCTCACCCAAACCCCAAACCCAAAGCTTGTGCTTATTGATCTTTCTCAACCGGCCTTCGATGCTCGACCAGAGAGTAGCATGCTGCAATCAGCTGTGTGAGCAGCATCATAAATGAGGTTGGGGTGGAGTGGTGTGTGTGTGTGTGTGTGTGTGTTGTTTGGAGAGAAATAGGTTGAGAGGCTGTGTGCATTACATTGAGGGAGGGTGTGTGACGGGGGAGGGTGGAAAGCAGGGGAGATGTGTGCATTGGAAAAGGAGGAGGCGGCGGAGGAGGAGGAGGAGGAGGAGGAGGAGGAGGGGTGTAGTGCTGCAGTGGAGAGAAGTGAGAGGAGACTGCAGTCTCTGCTTATGGGAGAGATCAGACTATGTTACCACAGCTCTGAGGAGCTGTAGCCCAAACACTCCCTCGTATTGGATGGGCCACCTGGCAGCGGGGAGCACCACATCCGACCGGTGAGTTCTGCTCTGCAGAGACCCCACGCCGAGCCGCGGTGATGTGACATGACTGAGACCAGAACCCGGTCGTCTGAGAGGATCTGTTCCGGGCTGCGTTTTCAAACTCAGTGAGCGATGGTGAACTGTGACAGTGCGAGTGTTGTGCTGTGCGACTGATGATCTCCGTGCATCAGAATGCGAGCTGCAGGGATCAGATCAGGAGCTAATGGCACAGAGGTGCACGCTAAAACATTACCTGTGGTTTGGTGTATTTGCAGTCAGCCTCGGAGGGGGGGTGAGGTAGGGAGGGGGGTGGAAGTTGTTGGAGAATTGAGTTTGAGTTGTGTTGGATTTGTGCGTTGACGTGATTCATCAGCTGTGACTGCAGGCGATGATTCCATGATGCTTTGTTTTGGGGAGGGACCCTGTCGCAGCTAAAACTTTCATCCCAATCCCGCACACATCACACCCCAGCGGCGGCAGTTGGCATCCACATCGTGCCCGGGCCCGCCGCTCAGGCAATGACTGGACACTGGCCCTGAGCCAGTTTTTTGATTTGATTGGCCGCTCACCTCGGCTATAGTCAGGTTTGTGGGCAGTTCTGGATGGCTGATAGACACTATCAGGATTGCTTAGCAACAAAGATCTGCTGGGCCACAGCGCGCAGGCCTCGACTGTGCCGTGTGTGTGTGTGTGTGTGTGTGTGTGTGCAGACATCTGACCGTGAATCCTACCTGTGAGAAACGCACAAATGCACATGTGGGATGGAATAATCATTGATCTGTGGCCTGTGGGTCAATAAAACTGTGACTGTGTTTGCTGACAGACGGATCTGAGGTCTGAGGATCACTTTCATGCTCTGATACAGTGTTCACACCAGCTACTGGTTCCCCACACGTATCATATTCTGATCGCACACACACGCACACACACACAGACTAAACTGTCTTTCCTTTAACTTCAGACGCACAAAACCGCTGGGTTAATGTTCTCCTCTTGTGTTTACTCTCAGTCACATGGATCAGTATTCATATTAAAACCTGAAGATCACATTCTGTTCTCTCTGCTTCATTCAACATGTATTAATGACCTTTCTCTCCCTCTCTCTCTCTCCCTCCCTCTCTCTCTCTCTCTCTCCCTCTCTGTGGATTCTTCACCCCAGAGGAAAAAACAAATACGCACCAAGACACCAAGAACAACTTAACCTTTCTCTTCTATTTTAGTCTTGAAGAGAAAACACACACAAACACGACAGTCAACCCATCACGCCGTGACCGTAGCGGTAGTATTTTTGCTGATAGCGTTTAAACTGTGATCTAAATATCCCGGTTGTGTCTATTTTAAGCAAACGAATAAACGAGTGGTAAACGAGAGATGAAACCACTGAAATATGACACTCTGACTCTAATTGAATCAGGAGGAAATTGATGCTGCGGTCGTCGAGTGGCTCCCGTTATCAGCAGCACATGTTGATTCCTTCATTGTCATGCAAAGAGCCGGCCGAGAATAAATAATATAATGTTCACTTGAGGCTGAGAGGTGAATTGATTTTGTCGGCTGTTTGCGGTGGATTACATTTCTGCAGGATTAAAAAAATAGACGTAGCATCGTGAAGGTGCGTTTAGTTTAAGTGTCTGTGATTTGTGGAGAGACTGATTTAGACCTAATCACATAATTAGCACAGTTTTTTTCTGTTCTACTTTAACTGATGAGTAAATGAGTTGTTGAGTGGCCTGTTATTTGTTTTACAAATACAAGGGTTCATTATTTGGCTCATAAATGTACCAAATATTTCACAAACACAAACATATTCCCTACAAATGTGAAACGTCTCCTTTAATGTTTGAGCGAGCACTCTCCTGCAGACAAACTTATCTCACACTCACACACACACACGCACACACACACGCACACGCACACGCACACGCACCGCATCTCACATCATCAATGTAATGAATGAATGACTCCGTTTTCATGAGATTTCTCAGTGGAGGCTCTGTGACTCGTGGCTGACGATGCTAAAGATGCTAAAGGTGCATGTAGTGCAGCCGATTGTTGCAGTTGTGTTGAAATCCCTATGTGTGTTGTGTGTCGCTTCTTTTCAGCTCCTGATCCCCGTCATTGCTTAAGAAAATGGGATAATCCTGTTTTCCATTAGTCATTTACTGAAGAGCTGCAACGATTCGATTCCTCTTTGTTAAGTGAATAATCAGGTGATCAGCAGCACCGGCCTGTGTTGACATTTTTAATACAATTCAGTGAACGTTTGCATCAGTAATCTGTGGGTGGACCTTTATTTTGAAAGTCCAATTCCCCCATGTTGTCCCGCAAAGTGAACTTTTATCACGTTGGTGACATTGAATGACGATTTCTCTCCGTCTTCTCTCTCAGGGACGCTGCACCTAGTCTTTGACGATGAAGTTTAACTTGTTCAGAAGGCCACAGGCCGTGGCGGCCGCTGAGCCGACCGGCGCCACCACCGTGACCATGGCCCCCACCCCGGCCGTCATGTCCACCACAGCACCGGAAACCTCTGGCTCCAATAACACAGAGATCAGCAAGAATGACATGTTTGAGGAAATCAAGAGCAAATTCCTCAACGAAATCGATAAAATCCCACGTAAGCAGCCCCGTGGCATTTTCCCCACTTCCTGTTTTCCCACATTTGAAATGATTTTAATTTGTCGAATCTTGTTTGCAAAACGCACCACATCTTTCACTTCCTCTCCGCTCTCTCTGTTGTCTCTCTTGTTGTCGATAACGGCAGTTCCTCCGTGGGCTCTGATCGCCATCGCTGTGGTGGCGGCGTTACTCATCCTCACCTGCTGCTTCTGCATCATCAAAAAATGCTGCTGCAAGAAGAAGAAGAACAAAAAAGGGAAGAAGGGCAAGGACGGCTTCAACATGAAGAACATGCAGGGCGGAGAGGTACGGCGCCTCGGCGTTATGGATGAGCCTCTTCTCTTCCGCTCTGCAAACGTCACTCATTTAATCAAGTTTTTATGATTTGTGATCCATGACATTTCTCGTGGAGGTGATTTGTCTGAATATGTTTCCTGCTAACCAGATTTGATCTTTCACCAGCAGCTCCTCATAGCTCAGGCTGTGGAGGACACAAGGAGAGCTCGCTTCCCCTCTTTTTCATTTCGATCTCGTTGTTGTGACGCATTCCAAATGTGGCCCAGGGTGAAAAATGACACGTTTATAACGAGATCTGTGAAATGTTTTGTGCACTGGAATCAGAAAAAAAAGCTGCATTTTTAATCTCTAAAGATAACGAAGGTCTGAGTGATGAGGTCTGCAGGAATATTGGGAAGTTTTTGGTAGTCCAGAAAGCCAGAGGATAAGTCACTGATGACATCACACACACACACACACACAGGCCTGTGCTCCAGTGACTTAATGAAAGCGATCGATTACGCGTGTCATTTCTCATCAGGACCACGGCGTTGGCGTCGTCGGTGTTGACTTGCCTCTGGTTTTGTGGTGTGTTTTGTTTGGTGTCTTGTGGGTTGAATCTCTTCCTCTCTCTGCTCTCCTCCTTTCTTTGTCCGCTCTGTGTCTGTCTGTCTGTCTCGCGTGTTTCATGACCGTGGTGGACTCCCGCTCTACGGTAGGTGGACGGCTCATGTTGACGCTCTCTGCCCCCCCCACACACACACACACCGGGGCGGAGACAGGTTTCATGGAATGAAAGTCGTAGCTTCCTTCGCTTTTTTTTTTTTTCAGTCTCCACCAGTTATGTTTTTGATTTTGTTTGACAGCTTGAGAATGTAACAATGGAAAGCTATGATATGATGTGCTCCATAAACCCCAAAGAGGAGCGTCTAACCATCTAACACATTGTTCCTGGGACAATGTAACTGTAAACACACGCCAATATGGAAAGTATTGGACTAAGAGATGAGATGCAAGACACTTTTAACACTATTAATCCGTGCATGTGATGAAGGGCATGGTTGGTTGTTTGGGAGACATGGAGACATGGAAACTGCATGAAGAGACAAATACCTGCAAACCCGTCCCTTCGATTGTAATACTCATGGAGGAGGTAGAATGTGGAGACGGCCTGAAGACAGGAGTAGAACTTCAGAGCTGAGGTCACCTTGACAACAAGGCCTTGATTCCTCCGCAGTAATAAACACTGCAACAACAATAAGACTCAACGGGATTCAAATAGCTGGCTGTGCCCTTTAGTCCCGAACCGTTTATCCTAATGATCTGGAAGGTTTTCATTTTTTTTTTTTTGGGCACCACATAAATTGAGAGGTGAAACAAGACACAAAGTTTTGGATTATATTCAACTCACGAGAGTTTAATAATATGAGAGAGGTTTAATAATACAGGACATTTAGATCCAGCAACAAGTCTTAAAAGTTGTATGGGTTTAGAAAAAAAAAACATCATCTCCTTGCCCTGAATATTATGTCTTATTTGCCTCTTATGATTTCGTATGCGCTGGCGGTTTGCTGTTGTGGGCTCGTTCCTTAGAGGTTTTACCACAAACATTTATCACCTTGTTCATTTGGGTGAAATCAGAACCCTTTGAAAAAAAAAGATCCTTTTTGACAAACCAGGGGACGACGCCTGAAAACCGCCTCCTAGTGGAACTAGCATGCAATGCCTCCACTGACTGACTGGCTGTCACTGTACTGTACTGCACAAGCATGTTGAAGGGATTGCCCCGTGATCCGAAAACCCCGAGGACCAGGTGCAACAGTCCTCAGTATCCAGTATCATCCTAAGTATAAGGATGTATTTATAGTTGAGTGATAGAGATTGTTCCCGTTGTAAACAATAAAACCCTGGTTGATGTCATCAGGGGACGCGCGGGTAAGAATGAACCCAAACGTGTATCTCCCATGTAAGAACTCCTGGAGGTCCGGTGTCTGTGGCATGCTGACTGCTGTAGGGAGCCCTGCAGTCTCGTCCCTGGTTCCCTGACGTCTAACCATCATGTCCTGTCTCTCACCTTCACTCCGCAGACACACCAGGACGATGACGACGACGAGGGCGAGACGGGACTGACAGAGGAGGAGAAAGAGGAAGAAGAGAAGGAGCAAGAGAAACTGGGGAAGCTGCAGTACTCCATCGATTATGACTTTGAGAACACAAAGGTCTGTGCTCAGTGTAAAATGTAAAAACAAAGCAGAGAATAGTATGAAAGTTATATTATGTTTCTTGAATTAGATTCTATACAACAGAAAATCTTTTTTTTTAAAATAGTTATCACAGGTCAGAGAAAACTGATATTTCTCCAGTCAGACAAGAACTTTGTGATTGACTGAACTTTTCTGATGATGTTGTAGAACCAGTCTGACCCATAACCTGGTAATACTCTGTCCTCTTTACGCCCACATCTTAACGTCCTCCTCTGCTCCGCACACAGCTCACCGTCGGCATCCTTCAAGCTGCCGACCTCATGTCCATGGACTCGGGAGGAACCTCTGATCCTTACGTGAAGGTCCTGCTCTTCCCTGACAAGAAGAAGAAGTATGACACCAAAGTGCACAAGAAGACGCTCAATCCCGTCTTCAACGAGACGTTTGTCTTCAAGGTCGGTTCCTCGCGTCCTCACAGCAGAGTCTTTTACCTGAACACAATGAGATGCAGTGATGATCGTAAGCCCCTGACTGCACGTTCCTGATCCCGTGTAGCTGGAATAGCACTGACTGGGTCTTGTCAGATGATCCGGATTATGGATGTGTGTGTATGCAGTCAGTGGTCTGTTCAGCCCACATGCTGCTCTCTCCTGTCCTGGATAATAAGGCCCTCAGAGACCTTGCAGCAGGCTGTGGGCCACGGTGGAACTGCTGCATGTCTGCAAATTGACTGCAGCAAAAAAACCAACAAAAGCAACAACATCTATTTCTCCCAAACAGAGAAACAGCGATGTGCATAGTCCCAGTTAAATACTGATACTTCTGTTAATATCGAATATTAAGAGAAGTATCTTAATATTTCTCAACAGCTAATGTTAAACTAATATCATGTCAGTTTCATTTAAATGCCATTTTTCTTTAAATGCAAATGTCTCACTGGCTCACAGGGTTTCATGGTAACTCCATATGTATACAACAGCGAAACCCTGTGTGTGTTTGTTATCCAGGTGCCCTACGAGGAACTTGGTGGGAAGACGCTGGTGATGTCTGTTTATGACTACGACCGATTTTCCAAACACGACGTCATCGGAGAGGTGAAAATTCCCATGAACACCATCGACCTGGGACGGCCGATTGAGGAGTGGAGGGATCTGGAGAGCGCCGATCAAGAGGAGGTGCTGTGAAGAAACACACAAACCAGAATAACAATAAAATAATCCTCATTTAAACCTCATGATACGACCAAAACGAATGAATGAATACAGAATGTCTGGTCTTTTTTCTGTTATTGACTGCATAAACATCATAGATGTTTATATAAACTCAATAGATCTTTGAAAGTCTAGTGACGATGTTGGCACAAGGAGAAAAAAAACAGCACTGTCAGCATATATGAGTGGAATCTGAAGTATAAATCATAGATCGAGCAGTTTGTTGTTGCTGTCTGATGAGCGTGCGTCCTGTCATTTCTCTTCCTGACGGACCACTCAGCCGGAGAAACTGGGAGACATCTGCATCTCCCTGCGTTATGTCCCAACAGCCGGGAAACTCACCGTCTGCATCCTGGAGGCGAAGAATCTGAAGAAGATGGACGCCTGTGGATTATCTGGTACAAAACGCCACGACCACTGTAAACTTATCATGTCATAAAAAAAGATTTTGTATGGGGTTTAATGAAGCCTTCTGTGATATTTGCCGAAGAGGGCGTTACTGAGCACTGACCCTGCAGGGCGATATGAGCCATTTACTTTTTTTCTTGTTTTGAGAATCTGATCATGGGATATTGTCGAAACATAAGAAAAGCCATAAACAGTATTATAAAATCTTGCCTTGATGGTGTGATGATTTTTTGCAGATCCTTATGTAAAGATCCAGCTGCTGCAGGGGGGTAAGCGTCTGAAGAAGAAGAAGACCACAGTGAAGAAGAACACCTTGAACCCGTATTATAACGAGTCCTTCAGCTTTGAAATCCCTCTGGAACAGATGCAGGTACCAAAACAAGTCTAATCCGACCTGTAGGATTTCATAGGACTCATTATATTTACATTAAAAACAACTTGAAATGCGACGTCTTTAATCACACGTTCCCTCTTATGTCCTGCTCAGAAAATCTTGGTGGCCGTCACCGTGTTTGACTATGACAAGATCGGGAAGAACGACGCCATCGGGAAGATCTTCGTGGGCAGCAAGGCGACGGGCTTAGGTCTGAAGCACTGGTCTGACATGCTGGCTAATCCTCGCCGCCCCATTGCCCAGTGGCATCCATTGCAGCCCGAGGAGGATATTGATGGTCAACTGGCATCTTTGGCTGCAAAGAAGTAACATGCTCCACCAGCCAGCTAATGCACTAACTCAGAAGTCCAAACAACCCCAACCCTACTTTGCATGAATCCCACTTAACATGCGACGAGTCGTCACGAAAACTGCTCAGCAAAAAAAAAAGAAAAAGAAAAGAGTCATCGTAGAATATTTTCAACATCGCATTTCACACATTAGTGTACGCTGAGAGGAGTGGCACTGAGTTCCTGGGTGGCTGACCTCTGGTCCGTCCTTCACGTGAAGACCACTAGAAGCTGATTCTTAGGGTGCTGACACTGAATGAAAGTCTCGGTGAAGACAACACTGGAGATAAAGCTTTAGTTTAGTTGATTGAGCATGCTCTCCTTACCCCCCCCCCCCCCCCCCCCCCCCCCCCCCCCCCCCCCCCCCCCCNNTCCTCCCCCCCCCCCCCCCCCCGCTGCTCCTGCACACACCACGCCCAGTATTGTATCTTGCTAAATAGTGTGCTATAACTTGCTGGGGTTCAGTACTGTAGTGTTGGGCTATTTCCTGCTCAGAGTCTGTTTTCAGTCCATTCATGCAAAAAGATGTGATTGCGAGTGACCGAGGCTGAGGTCACAGAATGTAGACGTCCCTGCTGCCATGTGAAACCTGTCACGTATGTTTATTTCTTCTATTTGAGATGCACACAGTGCAGTCGTATACAGTGGTATACAGTGGTGCAGGGATGTCACGCTTACCTGATCTCTGTTGCTTGTTTTGCGTTGCCATGACGGCGCCATCTATGCATTTAAGTTCAACGCACGTTTCCGTGTCTTCGGACAGATCTGTAGATGTAGGACAGGAATACATGGGTGCCTTTTCCTGAAATGACACTTTGACAAACACTGTAGGTTTTGTTGTTTATGTGAGATGTTCACTTTTTCTAAAAGTGAATATGGTTGTGAGGTCGTCAGGGACACGGTGGACGTGCCATCTGAGGTCTGTCCTGAGCTGTGTTGACCACGTGGATGTCAAACCTTACTTACCCCTGGAGAATGTATGGATATTAGAAGGCTTTTCAATGAAGTTCTGGTTCTGACTGTGCTTTTAAAAATTCTGCTGTTGCTTCTGAGAGACATTCTTTTTCTTTTTTTTTGAATAGCCAATAAACTAATTCTCTGCCTTCCTTTGACAGAAGCTGTAGTTTACACAAGCGTACAGGAGCCCACCTCTGTAGACAACAACAGTTTGTGATGACAAGGCAAGATGTTTTTATAGAGAACTGAAGTGTGCGCTGTGACGGCACAGGTGTGTGAAAGTGCTACACCAAACATAAAATACAACACACAAGTCCAGGACCATTAGCTTGAACCAAACAGAGCATGTATCATATGTCACATTACCTCATGTTGTTTAGGTCACACGCTCATTAGCCACAAGCTTTAAATGCTACAACATGGTGGTGTTGAAACGTCATCCCAGACTTATGTATTCGTGTGATCTGCAGACGTATGGAGGCAAAAAAGACCTTTAGAGCAACTTAACACCTGGATGCACAGTGATAACAAAAATACTATTCATATAACTTATGAATCCTTTTGTTTCAATTGTACTTCTTTTTGATTTCTTTCAAAAAATATTAATTAAAAAAAATATACAGGGGGTCCTCGAATTACGTCGTAGATCCGCTCCTGAGAATGTGTCGAAACCGAATTTGGACGTAAGTCGGACCATACATTCATTGTGCCATTGTGCATACATTGTGCCACCAGATGTCGCTATAACACCACGCTAAAATAAGAGTTTATTATGGTGAATTGCCTTTTTTGACCCTCTTGACACACCGTAGGGGTTGAGGCGAGCTGAGAGACAGAGAGAGCGCTCACCAACTAGTTCCCGTGTGAAGTCTGTACGTATTTACGGGGGAAAACGCTTAAGCCGAAACAAGGAAGTTCACGGGAGATGTGTCGTAACCACGAAAACGACGTAATTCGCGACCGTCGTAACTCGAGGACCCCCCGTACATAAAGTTATTCCATTAAAAATGTATAAAACCCTTTAATCACTCTCTGCGGAATAACTTTCGTATTCACTGGAACAAAATGCAATAATGCTATTGGCTGTGGCTGTGTACAAGCCAAGGACGTTATAGATAAACTGACAACTCATTACAAAAATTCAAGCTGTATTATCTTTCATAATAGATAATACAGCTTATAAATAACATGGATTTTCAAGAACACATTGGGACTAAGGAGACCAGATGTCAGTCTGTGACCCGCGTCAGTTTTCTGCAGGTGTTTAGTTGCCCTTCAGTATTATCACCAGGATCATGAACGACTTCACAGGAAGGTAAACAGATCAGCAGCACACTGATTGGCTCATCCATTGGACCTCTTCCTCCTGTTAACCTTATGCATTGCGCAGATTTGTGAATAGGCTACAGCATGAATTTACAAGATGATGTAAATAGTAGCATGTTTTAAAGAGGAACCATTATTATATTGTGTATGTGTGTTTGTGTTCTGTGTCATTTTTTGATAATAAAACAGAGTAAAAAAAAAAAACCAAACAAACAGTATGCACTGTCTGCAAAGTGTATGTATGTATTTTTGCTAAATGGGACTGAATGTATGTCTGAATAATTTAGGTTCCCGGGCTCCTTTAATGCCTGAAACTATAGCAGGGTTTCTTTGTGTGTCATGTGTGAGGCTCCACTTGGTTTTTCCCATAATCCTGCATGATTGTCTGGTTGTGTGTCATTGTTTGTATGTGTCCTCTGTGCTAAACCCAGTGTTACAGTGTGCGCAGGCTACATGTCATGTACTTACTGCTCATTTCTGCTTGCACTGGTTGTACGGCATATTTTGGTCTCTGACCAGAAAACTGTACATGTTTAAAAAAAAAGAAAAAGAAAAAAAGGAGAACATTTGCCGGCTCCTTGATTTTCTATCTCAGCGTCCCATAAGCGTTTCCTTCATTTTGTTCCTGCTAGATTAGAGTCAAGTCTTAATTAATGAAAATTAGATACAGTGGATAACTTAACGCTATTTGTTTTCATGCACTGTCTCGTCGTGTTGTAATTGAAATGAACCTGCTCTCATTGCAGTATACTGTTTCAGTATACTGTTTCTCATATAGCAGGAGTGGAATAAGTAATTTACATTTGAAACGCACCGGTTGAATTTTTATTAAATTAGAAAGTAGGGTTTTTTTTTTAAATTTCATCACTGAGTTAGTGAAATGTAATTGCTGCATATTATTAATGCAGTCATCTGGAGTAGCTCTGTAGCTGATAATTAAGCAATCAATAACATTTCCATTACAGATGCCACTGTACGGGGAAAACACACAGTTTAATTAACAGAGTGTCGTTAGATGGGCTGGTGTTGTGTCACCTGTGCATGCGATGACAACATATCAGTGGTACATGACTATTGAGCTCTGTGTGCAACACACAGTGAACGAAGATGAACAATAACACTCTTCATCGATTACAGCGTGATGTAACCATGGTTACCATTATTATGTTTAGCATTTAGCACCTCATTACGTCTGTGGTGTCATTTCATATACTCTGTCATCTGTATGTTATGTCTGCCTATATATTCTATCATCTCTGTGTGTTTGCAATAAGGCCAACTGACCCTGTGGTTTTTCATCAGTGATCAAGTATTCAATCAGCTATGGAACTACATGACTCGTGTTCTCTGCAGTGCAGGCAACAGAATCTCAGTCTTCCTGGGTCTCACAGCCCCCCCCCCACCCCCCCACCCCCACCCCACCCCCTCAGTTCAGAACCACATTCACAATGCAATACTGCCAACCTGAACCTGACACAGAACTGATTCAGAGACAGTTGCTTGTTCTCTCGTTCGCTCGCTGACCGACCATCATGGACAGTTTTTGTCTTTTTGTTCTTCCTGTTTGTCGTTTTTTTGTTTTTGTCTTGTTGAAGAGGTGTGTGTCAGTGGTTGTACCTTTTTTTGTGAACTGCATGGTTTTTTTTTTATTTCTCTCCAAATCCATGTTCTCCAAAGACAAAGGGGAGGAAAACAAAAATACCAACAGTAGCTGTACTCATATATCAGCCTATATGTATGAAGGGCCATGAAATGTGTGACACTGTCAGGGATCATCTGTGTGTTGTTCAAAAGTAACCATAGGAAATAAAGGCATTTTAAGTAGCCTTGCTCGGTGTGGTGTGAAATTGAAACCAGAGCATGCTATTCCACTTATGGTCAATGGGTGGCGTTCTATTCTTATCCCTCTTATACCCACCTCTGCACTGCAACACTCATATGGCAAATAAAAACTAACGTGCGGCACATCAGCAGAGTGATGAGGCTGAATGTTGTGTACATAAATGTCCAAACAAACGCACACTTCAGACCAACTTCTTTTTTTCATTGAAATAATATGATCCACATTAGAAACGAGTAAAATTAACTGTGAGTGTAAATGGGGCATTTTCTCTGTCTGTTTTGCAGGTGAGGAGGGAAAAGTGCATCACCAGTGACATCACATCACAGTGGAGGGGAAACGCTGCGACATAAAGAACGACACCTCCACGTTTGAGACAAATGCAGCTCATCCATCATCTGCTGTTCCCGGGAGCTCGCAGCCCGGAGTCAGGGCGTGCATATGGAACGCACAGAAAACTGCAGTTTCCATGGTAATACCTACGTGGCCGTACACCTGCAGTACTTTGTCTGGTTATTAATGCAGGGATATTCTTGATGTGACTCGGCAGTTTTATTAACGATTCCCATCCTGGCTGATAAACGCAGTGTTTGTCTTTATGTAGAAATATACAGTACAACAGTTGAATGTATGTCTCTCTTCTTTCCATACGGTGCGTTCAGGAGCACGTTGACCCCTGGTGGGAAATGTGAACCATAGCTGTGCAGGTGTCAATCACCAGAGGTGTGAGAATGATGGCGTCTGAGGTGCCGCATGCTGTTGATACAGAGGTAAGTTTGGCTTTTGCCGTCTCGCCGCTCGTCCTCTCTGCCTCGCCGTCTCACTTGGACAGTTTGGTGATCACGCGGATTAAAGCTCCATTTTCATCCTTCAGTCTCTGGTTCTCCGTCTTGAGCTCGGCTTTAACCTGCAGACAGAGAGGGGGCACACACAGCAGCTGCAGTGGGAGTCACAGTGGACAAATGAGTCACAGTAGACTGTGGTCATGACCTGCAGTGACATCTATATGTGTTACACTTGTCGACATCAGTCGTGCATCACATGCACATATCAGTATGTGCACACTTACTTTAAACGCTTGCTCATTTAAAAAGCACAGAACAGCGCTGCCCTGTGGCCGTCCACTGTGTTTGTTCAGAGCTTTTTCTCAGATAACAAGAGGCTTTTGTTTGCATCCTCTCGAGCACAACACAGCAGACGTTTGTGGCCGTTAGGCTGCAGATGAATATTGATGTCTCGCTCACTCGCTCGCCCGCTCGCTCGCTCGCTGCAGTGTCACACATTCCTCAGCCAGCAGAGCAGAATGTTGACTAATGAAAACGTCTGTGGACAGAGCAGCCAGCTCCCTGGCACCGAGGCCCAGAGACACTGAGACACTGATTTGATTGTTTGTTGCTTCTATCATCACAAATAAGCTTAACTTCTCCATAACTTCTCCTTAACCCCCCCCCCCGTGGTCATGACCTGCAGTGACATCTATATGTGTTACACTTGTCGACATCAGTCGTGCATCACATGCACATATCAGTATGTGCACACTTACTTTAAACGCTTGCTCATTTAAAAAGCACAGAACAGCGCTGCCCTGTGGCCGTCCACTGTGTTTGTTCAGAGCTTTTTCTCAGATAACAAGAGGCTTTTGTTTGCATCCTCTCGAGCACAACACAGCAGACGTTTGTGGCCGTTAGGCTGCAGATGAATATTGATGTCTCGCTCACTCGCTCGCCCGCTCGCCCGCTCGCTGCAGTGTCACACATTCCTCAGCCAGCAGAGCAGAATGTTGACTAATGAAAACGTCTGTGGACGGAGCAGCCAGCTCCCTGGCACCGAGTCCCAGAGACACTGAGACACTGATTTGATTGTTTGTTGTTTCTATCATCACAAATAAGCTTAACTTCTCCTTAACTTCTCCTTAACCCCCCCGCCCTCCCCACACACACACACACACACACACACTGGTATGTTGTCATATGGGATTTTAAATGAAATTGTTAAATTGAAAAAGAAAAACGTTCATCTACCTTCAACTGTTCTTCCATATCCGTTATCCTCTTTTTTAGACTCCAGCTTTCCTGTGAAGAACATTCAACAAGGAAAACGAGAACACGTAAATAAAGACGAAAACCTAAAAAAAAAAAAAAAAAACACCCACATGGATTAGTTTCATTATAATGCTGAGTTGTCACCTTTTTTTCTGCCTCCAGCAGACTGGAGCCACCATCTCCTGCTCTTCCCTTCTGCGACAGTGACAGGTTATTATGAGAGGGATTATCACACATGTCGAATATAAAACATGTGCTGTACTCTCAGTCACACACACACACACACACACACACACACACACACACACACACACACACACACACA
>JAFBJQ010000323.1:326510-383784 GCA_016785345.1 Trinectes maculatus | reverse complement strand
ACTGCTAATGAACTAACTGAAACAATCATCACAGTTGTGGCCCATGACTGTTTATTATTATTGGTTGGGATTTATACATTCCATGTTTGGGACAAAGAATAACAACAAACATTTTTATTAGTCACAGAGTTTTACAATATTTTGTAAAGTTTTAATAATCCCTACTGACAAAGATTTTAATTCACATTGTCTGATAAATATGGCGAAATTAAGTTGATTATTGGAACGAGTTTTCATTTTTATTTTTTTTTAAAGTGGTGCTCTTATTTTGAAACGAAATCACAGGATATCCGTGTTGGCAGCTGGTGCTGTTGTGTTTGGGGAACTAAAAAGTTATGATACAAAACAACACGGAAAACATCGTGTCATGACGCAAATTGTTACAATTAAACTATTAAATTAAACCTTCCACGCTTCCAGACGATAATAAACACACATTTAAGCCCGTATAAGAATGTTTCAGTTCAGTGAGCAACTTTAGACAAAATTAGCCAAATTAGCTAGCCAGTCGGCCATGTTCTCCACCTGCTGCATGTTTACGTCCATCTGCTTCTTCTTTTCGGAGATGTTAGGTATAAACACTACACAAAATGTCACTCAGTGTCGTGACGATACTAATCAACAACAGATCTGGATTATATCTCTCCTCTGAACCATGTCGATGACGACTGGGCGGTTTAATGGCGGCTGCAAAGTTTAACTTCTACTCAGGTATGAAACTTACTTTGCTGTTAACTGTTATTCACCATTGTCATATTTTGTTTTGACCCATAATACTGTGACAGTGACAGCGTATCAGCTATCAACGGTTATTTTCATTACCAATCAATTCTATGTTTTTGGTTTCTTATGTTTTGAAATGTCAAGAAAGTGGTCGACAGCGGTGTCTTCAGTTTGTTTTACATGTCTGTCCTGGTTTGAACTAAGGGCCACAGATCCAGGAACTGTCTTTTACCAATTTATTGTAGAGCAGGAACAGTAGCAAATGGTCTCTAATTGTGTTTTAAACAGGACATTTACAGAATCCTGAAGTGACGCTGTCATCACAACACTATTTACTATGTTCATTTAACAGCGTTGGGTATCTGTAGGTGCCAAACCATTGTAATTTGCTGGCACTGTAAAAACGCTATTTAAACAAAACAGTTCATAATATAATATTAAATTCATGACTAGTGGACCACTTACTAGTTTAAAACTTTTAAATTCTGGTACATTGTAATTTTGGTAAATAGAATAACAAGTCATTGTCATTGTGGATTAGATGTTGGTTAAGCTTCTGTCCAGGTCTTCTTCACTCTGTAAAGAGACGTATAACAAGACAAGTTTATTTAGTCGTACCCTGTTTATAAAAAAATGTAATACTATGAATTCTGATTGTTCAGTCTTGTGGAACGCTTTACCTCTGATGTTCAGAATCATTGAGCACTCTGCTATTCCCAGTTTGTTCTCAATAACAACTTTGTACTCCCCGTTGTCTTTGGCTGCTGTCGTTAATATTAGCAAGGAGCAGACACCACATACGTTAGTAATGTGGTAGTTGGTGTTTGTGTTAAGGCTGATGTTGTTATGGTACCATGTTACACGTGGAGCTGGATCACCCTTAACTGCACAACTCATGTGACACTCATAACCTTGTGGGGCTGTATGTCTCTTCAGGGGCACCAGAAACGAAGGTGGTGACATAAAGTCCAAGCATTTTGTCTTCGGCATGGTCAACTTGAAACTCTCTGAAACATAGCATAAATGAAAAGCAAAAACAAAAGCATAAAAAGTGTTTACAGACCTGTGACAAGTTAACAATTCTGTTGAGCGTTGTTCTGCTATGATCCAGTCGAGCAGCAGTTCCTCTAGCTTCTGGTACCTCGTGCAGTTTATTTATGGATTATATTGTGACCATTGCAAATTTAGCAGCCTTGTCTAAATCTGTAACAAACCTTTTTCTTTCTTAGTTCCAAACACTGGGGGTTCAGACGGTGTTGAAAGACCCATGTCATTTTTAGCAAACACCCGAAAGTAATACTCCCTCCCAGGCAAAATGTTGACAACTGTGAACTTATTGTTGAAGAGGTTGTCGGCTACTGTTTCCCAGGCACGCTTGAAGGAGTCTCGTTTGTATACTATGTAGTGTAGCCTGTCATCCCTCTTCTCATCAGGAGAGGGAGACCAGGACAAAGTCACTGTGCCTGGGATGTTCTTATCAAGCTCCACTGGTCCTGGAGGTCTGGGATCATCTACAGTCAGATTTAGAGATACGGAGATATGCAGTTGAATTATAAGCGTTCTTAAAGTTTTGAAAACAATGGCGTGTGGTGTATTTTCATGGTTTCTTCAGTGAGAGAAACTGTTTAATCAGACAACCCAAAGTATCTGCAAATGTGTCTTTGTAGTCATAAATGAAGTTAGTCTGAATTTCAAATATGATCTGTGACATTCACCTGTAACCCTTATTTCAACATTGAAGCTCTCCTGGCCGACCAAGTTCTTCACAGTAATGGTGTATATGCCGGTGTCGGACCACTCAGATGTTGGTATTAAGAGTTGAGAGCCTTTATCAGAGTTGGTAATTGTCACATGTTTAGGCACTGCGATACCATCTTTTAACCAACAGATTTCTGGCAATGGGCAGGCCTGTAGATGCAAGGTAAATATTAGACTGTCTCAAAATCCACACTATAAATATAATCTCTAATGTTGGTAAGGAAAACCTGTGAGGAAAACCTCTAGCACAGTACCTCAAAGTTGATGTTCAGACGCACTGTGTTTCCAGACTTCACCACCACAAAGGTCTTCATGTTCCTGTCTTTGAATTTTGGCTTAACTGGGAGGATAAAATCAACAATGAGGTTCAGGAAATATTGGACAATCAAAAACAGTACAAAGCTAGTACACATGATTCAACGTCTGTATGAAATACAAATCAGTTGCTTGTACTTTGTTTATTATAATCTGTTTTACTCTTTAGTACCAAAATTCTCTCTATTCACACATCGCTGATGTCGGCTGTAATAATGATAATGCATGACACATTTTTGGTTAAATACAGCATCAAAAGGAGCATATTCCTCAGAATTAGGTTTTTGTTGTGTTGTGTTATGTTGTGCCTCTCATCGACGTACAGTAGATCGTTGTTAAAAGAAAAAATCCTAGTAGTGTGTTTATGCTGAAATGTTGAAAGTCCAGTTCTTTTTTGTCATTTAACAGCTTCATCCCTTAATTCAACCATTTATAAATACTAAACACATGATACTGACTGCAACTTTTATTAAACTAAACTTCAAGAAACTCTCAAGTTCCTGCTCAAATTTAACATCTTACCAGGAGGGGGCATGGCAGTGATGTAATTGTCAAAGCCCCGAGGTTCTCCATCACCTCCATAATTGGTGGCAATTACTCTCACCCAGTATGTGGCCATTGCCTTCAAGCCAAGCACAGTGTAGGAAGTTAGAGTAATTGGCATGGCGTTACAGCGGGTCCATTCAAGGCTTTCTATTGGTCTGATCTCCACATAGTACCCCTGGGCTTCATCCTCCACCCCTCTTACTTCATTGGGTTTAATCCAAGCCAGAGAAAATGTGGTGTAGTCAGAGGATGTTAATTTCAGGTCTGTGACTTTGCCTGGGGGTTCTGAAATTATATATATGTAGTTAAGTGAGACTGTGTGACACAACAAGCTACAGACACCATTACATTGAACGACGCACTGGTTGACAACCCCAGTGAAATATTAGAACTCAGTTTGATTGGCTTACTCATTGGATCTCTTGCAATTACTGTGTCACATGGGATACTTGGATCTCCAGCACCAGACAGATTGATAGCCGACACCCTAAATTCATACGCTGCCCCTTCAAAGACATCTTTCACGTCATACTTTGTATCTGGAGGTAGAGCAACAAAAATGTCGAAGGGAAAGCAAAGCAGTTGAGCTTGTTGTTAATAGAATTATCTTCCATCATTAAGATCATACTGTACTGTATATTCTAATGTAAAACATATTTTTGCATATTAACCACATTATTCAGTACATAGTTCAAGTATATATTTATTGTCTGTTTTGAATATTGATATTAATCACATGCATAAACTTCAGTGGATCCACACCTGCATGCGCATTTGTCAGGCTTGTTCCTGCAACTTGCTATTAGGAGCATACCTGGTATTGGCCCTCCTTGGTTTACAAGACTCCAGTAATTAGTTCCTTTTTTTTTCTTCTCCAAATTGTAACCCACTATTTTGGTTCCTCCAGTGTCACATGGAGGACTCCATGACAAACTGATGCAGTCTTTAAAGGCACTGACCACTTTGGGTGCTGATGTTGTTCCTGGATAACCTGTCGTGGTGTGTAAGAGAACAGTTGAAAGGGCCTTTTTAAAAATCACCTACAGTAAATCTGGCTTCAGCAAAAGACTTACGCAGAACACCAGCAGCTATGTCCTCTGTTTGCAGGTAATCACTGATGCCCTCGGCATTCATGGCTCTGATCCGGTAACAGTATCTCCTTCCTGGGTCCACATCTGAATCTTTGTAACTTGAGTTGCTGCCAGAGATCTCGCCAAGATTTGACCATTTGTGGCGACCCACTTGCTGGCGTTCTATCCTATAGCATGTGATAGGGCACCCACCATTATCTTTTGGTGGTCTCCATTTGAATTCAACAGACGTGACAGCACTTTCCACGATGTCCACTGGTCCTTGTGGTGGTGTGGGTTTGTCTGTTGACAAAAAGAGAGCAAATAATGTGCTAAAAGTAAAACTATCAAGCTCCATACATACAGCATATTGTGTAAATCCAGGCTTGTTCAACTCACCTAGAACGATTAGTTTGGAAGTTGCCTCAGTTGTACCAAATTCATTTTTAATTTTGATTTTAACATCTCCGCTGTCTTTTCTTCGACACTTTGTAAGGCGAAGTTGACTTTCTGTAGCTGATGTTTCAATCTTCACATTGTGGGCAGGCAAAAGCTCAACATCATCATCCTTGTACCACTGTATATTCATTGGGGCCCCACCTGAGAATGGCAGTTTCCATTCGGCATTTTCACCTGCCTTTATAATAACCTGCTTTGTGAATTTAACCAGACCGTCACTGTCTATTTTTGGTGGATCTTTATGGAGAGCAGAAAAAGTTTTAGTCAAAACACCACCGCCTTTTTCAACCGTTGCATATTATTTAAATGGTAACAAATCAAGTTAGTAATTTTAATTTTAACCTTGTATATGAAGCGTTGCCTCTGATTTACGTCCCTCAGCCTCGAAGCAGTACACAGCTGTGTCGTCTGTGGTACAGCAAGGAATTATTAACCTATGACAGGCTCCGTCCTTGACAATTGTTACCCCATCCTCCTCGGTTAGCTTGTCAAATAGAAAAATTTAAAAATCACAAGTTTTATAAATGCTGTTATGCTTTGTCTACTGTGAAAAGGGCATTTTCACTTCCCACTTTTACTTTTACGTTTACAGTCTGGGCAGCAAATTACATCCATGGCAGTCGTTCATCATAGATGATTTTCCTGGAATATTTGACTTACCAACTTCCCATTTTTATACCAGCGTCCCTCAGCGGTGTCACTGCTCAGTTTGCAAGACAACTCTGCGCGTTCACCAACATTTGCATCAGTATCCGACAGCCCACTGACAAACTGAACACATCGACCTACAACGGTTAGAATGGAGAAAAATTTAGAAAGAAAAAAAATAGAAAAAAACTAAGAAAAAAAAATAAAACAAAGCTGCTAAATTCACATGAAGTAAGCACACATTTTATTTTTTTCGTTTACCTATTTCAGGTTCAGGAACTAAATGACCCGCTCGTAATCGCTTCATTTTCTCAGCACCCATATCACCCTTTTTATTTTCATCATCTGCATCTCCATCGATGTTCTTGTGGTTGTGGTCGTCTCTATCACCTTTGTCTCCATCAGTCTTTGCACCAGATCTATCACCAGAATCAGCACCAAAACCATCTTCTCCACCCCTCAGTGAAGCTCGAGCTGCTGCATCTGCAGCGTCCTTTTCTGCCTGAGCACGTCTGGCTGACTCCATGCTATCTTTCTCTTTTTGTAGTTTAGCATGCTGTTCCAATGCTAGTTTAGTCAAATCATCCTGATCCCCGTCCTTGGTGCCCTTGTGGCCTTTACTGCCATCTGGATCAGCTGAAATACAACAAGCACAAAGAAATTGGCAGAATTTGTTTTAATTTATTTTGTAGAAAGACTTTGAAGTGAGTCCTTTTAAAGTGTGTTTTAAGTAGGTATTAGCCCGTCAGAATTGCATTACTGTTTTATTTATTAATGTATCCATAATGACAAAAGAAGTGATGACTCACCTTCCACTGTGAGGGAGGCAGAGCTGGAAGTTATCCCAGCAATGGCATAAAATGGCCCATTGTCTGCCATTTTACAGTCTTTAACTCTTAATGTGTGAATGAGTTTTTCCTCAGAGACTGTAATCTCATATTTGTCCCCATGCTCAAGTGATGAGTCTTGGTTTGACCAAGTGAGTCTGTTAAGGGGCATTGACAACACACACTGAAAGATGGCATCCTCACGTTCATATGCCTTCACATCCTTAAGTGTGGTTATGAACTCCACACTTGGCACTAAGAGAAGGGGGACAGCAGATGTGAACATAAAAACAACTAGCTTCTGATTCAAGAATGCACTTTGATTTATCTTAACCTCCATTGACTAATGCAGTCAGTCTTTTTTTATTACTTTACCTTGAAAGTCAGTTGTAAGAACATTTGCCTCTTCAACGTCAACCTGGTAAAGCCCAGCGTCTTCTGGCTGGGGGTTTTTGATGCTGAAAACATACTTTGTCCCAGTTTTCTTAAGGCTATGCTTTGCATTTTCGTCATCACCATAAGGCACCCATGTCTCATCCTATGGAAGAAATGTAGTCACACACACATTTGTTTAGCTTTGAAGCTGTTATTTTAAATTGTAAATCAAGTGTCTTGGAATACATTGTGACACACCTTATATAAGTTAATTGCACTGTTTGGGTCCCAGAGAGTCATATCGAGGCTAAATTCCGCTCTCCCATCAGGTTTCACTTCTATTTGTTTCACATTTTCCAGCTTTTCCACAACCTGCAAAGAAAATATTCACAAGTGTCTTTAGATTTTGCGTTAGGCTTCACAGCTAAGGCCATGAATACTGCAAATGGCCATGAATCAAGCAATGGATATTTATTTGTGCTTTTAAAGATTCATTTAACTATCCCTTAATATTTTATGATGGTCCTTTAAGGATGGAACATTGAAATATTAGACCAACATCAATTAGTAGACCAACAAATATTTTACATTTTCAAATCTATAGTGCAGAGTTCATGTGCTGATAGGATAATCTGCATATACCTTGGCCTGCTCTTCTTCCCTTTCCTTTTTCATCTGGTTGAGTCTCTTCAGCATCCAGCGAAAATCAGTAACACCAAAGTCCAAACAGATTTTTTCATAGTCTTTTTTTGGTGCACTGAGAAGCAGTTCCCACAGCTTAGGATCAATTTCTCCCTCTTTCTTTGGTGGCAGTTGTTTTTTTCTGACCACAACACTGAGAAGGAAAGTAAATGTGTTTCAGGGAGTTTCCAGCAGCACGCGTTTACCACAGCAGAACTTTGACTTGAACTCACGTTTTCTTCAGCATTGCTCTGAAATCCTGTGGCACTTGTCCACTTGCTTAATAAAATAAAGAAATTTGGAAACACTTGATGCACAAGGGTAAATCATTTTCAATGATCACATATTGCCTGATGATCTGTAACATTTATTTGGCAGTTTATTAAAAAAGGAAAAAAAAAATGGAAAAGGAGACTATACATTATTGAATGATAGAACAAATAATATACTTAAAAAATCTGTCATAAAATTCATACTTCCATGGCCGTTCTTTGATAACCCAACTGAAAGAAAACATGAAAACAAGAGAAATGGAAGTGAGTGGTCACAGCAACTATATATGATTCCTTAAAACAATTCCATTACGTTTTGCATGTGTGTCTCTTACCTTCAGTAACTCTGAGCACTGCAGAACAGAAAGCCTTTCCATACTCATTGGTGGCATAGCACTTGTAGGTATCAGCATCTTCGAGTTTTACATCAAGTATCTAAATAAAACAAGTATTTAATTGACCACATCATTGCCTATTTAATTGAGTATTTTGAGAACAAATCAACATACTTAACTTAAGCCAATCTCATACCTGTAAAATGAAAATACATTTCTAAAATGGCAGCAAGTGTTCAAGTACAAGTACAAAAGTAATGCCAAAATTAAACACATGAATATACATGCAAGTTTGGGTAATTGAGATTTAAAACATTGTGTTTCATTGCTTATTTCTCACCTCGAAAACATGCTCTCGAGCTCGTTCGTCATATCTGCTCTTGTACTTTTTTGGGTCGTTAGCTTCACCCCTGTCACGCTCCCAGGTGACCGTTGGTGCTGGGGCTCCACTAACCATAGCTTTGAAAATGGCCTTTTTACCTGAGGAATATGAGGAAACACTTGGTCACAAAATAATGTTACCGCTGTGAATGTCTGCCAATCAAACAGTGTTGTAAGTTTTATCTCGTGTACTTTGTTGTTTTACCTTCCTGAACAGTGGTAGTCATGGGCTTTCGGGTGAAGTCAGGTGTTGTCTTCCCGAGAGGCACTTGTTCAACACACTGAATGATCGTAACCCCAGAAACTCTTGATGGTTTCTTGATAGCCACTGTCAAGACCAGAAAATAAATTGAAAATGTTTATGTTTAAATGCAGGCAAGAGTCAGTTAATAAACAGAAAGCATAAGTGTCTGATGTATTTTAATATATTATGTATTTTTATGCATTTCTGAGCAAACCTTTAGATTGAATATGATTACATAGCAGTTGTAGTTAAAGCTTTGTCTCACAAGAGGTCAGTATTTCCTTTCTCTTTATTTAAGATCATTGCCATGTCACCTGCATGGCTCAAATTAATTTGAATTTTAGATTAATTATCTTTTTCTAAAGGTTTTACTGGTCTAAACATTTGTCTTATACATGCACATACCACTCAAAACAGATGCCGCAATACTGTCTTTTATGTAATTCACAGCATCTCATTCATTTGGAATTTCTGATTTATTAAAATGAAAGCTAAGTAAGTTCAAACTGCAGCTAAACTGTTAAAACTAAACTAACTAGCTCAAAGTTATTTTTCATTGATTATTTGTGTGATTGTTTTGAATTGCATACAGTATACATATGTCCAAACTAAACCCATTGACTGCAGTTATGTGCCATTTATGTTTCTGAACATGAAAAACTGAATGAATAATAAATAAGTCAGTCAAATTATTACAATTAAAAAATGTACATACAACGTGAAACTAAGACCTACATTTAAATAATTAGCTTTTTGTAAAGTATCACTGGGGAGTAAGGATATATATGTGTGTATGTGTGTACAGTATGTGTGTGTGTGTGTGAATGAGAACAATGTTGAGGACCCACAATGTGAAACGCACTTTCGGTAGCCCTGCCCTGGTACCATTAACGTGTCATTGCCGTGACTGTGCAGATAGCAAAAGAGCAATCGGTGTCATATTTTTCCAATTTTTTTTCCCCTTCTTACATTTCAACTTTAGGATGAGTCATCACACAACACTAAGCTCATTCAGCTGTTGAAATCACAAGCTCCAACTGACCATCTGTTCCTCTTTCTCCACAAGCATCATACCTCATTATATGACTCAGAGCTGCTTCTGTCACCTTGGGGCCTGAAACATGCCGCATTACATAGATCAGCTAATAATCAAACAGCTATGTGCAGAATCAATTGTGTCCCATGACCACGATGGTTTATGTTTTAAACCATATCCACTGTTGTATTTGTAGCAGTTACTAGGATGTTTCCAAAGGAGCGTCTCAGAATAAAACTGCTCCTTAAAGCTTGTGTGCATGGTACAGATTTGAGCGATGCCCTGTGATAATTGTGCAATCCAAGTTTCAGTTTCAGTTTTTTACATATAAACGACAACATTGACTAAAAAAAAAAAACTTAATTATTTAAAAAAACAGAACTCAGAAACTCATCCACTCTTCTGAAGTGAAGCTTTTGTAAAGACAATTATTAAACTCAAGTGCTGGCTTTTTATTTCACTACTTCTTCTGTGAGTAGTCTGTAGATTACCCTCCATCACTTCTTTGCAGCAGGATTGAATATTCATCAACATGTGAGTGCCATTTCTCAGGGGGATGGTTTACACGTTTATATCATCTAAATGCAGGCAGGATTATTGTAACCTTGTTCCTCGAGCACTTATTCATGCATAATCCATGTTTGTTAGGGCAGCAGGCAGTTGTTTGCCTCTGCATACCAAGTGCTGTTAGAGGAAGTCTTGAACGAACACCTTAAGTGAGATTTTGGGGGCTGAACAAAAGCGGATATCTTTTTCTCACACTGCTCTGAGCCACCATCACTAGGTCTCTACTCCAAGTGGAAATATTTTTCAGGCAATCTTGGAGGTAGAGAATAGCAGTAGAAATTTTAACTTTGTATACATATGTTTATATACGTATATATAAATACATAAAAACATACTTTGTATCAAGATGAGACAGTAACCATGTTTTACCTTATTTTACTTACTTATGGCTTTTGGGTCCTGGTTTGTGTCTGAACACATTGTGTTGTTGTCAGCTGTTTGTCATGGAAGTGGAATCAGTCTTTGGCTGAAACAAACTCACACACACACACAAAACTACCACAGCTGTTTGTCATGTGTTTGAACATTGTCAACAGATCTTTATGGAAGAACACTTTTGAACATTTAGAAATTCCACTTCAAAGCCTAAAATGTGCAAAAATCATCTTTGCAAAGTGCAAACGGTGGTTTATTGTAAAAGATCCATCCTTTCGTCCACTAGCTGTGCCGCTTATCCTTCGTGGGTCGCAGTGGGAGCTTGAGCCAATCAGTGCATTTTCAGTGGCTGCCTGTAGAGGCAGTGTACTTAAATATTTGACAAGTGTTCAGATTGGGCCGGACAAAATCATATAACCATTTTGAGTTGAGTTGTTTCAAAAAAACTTGTGCATTATCTTGGCTGTGTGAAATGTTTTTCATAGCCTTATCCTAGATCTATATCTTAACACATATCTGTAAGCATATACCTGTAAGCTCTGCAGGCACCTATAGTTAACACATTTTAGGAAAGACCTGAATAAATTAGTGGAAAAACATAGTAATACCACCAACTGAGTAATCAATGAATTTGAATTTGTAGTTTTTTTTTATAATTTGACGATCATTGTATAGTCACCAGTATGGTCATGGTCGCATGACTAAACTGTGAGTGTAATTCGACCATTCTGTTGGTGCTTGGGTCATGAGAACCTCGGGCACCCAAAAATGGAGTCATGGGGTAGAGATGGGTTGGGTTGAAGACCCCCTGTGCCTTGGAGGTTCTACTCATGTGTCATCTGTATGACACCAGCCTGTCAAGCAGGGGATGCCTTGACTTCAGTGTGACCTACACAGACACTTGGAGACATGTTGGAAAACTGTAAATGGGGAATGTGAAATCTCACCTAGTGGCTGAGTCTGCCCAACTGCCTTTGGAGTCAAGTGGCTGTGCGAGCAGTTTAACTGCTGATGATCCAAACATAGACAAGGGCAGAGTGTCTCTGCACCAATCTGTCACGACCACGCACATATCTCTAAAATGTCTTTTATGCCACAAACTCTCAATGCTAATGTTTTGTGTGGTGAGTCTGTTTGATAATTACTAGCAAGACTAAAATTATTTTTTAATAAAATTTAAGGCTGACTTTCCTGGGCAAACATGTTTTGACTCTGTGCTTTATCTAATGATCTAACAAACAAAAACACACAAAAAAAATAATATGAGATGAATAATTGAATTGAAACAAGCCCCGGGCTGTAGGCAGTAAAGTGGTGATGACTGTGACCTCCTTTCACTGTGGAGACTTTCTGGTCAAGTACAGGTGGATGGTAATAACCAAAACACTGTTCATGTAGGCTTTTTTAAGCTTCTAGTTAGTTCAGTATTTAGTTTAGTATGTGCAGAGCTGACAGGCATTTAATTAGAACATAATGGCCTGTATATGAAGATTATGGCCATAAGGTTTTTTATGTGGTTATATGGCTTCATGATTAGGACCATAAAAGAACACTGATAATTGTAAAGTATATTTGGCCTTTAACATTTATCATCTAGAAAACAATTGTATTTAGGTTGTGTCATACATTTTGCAGTGCAAACCCATCTTTGTCATAGTAATCTAGTTGGAAAGATCGCAATCCGTGATTGACATTTGGCACACTGTTGATCTTTAATGTTGGAATTGCACGAAGATCTCAGGATCTTCATTCACATTTCCTGTGGTGTCAAATCCCTTAACATTATCTTGGAGAAACCACTTTTTTGAAAATGTACATCATTAATACTTTACATATAGAGCAAAAAGTAAAAATGTGAAAGGAGTTGCTTCTGTAGACAGCATTTCTATACCTGGGACAGTACATGCAGTGTACAGTAATGTCCAAGTACTGGTTTGGTTTTTGTCAGTAGTTGAGCAGAATTAAATGATTATCTTTTCACCGCTCTATGCTTATTAGTATCATCACTTATTAAGCTGTCTAAAACTTATGCTGCTATTTGTCTTTTTGTGTAAAGTAGGAAAACTCAAGACTTACCTTTGGTTCCTGTCACCAGTGATCCACTGTCCGTCTTCAGCTTGTACTATATCGCTCTATCCAATATTTTGAAGTGGTCACCCCCTTTATGTTCGGTGATAAAAAGTTGGAGTGCATTGAAACCCATACATGGCTGAAATGTAGTTGGGAAAAAGCCATTATAGAGCAGTGGTAAAAGGTGAAGGTTCGTCTTACTGTTCCCTATGAAAGAGATCACTTTGCATTTGGAACTGTAAATACATTATGACTCCTTTAATCTGTTATCGGACACATGCAGTCAACAGTATTACACTATTACAGGTGATATTATAAAAATACCAGAGGCATCATATAATTCATACCTGTATGTACAGAATATCAAGATTCACAGCATACTGGGTTTAAGAAACTGTTTAGCAAAATGTTAATTATGTTGTTAACATTGTTGAATTAGTCATGAACATTTTCATACTTGGTTCAGACTTAATAATTCATAGATCCACAACAACCATGTTCAGAGATTTCACACATACAGCGGGCAGTACATCAAACCCAAAGCCTTTGACTGACAGCTTCAAAAGGTCTCTCGTAATATGATCAATCTACCATTGACTTTATTGGTCAGTAAAGATTAACATGAGACATTTTATTTGGTAAAATAATCTGCACTTGAATTGAATGAAGTGGCTGTTACAATTGGCCTCCAAAAGTATCATTGGAAAATCTTACAGCATCCCTGTGGTATTCAATGAGTCGCAATGTGGTGGCTTTATAAAAAGATTGTTTCGCATTGGTTTGTGTTGTGTTGTACTCAATGTACTGGGCATGATTTCGGGTTCATGATGTCAGAGGTTAAACAAGCACGTCTCGTTTCAACAGTTTGAATAGTCACCCCGACCTCATAAATAAAGACATTACTGCGAAAACGCCTAAAGACACAAGTGGGAAATAAACAGAAATCTCACCCCTGACCTGGCAGAGCAAATGAGAAAGTGACCTTACATAAAGGAACAACTGTGATAAATGTTATCATAAAACAGTGCTGCTGTACTCCACTTCCAGCGGCAACTATCATGTCATCAGTATATTGGTGTGTGTCGCAGAAACTGTATGTATTACATATCTTTAAGATCCGTAAAAACAGTTAAACATTTGTTCATATCCTTCATACATTCTGCCATGTGCATGTGATAGTCTTATATTGGAGATGATTTGCTTTAATGATGGCCACTGAATTTGTTTCAGTTATTGCATTGAGTGAATGGTCCTTGCAAAGTAATTAACAAAGAGCAATTTTAGTGCCAAAGTAAGACAAAAAACACACATTACACCAAAGTCTGTTTGTTTATTTATTCAGGATAAATGCTTGGATATTGAATATTTGACAAATGGCTTCAGACGATACTTTTCCTCTTAATTAGTATTGAATATTTGGTTTTGATGACAGGGTAACAACTGTAATCTGTTGACCTTTCAAATACATAGTTTACAATTCAGACTATTTTTATGAATTTACAAATTGCAGGCACTTGACACAGTTGTTGCAGTAAACAATGTCATTCTGGTTCCTTGCTTCTCAGGATACATCAGCACTTGGTGGCATAAAAAGCTTAACGCCATCTCAATCTGTGGAGATAAGGAAGAAGGAAAAATATTAGTCATAGAAATAAATCATAGCATAGCATACACAAAAAAAACAAGTCTTACCTCTGACAACAAGTTTAGTGGAACACTCTGCCTGGCCAAAAGAGTTGACCGCAACCACCTTGTATTCACCGCTGTCCTTTGGTCGGACTCTGAGGATATACATGGAGCACACTCCAAGTGAGTTGGTTATGTAGTAGTTCTTGTCAGTGTTGATGCAGACGTCATTCAGGTACCAGGATACAGTTGGCGTAGGGTATCCCCGGACAGCACAAGTCATGAAGAGTTGGTAACCTTTTGGTGGAGTATGGACTTTGAGAGGGACCAAGATTGACGGAGGCCTCTCAAAGCAAACCACTGTTGAATTCATTCCATTTGAAATGACTGGAACTTAAAGGGGAAAAATTTAAGTTAATCATTAGGTTATATGGTCTTCATAGCAGCAGATTTTAGCTTACACTTGCCTACATTTTCAGATTCCATATCACGCAAAGCATTTGCATATGGACACTTGATTAAAATAAAAAGTGCAGCAGCAGTTCCAATGTTTGTGGTTGTAGTTTGTGTGTGTGTGTGTGTGTGTGTATGTATTTTTGTGTACAGTACAGCTCAGCTTACTGTGATCGCATGATTAAACCTGGTTAAAGAGGACAGAAAGCCACCTCTGTTGCAGTTGGCACCCCATGTTGGTGACTGAGATGGATCTGAGAGGCCCATGTCATTCTTGGCGTAGATCCGGAAATGATACTCTGTCCCGGGGAGGATGTTGTTGGCTGTGAATGTGTTCGTGAACAGGCGGTCTGCTACAGTCTTCCACACTCTGGTGTTGGAGTCATATTGAGACACCACATAGTATAGGCGGTCGTCGAGCTCCTCGTCTGGAGAGGGAGCCCATGATATCACCACTTTGCCAGTGACTGTTTGCTCCAGTTCCACTGGCCCTGGAGTCTTGGGTTCATCTACCAATAATGATGATAAGGTGTAGTTTATGTCACAGAGAGAGGAATCCAAAATGTTGTTAAACTTTATCTTGTTTAATTCCCCCTTTAAAGACCTGAAGACTGGGACGTTTCACAGACCTCAGCATGAAAACATATCAACTTGTTTAAAGTTGCACATTGTCCTTACCTGTGACTCTAACTTCAACGTCAAATGAAGTCTCACCCACAGAGTTTTTGGCCTTGATCGTATAGATGGCTGAATCTGACCGCTTTGATGAGGGAATAACGAGCTGAGACATTCCCTCTGTATTAATAATATTAATCCATGGGGATATTGGCTCATTGTCCTTCAGCCAAGTGATTGTAGGTGGAGGCTCAGCCTGGAGATATTAATGATAAATAAATGAGATTGATATTGTGAGACATACGGAATGCAGGAATGCAGGTTTAACTCAAAAGTATGAAATTGCAGGACTGGGGATTTTGTATTTATTCAAACCTCATAGCAAATTTTGACACGAGCAGAATTTCCTGCTCTGACAACAACGAAGTCCTCCGGATCTTTGAAACAAGGTCTCACTGGATAGAAAACATAAAACAGCTAATTAAAACAGGAAACTAAAAACGTGTGGGACGACAACAGAGATAAATCAATAAAATATCCGTCAATGGTACCAAAAGCACTTACTGTTGGGATTCTTTGCACAAACCATTGCAGATGGGGGGCTTAAATCTCCAGCTCCTGATTCATTGATTGCTGCAACCCTGAACTCATATTCTGCTCCCTCAGTGATGTTTTTAACTGCATAGGTCACATCTAGACAAATAACATTGTACGGTAGAAAGTCAAGAAAAAATCTAAAATTTTCCTATGTCTGTTTTTTTTTCTGATGCTTCTGACGCACCTTTAATAGGTTCATTCAGTGCATTCAGGGCAATCCATTGATTTGTGTCCTTCTTTCGTTTCTCAACTTGATAACCAATGATCGGTACTCCTCTGTCATCCTCTGGAGCGGTCCAAGTCAAATTGATACATGTCTTTGAGGCACTCACCACTTTCGGAGTGCCAGGTGGACCGGAGAGTACTAAGGAATAACAAGTAGTGTAAATGATCAAATAAGCTCATTATTGATATTGAGAGAGAGATTAAAAACATGGAACACGTTGAGAACATCTGCATGTTACTATGTAAAGATTGTTTCTTTTTGAGACAGAGGTACCATGACAGCAATGAGAACAGAGGGAAACTAATAGTGTTGGTGATGAACAGCTATACACAGTCACAAAACCTGTCCAATGATATTTTCATACATTACAGCCTGATAGAGATTTACGTGGGATTTGCTAAGAATTGCTAAATGAGACTTCTTTTTCTACACTCACTCATTATGCCAGCCATAATGCTATCAGCTGTCTCCAGGGCATCGCTGACGCCCTCAGGGTTTTCTGCATAGATACGGTAGTTGTATTTCTTTCCATGAGTTACATTCTTGTCTCTGAAGGAGGTCCTGTCAGCAGAGACATCCCCCAGTTTTGTCCACAGACTCTGTCCTGCCTGCTGCCGTTCTATAATGTAGTTGGTGACTGCAGAGCCACCATCGTCTTTGGGAGGGTTCCATTTGATCTCGATTACAGACGAAGTGGTTTCGACAGTGTCCACTGGACCTTCCGGTGGGCCTGGATGATCTGTTATAGAAAGACGGTGTTATAATTTAAATCTAGTAACACAAAAATGTTCGTTATCAAGGTGAAACACTCTTAGAATTAAAAAAAAAAAATTCTTATTATGCTTCTCCATTTTGTACCAAGAACAAAAAGCCGAGACGCGGCCTCCACAGCCCCGAATGGGTTTTTGAGTTGGATTTTTATTTCCCCCGTGTCTATGCGCAGGCACTCTCTTAGCAGCAAGCGGCTGTGATTGGGCTCCCTCACAATCTTAACTCCTCCACCGTCTTTGATCTCAGTGCCATCCTTCAACCAGCTGACCACCAGAGATTCCTGAGGCGTAAAGGGCATCTTAAAAGCAGCGTTCTGCCCCACTCTTACTGTCACAGGTTTGCAAAACTTGTGAAGGTCATCCTGGTCAAATTCAGGTGCATCTATAAAACACAAAGTATAAATCAGTTTAATGCACCGCAACTGTAATTTTCTTTTTGTTCTACGATTAAGGCGGGGAAATAAATTATACCTCCAATAGTGACCTTTCCTTGGGTACTTTGCTCCCCTGACACAAAACGATACAGTCCAGAGTCCTCATCCCTGCAGCTTTCAATTCTTAGTTTGTGAAAAATTCCATCTTTTGTTATTGTGACCGCTGCACCTGAAGTTACCTAGTGAATTAGAAGTGAAAGGCAGTTTGTATGTTATACTAGGTGTATGTGACTGACTACAGTTATAAGCTTGTCTTGCTTTCTCACTCAGTAACTCTATGTTAAAGTTACATTGCAAAAATGATGATGACATAAGGAGATGATTTGATTCAAGTTATGAATGGACTTTACTTGCTCTCCATCTTTGAACCAAGTGCCATCGCATTCCACGTTCGTCTTCACAGTTAATTCAGCTGGCTTTCCACACAGAGCATAAGTATTGGAAAGTCCAGAGATAATAGCAGGCTCTGGAAAATATAAAAAGAGAGTTACTTTCTACTTAGCAGATTAATGAAATGCATCTTTGAGTTCAGGAGTACCTAGGTTTTGAAGTCTCTCATCATAAAAAAAAAATTACAGATATTCTCTGTATTTGTATTTGGCTTAAAGAAAAACTTGTTGCAAATTTACTTTTATTCCACAAATGACAAAAAAATATTTTTCTCTTTTAATATCTGTGTTATAGTATTTCATATGTATTGTTAAATATTCAGCATACCCCCTCCTGCATCTGCATGTGGTTGATCTCTGTCTTCTTCAGCTGAATAGAAAACAGCAATAACAAGAGAAAGTCATTTAAATTTATATTCTGTCATTGATCCTTGAGTTGTGTATGTGCCACTCTTGTGTCTCTTACCACTTCCTGACTCTTCAGCTGCTGTTGATGTTTTGTCCGATTGACCCATCAGCAATCACAGAGGGCATGAAAACGTTTTAGATTTGTATCAGTTTTTTGTGCGGATCTAATTCTAGGTAACATTGGGACTAAAGCATGTTATGAAAAATGGTCCCATATGTTTTGCACAAAGATGTTACAGCAACATTAGAACATTTTTTGAAAGCAAAGTTTTAGTAGCATAATCTTGTAAATTAAATCATGAACCAAAGCACAAAACTAAAATGTAGTTGGCCAGCACCATGCAAAGCACAGTACACAACAGATCAAGCCATGCTAACAATATTGTAAAGTAAATCTGAATAAGCAAACAAAGTTACAAGAGAAAATTACATACTGAGCTAATAATGGACTGAACAAACTAAATACTGAAAGCTTTGTACTGCATGTAGTGTGTCGACCTTGAATACATGCACAGCTTATCAAAAGCATTCCACGTTTCTTACCCAGCTCTACTATGTCCAGAACTGCTGGGGCCAAAGCCACATTTGATGCTTCACTTACTATTTCTATAAACATTAAAAGACCATATAAACATGGTCGTTGGTCGTCATTTCAAAAAATTATCATAGGAAGTATTACATGAAAACGATACAAAATGAGTAGCTTATATTTGTGGTTTCAGGACCCAGTTTATTCAACTTTGCAGCCAGTGTTCTTACTTGGTTCAGGGTTGTTAGTTGTCGCAGGTGCGGCCGGTGAATTAGAAGTTGTTATCGGTGCAGGTGCAGCTGCTGCAGCTTCTTTGGCAGCTTTAATCTGCTCTTTTCTTTCCTCTCGTTCCTTGTCTAATTTTGCTTGTTGCTCTTGTGCAATTTTCTGCAAGTCCACTCCAGATCCTCCGGCTCGCGTACTTTTCCTTGCTGCTTTTTTGCCCTTTTGTGCATCTTTGTCCGCTGATTTAGAAGAAAAGTCATAAATGTGCACTTAAATGTCCTTAATAGAAGTATTTTGGTTACATGAATCAGGCATCCTGTGTTCTCATTATTTGTTTATTATGAATGGTTATGATTAAGTTTTTGAGTATATCTTACCTTCGACGACAAGCCATGCATTGCAGGATTTTATTCCAGCACAGGCAGAATAAATTCCTTTGTCTACCACCATGCAGTCTTTGACCACTAGCCTGTGAATGAGCTTGTCCTCTGACACCTCAATATCATATTTATCCCCTTGCTCTAGAGGCAGATTCTTGCCGAACCACTGAATCCTAGAGAAGGGATTTGACAGGACACACTCAAACACAGCGTCTTCTCGCTCGTTTGCCTTCACTTCCTGAATTTTCACCAAGAAATCCACCATGGGGACTGAAAAATAAGTCACGCATTAAAATATTGCGATCGACTTCAATCATAAAATAGCAGTTACCATTTACATACGGCTACTAATTTACCAAGTGTAAAACATACTTTTAAAATCAGTTGAAAATATTGTCACATCTTCTACGTCCAGCTGGTACAGTCCAGCATCTTCCGGCATAAGGTCCCTCATACTGAAGGTATACTTTTTCCCCACTTGTCTAAGGCTGTGCTTCATACTTTCTGCCAACTCTTTTGTGTACGGAATCATTTCACCATCCTGCAATGGGAAATATACGTAATGTAATTTACTTCTGGGATCAAGTTTGAAGTCGATTTTGACGAACAGATTTCTTCGGTAAATATCTATCCTGCCTTGCGATACTGTGTCAACAGGCAAAGTGTCGTCTAATTTTAGTTCACACCTACCTTGTAAAGGTAGATTGAGCTGCTTTGGTCAATAAGGTCCATGTCAATCTCAAATGACGCAGAGCCATCTGCGTTGACGTTAATAGGCTTCAGATTAGACAGGCTTTTGATAAACTGTGAAAAAAGACAAGACACAAGAAATAACTATTAAGCAAAAAAAACTTCATAAAAAATAATCTGCTGTGTACACTATAGTCAGCATCAGGCTATAAACAGAAACATCAAATACCTGTGCTTGTTCTTCCTCTCTCTCCTTCTTCATTTCATTCAGTTTCTTGAGCATCCAGCGGAAATCAGTGACTCCAAACTCTGCACAGATTCTCTCATAGTCCTTCTTGTCAGCACTGAGTAAGAGCTCCCAAAACTTTGGATCAATCTCCCCATCTTTCTTTTGTTGTTCAGATTTGGGAGTGATTTTACTAGAAATTGAAACAGAACAGTTAAATACTCTTGTAAACATGTGGAAAACAGTGTCCATACAATAACTGAAACTCACCTTTTCCTTTTCAGCACAGTCTTAAAGTTTCCATCTGTAGCTTCCGCTGCTGGTTGTGGGGCTTTGTTCTTTTTAAAACCAACTAATGACAGAAAAGACAGCACTTAACCTCAAAAAAACCCTAGTTATGCTCAAAAGAGTCAAAATGTGTCCAAAATTATACACAATGTGAAGTAGAGGAGGAAATATTATCGGCCGATATTGGCGTTAAAATTTGATATCGGAAATTATCAGTACCGGTTTTTACTTTTACACAACATGTACATATTATACATCAAACTCCTCAGCTACTTCTCTAACTCAAAATGTCAAAATATGAGAGATGTGATGTAAAGTATTTGAGATACTTATGTTTTGTTTACTTTTGTTTGATTACCTGAAACAATTTTACGTTTTTTTGGGGGGAGAACCCCGCATACATTGATATTGGTTGATATCGGTATCGGAAAATAATAGTTGGACAATATCAGTATATCGTATATCCCTAATAATAATACTTACAATATTTGTCTTTTGTATTCAACCAACCAAGCAGCCCTTACCTTCAATTACATTCAGAACAGCCGTGACCATGGCTTGTCCATATTCATTTATGGCAAGGCATTTGTAGGTGTCGGCTTGATCTGGCATAACATTTGGCATCTTAAAGATATAAAAACGTGCTTAATGTAATTGATATGATTGGCTTTTCCTGTCTGCTATACAATATCTAGTGCACTATTATAAAATAAAAATTAACACATATCTGCATGTCAGCTCAATTGATAAAAGTGACTCTTGATGAATGTGCTCTTCTCACAAAGTAGAGAGAATATTTGGCCAAGCAAATAAAATGGGTCACAAGATGGAATGACCTTGATGTTATCAAATCACATATGTCTTTTACCTTCTGGAGTTATCTATTCCCATGCTATTTATACAGCTCCTTTACATCAGCATGCTGCTGCACAGTATCACTGCTATTTGATAGCCCATATCACTTGCCTCAAATGTATGCTCATTGGAATTGGGATCATATTTGGTCTGGTATCTTGATGTATCAGAAACATCTCCATTATTTCTGCTCCATGTTACACTTGGCTTTGGGTCTCCAGTGACGATGGCTTTAAAAAAAGCAAATTTTCCTGGAAAAAAAAACAGGCACAGCCACATCACTGTATACTCTAATCCATTTGGCCACATCGGGTGCTTATTTATATGAATTAATCCCAGTCATTTATTATCATTATTAATATCCTATGAATACCTTTCACAGTTACTGTTTGCTATGACACCACCGTTTTTGGAACTTGTACAACAGTTTTGTTGATATCACTATTGTAAAGGTCAGTGTTTGTCTCATTCTCTTTGACTGTTATGTTCTTATATTGATAATTATGTTTTTTAATCTCCTACCCTCTTGGATGGTCAGTGCAATCGGCTTGCGGGTGAAGTCTGGGTGGCTCTTTCCCTCTGGCAGTGTCTCGAGAAACTGTGTAATCATCACGCCAGGCACCCTCGACTTTTTCTTGATCCCCACTGTCAGCATTGAACAACGACACGTCAGTGACAATACATTTGACATTTAAACATACACAATGAATATAATTAGCATAATTAACATAATCACACACATAAACCACGCTGAGACTCATTCTAATACATGGTGTATTAGAATGTCTAATGTTACTCAGTTAAGTCTTTTGGCTGCGTACAGTATTTACAGTATATGAGTCTCCTGTCGATTTGTACATGTACACTTGTGTATCCAGCATGAGAACAGATATGTTGTGATACACCCAAATATCTATGCACAAAATATATATGCTTAGACAGTATTTAATAAATCCATTGCAGACCAGTTATTCATGCCATCATGACCAATAAAATACAGCTATTAATGGGCTTCTCGGTTGTCCTCTAAGCCTTACCATTGAAATTCTCTGAATCAGGACCTGATAAGGCACATGATAAATAGCATATACAACACATGTCAGCGTAGTATTTGCTGACAGAAAACATTCAAACATAAAGTGTTTGCATGTACCCAGTGTAGCTTTCCTTTAAGCTCTGCAACAGCATCCTTAGGTAAAAAGTTCACTCAGTATTTAAGCAGAGTACCAAAAATTATGAAATGTATCTACGTTATAATATCACAGTAGCCAAAAATACGCCTTGCTTACCTTGGCCATTGGCTGCCCCATCTGACACTTTTGATCTCCGAAACATTGTGAATCCTTTGATTTCTAGATTGATTTAGCCAGATTTCTCCAACTGTAACATACAATAGAGAGGTGTTTGGAGTGGAAGACAATGTGTGTGATGTTTGTTTATCAGCAATGAATTTCATGAACGCACGTATATACTCATCATTACTCATATCCCAGTTCACCGCCTGAATTTACATCTCAGTCACAGTGTGAGTTCAGATATTCCCTCTGTGGAGAGGTGACTGTGACAACAGGCAGGGAATTGGCCTGGAGCTAACATATTTTCTGGCAGCTGCACGAATTTCCTATTTGCTATGTGTGTATGTGTGTGTGTACACACACACACACACACACACACACACACACACACACACACACACACACACACATATATATATATATATGTATAAACAATTTGACTAGACCTGTTAGAACTGTGAATGATACCATGACACTCCTCTCTCTTGGCTTTATGGCTCTTTGTTGCCCACTGGGCCAAACATGGTATAAGGTCTCTGCACATGTAGCTGCAGTGCATGACTGATTAGTGCACATTACTTGACCTGCAGACTATTAGCTATTAGATTTACTGAATTTCTCAAATACAAGTTAAATGTTTTTCTTTCAGGTAATTTTTATTATATTTTAATTTAATGTGTTTTATTATTTCATTTATTATGAATTTTGTGAACAAGTTGCTGTCGACTTCACTCTGCGTCTTTCCAGCATCGGTTCATAGACAGATAAATAGAATAATTTTACCAAATTGTTAGACATGATTCATTCAGCTGTCATTCAGAGGGCAGTATGGTCAGTAAGTGTGGGACCACGCATAGGGTTTGCACAAACCCAGCACTTGCCCATATAGCTGTGTGATATTCTCGCGTGTCGGTGGTCCATGGCGGTTGGAAAATGAGAAAAGTGTGTGGTCATTTGATACGACACGTGCTACATAAAACTGAACATCTTAATAGGCTTGTAAATCACTGTCGACATGATACGTGAATTGCACTGTGGAGAAACTTGATCAGTAAACCAAACTAAAAGTTTTCTGAAGCTGAAAAACGATCTTTAAAAAATATAAAGTTGTTTTTTTTTTAAAAGAAAGCAGTTTCAGAACAATGTTTTATTTTTTGTGCTGACACACATTTGAGCTCCATGTTTAAGACTGCTTAAAGCTTGTTCTGTGTACTAAGCTCTTGACATGGTCCTGCACTAAAACAGCCTTTTTATGGGTTTCATGTGACCACTGCTGAAATACAGCACAGGACTGAACACCCAGGGACAGAGAGCATCATAAAAAGATGATTAAAAGGAAGACATTCCTAAGGGCATGTTCAGAGAGCGTGTGGCTATATAGGGTCTGAAATGCTAATTGGAGCTTTGCTTAATTTTAGTATTAATACAAACCTTTTTGCCTTAGCTGAAGAGAGATTGCATGGTTTCCAGTCTTTTTCAGTTTCCAGTCTTACAAACTTCTTACATAGTTTAATACATACTGTAGTGTATGGTGTGACTTTTAATATTCTTATTTGTTAAGCAACTTTTTTGTGTGACGAGACATATGGACATAATTAGGAACGTTACTGCTACATTAACCAAAATAGTGTGCAGAAAATGTTGTGGTGGTCACACAATCTCTAGCTGTTCATTTGAACTGCTGCTGTCTAAGTCTATGTTTGCATTTTCTGGATCTGTTATCGCCACTGTGCTCACTTGATAAACAGGACAGTTGAATTTTGTTTATAGCTAGACACTTTCAACAGTTTGACACATTAGCTATGATATCTTAGGACAAGGATTAGTCCTGTGTTAAAGACTAGCAATCTCTCAATACTTAACACCTCCAAGACTGGTGTAAGATGAATTATAAACTTACCTCAGTACTCCTGTGATCCTCTGGAGTGGTTCTGCTCCCCGTCTGATATTTGAGTGTTGCCTCCCTGGTCTACGAGCTATTAAATCCTTACAGGAATGCCAATGACTTCATGACAAGCACCCCGTAGATGTCAGACATGGGACAAGGTGCCTGCCAAGGAAGGGAATTTCTTCTTCTTTTTTTTTTTTTGGCATAAATCACGACCTCTAGCAAGGGGGAGGAGGGAAAGCCAAGGTTGGCTACAAGACTCCCATTTGGATGACTGTGGCCTTTTCACAATATAAAATTAAAAAAGATTCATTTTGTGCCTAAAATGGTACATTAAACCAGATATATGTTGTTCTATTATTAAGCTGCTAGGAGCAAAATTGTAGTTAGAGCTTAGTGTCACTATTATGAGGTTATGAGAGCAAACCAAACATTACAACAGAGAATTGTGTAAATGTTTGGATGCACTGATTACTCCTTTTGACAAAAAACAGTATGTTTATTGGGTGTCTCTAAACAACCATAAGGTGTGAGCATACGATCTTTTAACAATCTCATTAATTGTCAATTGGCCACAGCTCTCTATTATTTTTGGAGATCATTTGTCTTTTAATTTGAGAAAATTTCTGAACCTGATGCACTATATTGTTTGTTACACGGGACCATCTGAGAAGACTTCCCGGGACAGGCAGATGATTGGTGATTGACCACTGATACGGTTACTGAAGCCATTCAGTATGAGGCTTAAAACATCATCAGTGGAGAAAAGCCTTCAGTAATGTTTTTCCACTTTTTTCAATAAAGAAATGATTAAATTATTCCAATAAACACCACACTTCATCTGAAACTAATATAAATCTAAATTTGCCTCAACAATGCAGTTTCTTAGATATACTTTATTGTTGAAGGTGTTTTACAGGACTGGCCTCATTGTGGCTTTAAAACTTTAAAGACACATGGGTATACGGCCATATTTTTGTTGTCCTTTGTTAGACAGATGTGAGGGACCATTTTCTGAGATAATTGTGTGTTTCAACAGGTTGCACGTGCAGCGTTTCAGGCCCCTGATACATGACTGGACCTGTTCTTCTGTGCAGCAGAACTACTCTACTCTGACTGGCTCAGATGCTCCTTGTCATGTAGATAGACCAGGCTGTTTGAATGCAATAAACCAAATCACCAGTGACTGACAATAAAATGTAAAGGTAATTTGATAGAGCTATTTCAGTATTCCCTTAGAAGTTAGTCAACAATAAGAACAGTGATGAGTTGGGAGTCATTTACTCACATTTCATTTTAGGAATCTTTAAAATGTCTCATGGAGTCTGAGTTGCTGGCACTTTAACCACAACCCAATTATTGGTCATAGTAATAACTGAGCTATGCTCAGTTTGAGCACGATTGTGTGTTTGTGTGCGGATATTTCAAGCAGTGCAATAAAAGTGGATGTGTGTCACAGGAACTATGACTGTTCTCAGGCATGGGAAGCTGATATGAGAAGCTTAATGTTCCCAAAGGCATTTATTGCAAGAGGTCAGTAAAGTCAGGAGCTTTGAATTCTACCATGCAAAACAATGACAAAACAAGCTTACATTACACAACCAAATGCTACATGAACAGCAGTAACCACATATGTGAACTGGTGGAACACCACTTTGAGGTATTGCTAAATACTATTGGTATGTGGTTGGAGGCTTTTAAATGCCAAAGCCTAGTACAATAAACTCCCAACCAAGAGCTGTCAATAATAGGATGCCATGTGGCTACTGTATAATGGATAATATTAGTGTGGACGTTACTCATGAGGATTTTGCAGTTGTTTGCAAGGTTGCACTTGGTCATGCACCGGAAATTTTCTCATTTATGACTTTCCATTATGGATTGGTAGTATCCTCTGAAAGCGTGCCAGCACATGTGAGCAGTAAAAGACATATTTAAATCCATATGACTGTTCTCATCATGGTAGCAGTGCGTGTGAAGTTACAGAAATAGAGACTTAGACCACTGCTTAAGTATGTATGTTATTAATATAATATTTGTTATGTATTAAAAATAAAATAAAATATAAAAATTTATCTAGATATATTTATTAATCAACAACATACTTAAACATACTTTAAAAACAAGCATTACACCCTAATGTTTGTTGATTAAATGATTATTTATGAGTAAACAGTTTCCCCGATCAGCCTCAGCTTTAGTTTGTGTTGTCTTGCTAAAAAATGGAGAGGAATCTTGTCGACATTATTTCAGAAATATCTGAATATGAGCATTATTATTCTGAGCCTGGGGCACGATGAAACAAAGCACTAAAGAACTTTAGTGAAGTCTCTTAGTGTTGTGAGAGGAGCTGTAGTGTGGCCTCAATGTTCATCAAGTGACAGACTAATATTTATAATTATATTTGAAGAAAGACACAGTGGGTGACTTTAAACAGAGTGGCTTTATTTACATTTTGGATTAATAAATAATTCATACGCACACTGAAACATACTTATAGCCATAGTCATATCACATCATATATTGTCATGTAGTCAGTTTTCAGTGAAATAAGTGTAAATTCAGTGAAAGAAGTAAATAAAGTTGAATTTGCAATTGGGTGTAACACAATCTATTCTGAATTGATGACATTTGTTATTTGACTTATTTGACTTGACTCTCTCTTGTATATTTTTTTCTCAATCAAAGCTGACTAAAGACACAAAATACAGTCATAGCAAAAATAACAAACGAAAACAAAACAGCAAGTTTCTAAATGGCAAATCCTTTTTCCTCCAGTACAGTTTTTATGGAGCAGCTTCAGCCTACTCTGGAATGGGAGAAGGAAGAGAAAAGATTTGTTACATCAGTGGCCAGAGAAGCAGGGTGTAAGCTCTCGCAGTGTGATGTGTTTAAGTTTTACCTTTAACTATTAGTTTAGTTGAGCACTCCGCTCTGCCCAGTCCATTTTCTGCTATGACAGTGTAATCTCCACTGTCCTTAGGCCCAACTCTGAGTATTACCATGGAGCAGACCCCACAAGTATTGGTGATGTAGTAGTTAGTGTTGGTGTTAAGGCTGACGTTATTTCTGTACCAAGTAACATGGGGTCTGGGGTTTCCTGTCACTGCACAACTCATGTAGCACTCATAGCTCTCTGGACTGTTACGCGTTTTCAGTGGAACAGTGAATGATGGAGGTGTCTCAAAGTTGCAGTCCTTAGAGTCAGGAACGTTGATAGTAAATGTTTCTGGGATAATTAAGAGAGGTAGAGAAAAGTTAAACGTTGTAATGCATAACAATTTATACATTTCTCAGTGTTGTTGCCTCTGTGGTGGGAGTCATAGAAATTGCTGCCACTTAATTTCAATGTTTATCGACTAATTGATTAATCAAATAAGTTTTTAAATACTTTTTAAACCTGCCTTTTTTTCTCATTACTTCCCAGGTTGCTGACTCAGAGGGTTTAGAAAGCCCCATGTCATTCTTGGCGTAGATCCGGAACTGATACTGCCTTCCCGGCATGATGTTTATGGCAGTGAACTTGTTGTTGAAGAGATAATCTGCCACAGTTTGCCAGTTGCGCTTGACAGAATCACGCTTGGTGATCATGTAATGCAGCCTGTCGTCTTTCTTCTCATCTGGAGAAGGAGTCCAGGAGACGGTCACCGTTCCCGTCACATTCTCATCCAGCTCCACGGGGCCTGGAGGCTTGGGGTCATCTAGAAACAGGTAGGAATCAATTTTTGGTTATTATACTGCTTATCGCTTAAGTCAAAGTAAACACAAAAGATTTTGTACACTGCATAACTCTTTGCGCATTTAAAAATAAATGTTTAGGTAGTCTTCCTATATTTATATAGCTTTGTCTTTTTTGGTCTATGACGCAAGTTTAACTTTAACTTAACTTTAAAAATTTAAATCTCACACTGACAATTATTTACATTGCAGCTGCAAAGTACTTTGATAATCAGTTGATGAAAATTTCTTGTTGGAAGTGTTAAAAGCATCTCAGACTCTTTCTCATTTGCTTGGTAGTTCTATAGAATAATCACACCCACATAATGCATGTATTTCAGATTTCATCGTCACACAAACTATGGTCCTGATTTCACATTTTCCCTGAAAAAAAAGAGTTGTGGGTTTTTCAGTGTACCTGTGATTCTTATCTCAACACTGGAAGTTTCTTGACCAACAATGTTCTTCACAATAATAGTGTAGATCCCAGTGTCATGGCGCTCCGCTGAAGGGATCATTAACTGTGATGATGTGTCTGTGTTGCTAACTGTCACATGCTTGGCTGTAGGCAGGCTGTCCTTGAGCCATGTAATGTTTGGTACTGGAGAGGCCTGTCAACAACAGAAGATACACAGGAAAGGTCAACAAATTGTGTGATTTGCCTCTTTAGACAAGATGTCATACATCTCATATTAATACCTCAATTAAACTTGCTAGTTGTATATATTATACTGAACCTGAAAGTTAAAGTTGACTCGAACAGAGTTCCCAGCTCTCATAACCATGAAGTTCTTTATTTTTTTGTCAGTGAACTGAGGTCTCACTGTAACAATACAGGAAGGGTTTAGATGAAATTAATGAGAAAAGAAGAAGTAATGAAGGTAAATTCTGTCAGTAGGCAGTTACTTATTTCCACTACTTTACCTGGAGGAGGCATTGCAATGATGTAGTTGTCCAACTCCTGGGGCTCACCGTCTCCACCCTCATTGGTGGCTACAACTCTTACCCAGTACATTGCCATAGACTTGAGACCCATTATAGTGTAGGAGGTCATAATGATAGCACTGGAGTTACAGCGACCCCATTCTGGATTTTCTGCTGGTCTGAGCTCCACAAAGTATCCCTTAGCCTCATCTTGGACCCCTTCTTCCTCTGTGGGTTTGGTCCAGCCCAGCGATAAGGTAGTGTATGTTGAATCAGTTACCTTCAAGTCAATAACTTTACCAGGGGGCTCTGAAAAGTTTAGAGTAGATGAGATATCAAAAGTTTAGCAAAATGGTACCAACTTGTGTTGCTGATTTGGGTCTGGTACTCACTTTTTGGATCTCTTGCAAATACAAATTCTGAGGGTGGACTTGGCTCTCCAGCACCAGAAATGTTGATAGCTGATACACGGAACTCATACTCTATGCCTTCAACAACATCCTTTACTGCATACTTTTTCTCTGTTGGCACAAAAACAAACCATATGATTGAAACATGAAACATTGAAACACATTTTGACATAAAATAACTGTAATTGAAGGGAGAGAGAGAATTTCAGTCTACAAGTTCAAATCTTCATGTTCAAACCTGACAATTGCTCCACTGTACCTTTAATTGGCTCATCAGGTGGGTTTACAAAGCCCCACAGATTACTGCCATTCTTGCGTTTCTCCACATTATATCCCAAAATGTTAGTTCCTCCAGTATTAGCAGGTGCAGACCAAGCAAGGTTGATGCAGTCTTTGAAAGCACTGACAATTTTGGGTGTAGAGGGTGGTCCAGGGTAAGCTGAAAGAATGGTGACATATAGGAAATGCTCACTTTAGAAAGAAAACCAACAAATGGCTTATGAAAAAACTCTAAACAACATAGAATATTACTACTAAAGGGTAAGTACTTCAAAGTCTTACCCTTTGTCCCCGCCTGAATGTCGTCAGTCTCCATCATGTTGCTGGTGCCTTGATCAGTTTCAGCCCAAATGTGATAGCAGTACTTTCTACCATGATCCACATCAGTATCCCTGTATTTAGGCTCTGGGCCAATCTTGCCCAGTTTCTTCCAGCTGTTTCGGCCAATCTGCTGACGTTCCAGGATGTAGTCAGTGATAGGGGAACCTCCGTTGTCTTTGGGAGCCCTCCACTTGAAGTCAATGCAAGTTGATGAACTTTCAATTATGTCCACAGGGCCTAGGGGTGGTGTTGGTTTATCTGTTGTAACACATAAGAGGTACACCATATAAATATACAGTATACATACATACACACACACACACACACACACACACACACACACACACATACATACATACATATATATATAGTAGTAACTTTTGTTCAACTTAATAGCATGCCGTTTTAAAGATGTAGTTTACATACCTAATACAACAAGTTGTGTGCAGGCCTCAGTTGTTCCGCATTCATTTTTAATCTTTATCTTAATTTCCCCTGAGATTTTGCGTTGGCACTTTGTTAGCACCAGGCGACTTTCTGAAGAAGATTTTTCAATCTTGATATTAGTGTCTTCAAACAGTTCTTCGCCTTCATTGTACCACTGGATCTTCATGGGTTCACGGCCAACAAATGATACTGAAAAAGCTGCAGCTTTGCCGGTTTTGATTATTACAGGTTTTTTAAACTCGGCAAGGTCATCATTGTTGATTCTTGGAGGATCTAGTAGAGAAATGCACATTATTTCCATTCTAGACTTCAGTAGCTGAAAAGTGTATTTTGTGGAGTTCTCTGAAATCAACTCTGATTCAAGTACCTTCAACTTTTAGCACAGCCTCTGTTTTACGGCCATCGGCTTCACATCGGTACTTCCCAGTATCGTCCTCTTTGCAGTTTTTGATAATTAGTTTGCGGTAAGTCCCATCTTTGACAATGCAGATATCATCTGTAGCTGATATCTATAATGCAAACACATCAGTAAACAGATACAGTGTGCATTTCAGAAAGTTACACGTAAAAGCCGCTACTCCTGTTCATCACCTCATTTCCATCTTTGTACCAGACTGCATCACATTCCACGCTGCTCAGTCTGCAGACCAGTTCTGCATCTGTACCAATGATGGCAGTTACATCTGAGAGTCCACTGGTAAAGTAAACTCCAGGGTCTAAAAGGAAATACAACCTTACATGTAACTACATGTAACAGATATCAATAATGGCAGTACTTCCACTGAATCCCTATGTTCGGATGTCACTCACCAATGACTGTATCAGGAACAAGTGGACCCTTCCTCACTCTCTTTTTTTTCTCTTGAGCAACTTCTTCCTCTTCAGTATCAGCAACTTCGGCGGAAGCCTCTTTCTTCTTCTTTTTTACCTTTTGTTTTGTCTCTGATGAGGTCAGTTCTGCTCCTTCCTCCTGTTCATCCTCCTCCTCTTCCACATCTTCCTCCTCTTCCACATCTTCTTCCTCCTCTTCCACATCTTCCTCCTCTTCCACATCTTCCTCCTCTTCCACATCTTCCTCCTCCTCTTCCACATTTTCCTCCTCGTCTACCACCTCTCCATCAGTGATTGCTCCTGCTTTATCTGTGCCCTCTCCCGCTTCTGACTTTGCCTTCACCTTTGCCTTTACCTTTGCCTTTGTCTTTGTCATTGTCTTTGTCTTTGTCTTTTCCTCTGTCTTTCCCTTTGCTTTTGGCTTTGCCTTTGCTTTGGCTTGGGCTTTAGCCTCTGCTTCGGCTTTAGCTTTAGCTTCAGCTTCTGCCTTTTCAGCTGCAGCTGCAGCTGCTGCAGCGGCTGCTGCTTCTGCCTGTGCTTTTGCTTTTTCAATCAATGCTTCCTTCTCTATCTGTATTTTAGCATTTTGCTCCTGAGCAATCCTCAGAAGATCAGCACCACCACCACCACCTGCCCGTGTTGTTTTGCGAGCTTTCTTCTTTCCTTGTGAGTTTGGATCATTGTCAACTATTTAAAAAAAACGTGTATCAGACCACTTAAAGGAAATTACTTACTTACAGGAAATATTTTTTGTATTTTCAAATCTAGCTTTGGACAATATGAAAAGAATAAAATAAAAATAATTAAACAGTACCTTCCACTACAAGCCAGGCACTGCAGGATACCATTCCAGCCATGGCTGCATAAATTCCTTTATCCAGTGGCATGCAGTCCTTTACCACCAACGTGTGAATCAACATGTCCTCTGACACAAGGATGTCATATTTGTCCCCCTGTTCAAGTTGGACATTTTTTCCTTTCCATGTAAGTTTTTTCATTGGTTGTGAGACAACACACTCAAACACAGCGTCTTCTCTTTCCTCTGCTTTCACGTCTTGAATCTTCACCAGGAAATCTATAGGGGGAACTAGACAAACCATGAAACGACATCTTAAGATGAGCTCTGGTTTTCCCATCAAAGAAGAACTCAGGGAGAATTGTTATACAATATTATGTACATCTTATTTAGATAGATCATCATGTCTCATCTTACGTTTTAAATCAGTCGTGAAGATCTTGACTCCATCAACCTCCACTTGGTATAATCCTGCATCCTCCGGGTTAACACCATCAATGCTAAACACAAACTTCTTTCCCACTTGCTTTAGTCCGTGTTTTACTTCTATATCATCATCAAAAGGAATCATAACTCCGTCCTGTTCAAACATATTTGAGTGATATGAAGTGATATGTTGAGATATATGAAGCACGCACAATGTATGTAGCATTGTGTGGTATATATTTTGTAGTAAATGCCTTTTAGTGCCGTTGTTTATCTTATTAACTTGTAAGAAAATGTGGACAATGAAATATCTCACCTTATATAAGAAGATTTTGCTGGTTGTGTCTTTCAATGACATTTCAAGTTCAAACTCTGCACCACCAGTAGAATTCAATTCAATGGGCCTTAGGTTGCAAAGTCTTTCAACAACCTTAAATCATTGAAATCAGGACAAACATATTAGAATCGTAGGGTGTGACACCTTATGACTTACGACTTATTACTTTAGACTGAGCTTTATGGTGCTTTGTGTTTACGATCAAAACAAAGCTGAAACACATTACCCTCTCCTGCTCTTGCTCCCTCTCCATTTTCTTCTCATTTAGTTTCTTTAACATCCCGCGGAAATCGGTAACACCATACTGTGCACATATGCTCTCGTAATCTTTCTTGTCTGCACTCATCAGCAGTTCCCAAAACTTCTCATCAGCTTCTGGTTTCGCCTCCTCCTTTAGTTCAGTGTCACCTCTTTAAAATAATAAAAATAAAAATTAGCTTATTGTCATAATCACACATGACTAGCCCTTTGTAATTCATAGTACTACTTACACATTTTTTAGGGCCTTTTTGAAATCCTCTGGTATCTCTCGTATAGCTGCAATACAACATCAGCAGCATTCTTACTTGTTTTTTTTTTAATTCCATGCAGTTTTGACCTGTGTTATTCTGAATTAATTGAAGTGTATACCTGTTCTTGATTGCTGCATAGCTTTGCCCTTTTTAAAGCCAACTAAAATGGAAGAAAGTGCAGTGATGTAAGATATATGCAATTTATTTCAACGCTCTTATTGTATCATGAGTACGTTACCTACCTTCAATAACATTCAGCGTAGCAGTTACAATTCCTTTTCCATATTCATTTTCCACTAGACACTTATATGTGTCAGCTAGCTCCACGGATACATTTGGCATCTTTTAGTCAAAACATGGTTATTAGAATTTTTATTCACAGTTCAATTTAATTAGTCAGTATTGTTTAGAAGTCATTTGAATGTGTGTTGTGACATATGGTCTGTGGGCTCACCTGGAGCTGGTGTTCACCAGTACTTGTATCATAGACAATTTTGTAATTTTCTTCATCAATTACTCCATTATTTCTCACCCAACTCACAGCTGGTGTTGGTTTGCCTACAACCACCGCTCTAAAGATAGCCAGTTTTCCTATAGAAATGGAAACAGAATTGTACAGCTGGGTTATTATTTCGGAAAATATCACACTGAAAGAAATTAGGTTGGGCTTGTAAATAATAGTGATATTTTGCTGTACCTTCTTGAATAGTCAGAGAAATTGGTTTCCTGGTGAAATCTGGTGTAGACATTCCTTGAGGGACTTCCTCCACAAATTGGGTGATCATAACACCAGGCACCCTTGACTTTTTTTTAATTCTCACTGTTATTAAATACAGCAAATGGTATTATTAAAAAGAACAGTTGAAGATTTCGGAAGAAATAATAGTTGAATGTTGATGTTGAATCAAATGTTTTTGAATAGGTTTATTATACAAGCCATAACTTACTGACCAATTGTATGCAAGTACTTTTATGCATTATTCGGCAGTAAAATAAAGTTAATGGGAAGTCTGCAGTTACTTACCCTGCCCCGGAGCAGTTGGCTCCTCATCCTTAGTTTTACGTATCTTAAACATCCTGACAACAGCTTCTCTAGTAATGCAAAAAGACATCACAGAGCCCCCTTAATGCCTTTAAACATTAAACACATCTAAACCAGAATTACAAATTTTCCCATTATATTAATGGCATTTTAATTAAAGCCTTTCCTTGGAGAGACATTAGAGATGTATTGGGACATTATTCTATTCTTATACCAATAAGAAAGTTGAGGTAAATAATTTGGTGTCGTGTTTATTCAGGGTTGTAAATGATAGTGAGAGTGAAATTGATATTTCAGGCAAATGGTATAAGGATCCACAAGGTAGTAATTCTATCTGTACTATAAATGTAAGAATTCCTGAGATCACAAAATAGTTCACATTCCAAAGTGACTGGCCTAATTTTGTGTGGCACTATGTCACATACCTCATAAAACTATCAGTCACGGCTGTGGAAGTTGTGTAAAAATGTGACTGTGAATGTAACAAAAGTCAGAGCCATTTTTTACATTTACTTTTTGCTTTTTAACCCTGACTTTACTCGACGATTTAGTTAAGGATTCAAAATATAAAGTGCCTTTGGGAGCCCTCCACGCTAAAAGAGATATGACTACAGGCAAATATCAAGTGAGTGGGTGAAAATCTCTTCTTTATATTTATATTGCATCAAGAAAATTAAAAGGTAACAATCATTCGTTTGAATCATTTTATTAACTTTTGTAAAAGGTTGTAGTCAGTATACCGTACAGTATCAGCAATTAAATGATTTACCAACCCCCAAAATGAAAACGGTTAGGGTTAATATGGTCATGATATGTGGCATATTATATGTAAATATTAATTCTACATTTTGTATTGTGTTTCTTTCTCTGTGCTTATGTGAATCTTACACACACATTTATAATAATCAAATAAGTCAGTTACATAGAACCACATGTTCTTCATTATGTTATTTTATCAGGAATGTTTCGTATCTGTCATATCAAACTAACCTAAAGCTCTAAGAAAATGGTACAACAGCAGTGCCACTCAATCTTAAAGCACACAATATATAAATAAATCAAACAGGATTAAATAGGCATAGTCCAGGTCTCAAAGTAATCATAAATGCATATAACTAAAAATGCATTTATATTATATTATTATTGCTTGTCAGGTAAAAATAGCATTGCTAAGGGTATTAAGAGTGAACTGATAATTAATTACTTGTCAGATTCACAGCGTAGTTAATCTGACGTCCACTTTAATATTCAAACACTGCTAACACATATACAAACTGCTGTCATATAAGCCTGCAGAACATTGACAAAAAAGACAATTTTGACAAAATGTCTATCAATATAATAGCAATCATGACTGTTGCTTCGTACAGTCCATAGGTACTTACTATTAGATCAAGGAAACTGCAGTTCTCTGTTGACGGCGCCAGCCAGCTTCCAGCTGATTCTTGTGTGTGGGCTCTCCGTTTTGAGAGGCAATAAAGTGTTTGACAGACACTCACTGCAGCCTTACCTTCTTGTTCACTGTGGCTCTTGGGGATAGGTTTACTGACATGCACTGTGGCCCTATAATGCTATAGGTTCTTGAAAAGGGGGCACCAAAGGAAATGCAGAAGTGAAGGTTTCTAATCCCTCCCTCAGACCTGGAATCTAAGCTTTAGTGCTGCAGCAGAGTGCTTTTGGCTGCTCATAATAAATAGGCAAGTCCCATTACTGAGATAGAAGTGCCACGGGCCAAGCTGCCTCACCATTAGCTTAATTGCACATTTAGACTACCTGATCTTCATACCAGCATTTAACAAGAGGTAAGCGTCAATTAAATTCTGATTTTGTGACATCTTAAGTGTGTGTGCGTGTGTGTGTGTGTTGCAAATGTTAGAATAAATGAACTGAAATTTTTCATTCCTAAAAACCTATCCCAGAAATTAAACACTTGACTGAATGCATGCATGAATCGTATTATTATTATATATTAGTAACTCTGACATTATTCAGAGCATATTAGATCACTAGCAAACAATACAAACAAAGCTTTTGTCTGATTCTAATGAGACACAGTCTCGTTGGACTAATCATAACAGAAATACGTTTTTTTAAATATATATAAGTAATAAGTAGTTATTTTAGCATCGTAATAAGCACTTCTCTTTGAAACTGAGAAGTGTCATTCAACACTAGTCAGTCATCCTCTAGCCCTTAGTGCAACTGTTGACACCCTCTTCTTCTGTGACTCTAAACTGGGACAAATGTCTGACGCCCACAAAATGCTCAGAGAGGTAATATAAGAATGCTGAACATAAATTACTCACATAAACCTTAATGGAGATGAACAAGAGATGTGAATTATGATACCTGCTATTAGGGTTGTCTTGATATTAGTTTTTCCCCAATAATTATTCTGTTCAAAAGAATTCCTGACAAATGTATCATTACAATATCTATAGTTTAATCTTAATTTTGGCAAAATTAATTAGGAATTGGAAAATACCATGGTACTACAAAATTAATACCTCACTGGGTTGTTGTCATTAATAATTTAATCATTTGTGTGATGATAGCCTCCGTAAGCTGCCTTTTCCATTCAGTGCTGAGCTCTTTGTAATGTTTTATAAGTACATGAGTGCGAAAAATTTCACATCAAAATAGCAGTCCACAATATTTGACACCCAAACACATTATGCTATGACAAACATTCATTAATAGATATTTTTTTAATTTAATTTTCTTTTATTTGTGGTCAAGAGCCACAAATATGTGAAATTACAATTGCAACCAAGTCACTACACACGTGAACAGAGACCTGCATTCCGTGAACTGAGATACTTGCAATAGCTTTGGGCCCATAAACGACACTTTTATAATCAATGAATCACCGTAACACATAGTCCTGTGCTATAAATATCTTTGCTGTATGACGTGCTTATTGCAGGTTAAATAGACAAGATACCACATGGTTATTTCAAGCACTCTTTTTTTATTGCGATTGCACAGATGTAATCACAAAAAACATTTATGGCTTTTACTTTGACAGCAGTTGTATGGCCACAACTCTGACTTTGATTCTGAATTACCACTAATCTAGCTACATCTACATCTTGAATTGATTCAACTTTGAAGACAAACAGTATGTAGTAACTTTTTAACTGAATTACCAAAATCCCTTATTCGGTTGAGAGCAAGTCACTCATCCTTTATGTGTTTGTTTATTCTGGAACAAAAAAAGATGAAGATAGATATTAGTATCAGACTTAAAATATTGTCAACTAGTCAATATGACAAAATATTTAAAACACAATTACAGTCTGTCAAGATTTACCTCTGACGGTCAGCTGAGTGGAGCACTCTGCCCTCCCCTTGGAGTTTTCTGCAACAACTTTGTATTCCCCAGTGTCTTTAGGTCCAACCCTCAATATGAGCATAGAACACACTCCACAGGTGTTGGAGATGTAGTAGTTGGTGTTGGTATTCAGGCTGATATTGTTGCGCAGCCATGTCACATGAGGTGTTGGGTCTCCTTTTACGGCGCAGCTCATGTAGCATTCATACCCTTGTGGAGCAGCGTGCAATTTCAGTGGGACAAGAAACTTTGGAGGACACTGCAGATCACAGGACTTTGTCTTTGGCAGGTTCAAAATGAACTTTTCTAAGAGGAAAGAGAATGCATTACATCAGATAAAATATTATGTTTATTTATAAAGTTTTTATTGAAATAATACCCACTACCATCAGTAAAACATATGTGATGTACTGTGTAGTGTACTTTGTCGCACTGTGGTACATATTAGCCTGGTACGTTTATGTCATAATGTCATGGTAAATGTAGTTAATCCCTTTTTTCCAAACAGAATAGTAGATTGGCTTGTTTCTTCCAGTATCGTTTTGGTAGCTGAGGGACAATGTTTCATGGTTTACATGCAAATTTGCTCAAGTCTGCCTCCTAGAGAAAAGTACAGTGTTTACACATACATTTACTCATTCCTACTATGACGCAAACATGGAAATTATTATTATTATTAGTATTTTCATACCTTTTTTGGCGGTAATCAGCCACTTTGCTGATTCACTTGGTTTTGAGGCGCCCATATCATTGTGTGCATAAACTCTGAACTGGTATTCTCGACCCGGCATGATGTTGCAGACTGTGAATCTATTATTGAAGATGTTATCTCCAATGGTGAGCCATGATCTTTTGTTCGAATCACGTTTCATCACCATGTAGTGCAGCCGGTCATCACGTTTCTCATCTGGAGATGGGGTCCATGAAATGGTCACTGTGCCGGACACATTTTCATCGAGCTCCACGGGACCTGGTGGCTTTGGTTCATCTGGAGTTAAATGGTTTTTATTTTAGTTGCTGTGTAAGAAATATTTGTTGTACAGGGGGAAGGTACTGAATAGTAGTTTAGCAATCTCACCTGTGACTCGTATTTCAGTGCTAAATGTCTCCTGGCCAACAATGTTCTTTACAAGGATAGTATAGATTCCACTGTCTGAGCGATCAGCAGAAGGTATCAGAAGTTGGGATGTGCCCTCTGCATTGCTGATGGTCACTTTTTTGGACACGGGCACTCCATCTTTCAGCCAGATAACGTCAGGCCAAGGGGAGGCCTGTAAAGATAAAAGATAAAAGAAAAGAATTATATATTTTTTTATTTTATAGAATAAGTTTTGAAAAATTATTAGTACTTTCAGTAATACCTCAAAGTTGATGTTCAATCGTGCAGAATTTCCTGCTCTCACCACCATGAAACTCTTTATTTTTGCATCGGTGAATCGTGGTCTCACTAGATGAACAGCAGGATGAAAGTTTGTTCATAGCTGTTAATATATTTGTTAATATATTTTAATATTGACAACATTTTTTTTTCAAAAATATAGGGCAAGCCTTTTAATGGAATATATCCAATCTAATTGTAACCCCAAAGTCATAATGCAAACCAGCTGACACTAACCGTTGATGATGTTTCCAGTATTGTATTGATTTTTCTTTTGATTATTGATTATTATTTTCAAGTGAACACTTTGTAGTTTATTTGCAAGTCTGCTTTGCAGTTTTTCTTAATTTTCAGTCGTGGTTTCGTAATCTTAGTCCCTGTTTTTTATGGTAGTAATTCAAACAAAATGCACACAGAAATGATTTTCAACAATGATTTAAACACTCTTTTATGATTGTTGACAAGATGGAGAAGAAGAAGAAGAGTAGTGAGCGTTTAACGGTTGTTTCTTTTGCGTAACTACTTCATCTCTGCATTGATTCTTTTAAATCAGGCAGTTACCTTCAGGGTAGTTTTACTTTCATTTTGCAGAATATCTTGACCATGATTCATCTCTTTAGGTCAAGTAATGTTTTATAACTATTAAATACCAATGCTGGACATTACTAGTAAAACATTTGAAAGAGATTTCTTACCTGGCGGAGGCATGGCGAGGAAGTAATTATTCAGCTCTGTTGACTGTCCCTCCCCTCCATCATTAGTAGCGTGTACTCTCACCCAGTACATGGCCATTGACTTCAAGCTTTTCACTGTATAAGTAGTCATGGTTATTGCGTTTGTATTGCAGCGATCCCACACTGTGTTCTCCACGGGCCTGATCTCGACAAAATATCCTTTGGCTTCATCCTCAACCCCCTCAATCTCTTTGGGTTTGGTCCAAGACAGGGACAGGCTTGTGTAGGTGGAATCTGTCACTTTCAAGTCAATGACTTTACCAGGAGGCTCTGGAACACATGATTCATTAGCAGTGCTGAAACTTGTAGGCTGTATGATGTATTAGGATGATAAAATCGTGAGTGTCATAATATTTATAAATGTCCACCTACTTTTAGGGTCTCTGGCAATCACAAACTCGGAAGGTGAGCTGAATTCACCCGCTCCAGAGTTATTGATTGCTGCCACCCGGAATTCATACACCATCCCCTCAACCACGTCTTTAACAGCAAAATTTTTATCTGCATTGAAAATTAAACAGTATGTCACACACCATACAAATACAGTACAAATCATCAGACATTCTGATCATTTGTATCGGTCTTAACATGATCAGACATAGAGAGACATAGAGTGTGTATGAATAGAAAAACCTCTGATCATTTCATCAGGTCGGTTGACCTGACCCCACAGGTTGCTGCCCTTCTTGCGTTTCTCAAGATTGTATCCCAGAATACTTGTTCCTCCAGTGTCAGAAGGAGGAGCCCAGGTGAGCTTGATGCAGTTCTTACAGGCACTGACAACCTTCGGTGATGATGGAGGTCCTGGGTATGCTGTACACACACAAGAAAGAAACACAAAACGATTGAGCATTCCTCTGTAATGGAAAATAATAATAATAAATAATAATATTAATGCGTAATCATATGTCGGATGAATGCAACCTAAGTAGGAATTATAATGTAACTTAAAACATGTTGAGACCTTCATGTGCAACTTCTTGGAATTCCACAATACTTTAATTTAATTAAGTTTACATTGAAGACCTGGCAAATTGAAAAAAAATTAACCAAACAAAAGATTTACAAGCAAATATATTGGTGGCAGCATTTTTTTCAAAATCAAATTCACCATTTTAATGACGGTGTGATCGAGTTTCTACTTTTAAAAGGCTGATTTTTTATGTTCTGTAATTGATAAACAACTCTTAGATGCATTACCACCAAATCACATTACATTACAGTACAAAACAAGACTCTCAGTTCCACACACCCACACATCTTACTGTCATTACTGTCAGTTTGTCTGACCTGAGTGAATCTGGGGTGATACTGTCAACTCCCTACATCACCTTACGTTACATTACTCTGCATTACCTTGCCATGGAGCATAGATTGATTGATAGGCTCAATGTGTGACCATTAAAATTTTAGTTTACCTTTTGTACCAGCTTGAATATCCTCTGTCTCCATCAGGTCACTGGTGCCCATTTCAGTCTCCACTCTGATGCGATAGCAGTACCTCTTGCCATGATCTACATCAGTGTCCCTGTATTTGGCCTCAGGACCAATGGGCCCCACTTTCTTCCAGGTGTTGCGGCCAACTTGTTGTCGTTCAAGGATATAGTTTTCTATCTTGCAGCCACCACTGTCTTTTGGGGGTCTCCATTTGAATTCCACTGAGGAGGAGGAGGCCTCAACAATTTCCAGTGGTCCCATTGGAGGAGTAGGTTTATCTGTCAAAAAACAGCATAGCATACAGAATATAAATCTTTGCCGAACTCATAATACAAAATGTAAACAAAATACTTAGTGTCAGTATAGTTATAGTGTAGTTTATCTTATACATACCCAGTACAACAAGCTGGCTTAAGGCCTCAATAGTGCCAAACTCATTTTTCAGTTTTATCTTGACTTCACCACTGTCTTTGCGCTGCCGCTTGTTTAGAAGCAGACGGCTGTATCCATCAGAGCTCTCAATCTTTATATTTGAGTCCTCCGAAAGCTCCTCACCCTCAAGGAACCACTGAACTTTCACAGGTTCCCGTCCAATATGAGATAATCTGAAGATAGCTTTATGTCCTTTTTTCACGATCACAGGAGCTTTAAATGCTTCCAGTTCCTCAGTGTTAAACCTGGGAGGATCTAATAGATGGGTAAAAACAAGATTGTTTTTTAAACACAGTATTGCAGGCAACTAATTATGCATGTTGTAAAATATATGCAGTACTTATTATTTTCTTTACCTTCAACAACAATTATGCTCTCTGTTTTTCGCCCATCTGCTTCAAATTTATATTTCCCCGCAGATTCCTCAGTCACTTTGTGAATTTTCAGCCTGTGGAAATTTCCCTCCTTTGAAATGGTTATACCTTCAGACGATTTAATCTTGACAAACAAACAATAGCAACAAATATGAATGAATGTTTGCCTGAGGCTTTTTCTTGTATCACTAAATGATAATCACCAGTATGTCTGCAGGCTGGTTAATAACTCAGTTTCGACCCTGGGCATACCTCCTCTCCATCTTTGTACCACATTCCCTGACAATCCTCACTGCTCACTTTACACTCCAGCTCTGCTGCTTCTCCAATATTGACTTTGCAGTCAGAAAGCCCAGCTTGAAAGTGAACTCCGGGGTCTGAGAATTTATCAACAAAGCAAGTCAGCAACTCTATGTATTCTACAGCTATACTCCACATCTGCATAAACATTCAGTTGTTTCTCGTTTTTATAATAGTTAATCTGCAGTTACAAAGAATTTATGCTTGCACAGTCTACACAACTTAATGCTTTCCAAGGCTGTACACACTTACCTTTTTAACAAATCATCACAGCTTTGTGACTTTGATTTGTTAATCGCATGTATTTTATAGATAAATAATAAAATACATGCTATCAAATGTAGCTTTGGTGTCAAAGAATATATTTAAAGAGATGACAAAAAACAAGTTTCTAAGAGATGTAAGAGTGCATTATGCATATATGTTATAGTTGATGAGGATGTCTTCTTGGTTAGCTTGGTTGTCTTGTTTTGACGTGGCCTCCTTCACCTTGAGAGTTTGCAGAGATGAAATCTTGGCACAGATGAATTCTTACTGTGAATTCAGTCTTCATTGTTGAGAAACTGTTTAGAGCATGGTCATCCTCCGAGGTCAATCACATTGCCGTCATCCTCAAAGTTTGTAAGAGTGCGTCTACGCACAAGTGTAGTACCGACAACACAATCCGTTCTGCAGTTGTTCATATAATTTAACCTCAATGCACTGGCTCATCCTGTTGTGGAAGTGAATTGCCATTTCAAAAAAGCAAACGAGATTATTAGCAAGAAGCACAAAGAGCGTTTAAACGATACTCTCCCATGCATGCGCTGCAAACACATACACACACATACAGTACATAGTCTGCAAACACAAGACATAAGAAACATATGTAACCAGTTCTATTCCCTGCAAAACATGAAGCTAAATTAGTGTTCTTTCATTTAGCTATTTTGACAACCAAAATGGAAACTAAATATAATCTAAATATATAATCATTTTGGTGCTATGTGCAAAAATCATTTGTGCGTAGCGTCTCCACAACCACTCGGATTCAAACCACTCTTGCCAAACTGCCTGATCATTCTAAAAGCAATTTAAACAATTCGAGAATACAATGTAGCTGTCTGCTCAGGGGTCACACACTTTTTTCTGGTAACTCTCAAACATCTGAAAAAGTCATCTGTTCATCAAATGACTTTTTTCAGTGACAGGGCTTCCCATGCAGCTGTTACATGGGTGCCCGCGTTCTTACCACTAACTCTCTCCTTAATCAGTGAGCCTTGTTGTGCACGATCTGAACGTTTGGCCCGTTGCAGATAGTTCTCCACTCTCTGCACCCTCATCATTTCAGTAGATTCATCAATGCCTGGTGCTGCTGGCCTCATGCAGTTATCACCACTGGCACCTCTTGTTTCTTTGCATTTTTCTTTGCAGTTTTAGGGAATATCATCCAATTACCATATCATCAATCCAAAGTTTCTCATTTGCTGTTGAATAGGCCTTAAAACATTAATGAAAACAGTAATCAAAAAAACATACAAAAACAACATATGTAAGCAAAAACAGAAGTAGCACAACATTAACTGGAAAAAGTGAGAAAGAGGGTGATAGAAAACGTGACAACTTGCATTCCCTTCCATTACAGCATCATTATTGTGAAATTTGATTATCTAAAGTGGTTGTCGTTTTTCTTTTTGCATTGTGTTATGAGATAAATTGTGTCATGGATACTTTTTTAAAGAAGCCATGTTGAATAAATACTGAAATTATTAGTTTATAAATAAAAATGGCAACTAGCTGATTTTTATTTTTGTCTCATATCTGATGCACTGAAAAATAACTTCATAAGGTTGTAATCTAGTTGTGTTTAGGGGCTGCTTTCATTATGCTTCACAATGGGAGGACACAATGGGAGGAGAGAGGTTGTTGTCAATAAAGAATTTCTTTTGGTCCAAATGCAGGTGCTGATTGGACCTCTCCCACCAGTGAAAATTAAATTAAACAACTAGACAAGCTATTTGGGACAACAAGAACACAAACACGTCTGCAAAGAGCAGACACATTACACAAAATCACAAATACAGACAAATACATATATTTATCTTTGTAAGTGATTGATTAAGGACAACACAGATCTTAGAGTTTCCAATAATTAACAACGACAGCTCTCAAATCATGTTACAAGCTTGTCAAGCTTGACAGGACCTGTTAGTTGTATATTGATATGTTTTAAAATTGACCTGAGTCACCTGGGCCACCTTGGTCAAGTGTTAGTATTTTAATTTTGTCAGTGCTATAAACATTTATTGTAAGCTGCATCAAAGTTAGGTAGAGCTAAATCTAAATAGTAAATTTACAAATGATGTTAATAGTCAGTAAATCTTCTACAGCATGCAACCTCTGACATCATCTCTTACCAACAATAGGTTCTTCAACCTCCACATTTGTCTTTCTTGGATGTTTTTTCTTTTCCCCAGATTTTTCACCTTGTTGATTTGTGGTTTCCTCATCAATATTATCCCCTATTATTAGTGATAAATAGCAGCTTTATATAGACTGTCACACACAATTCTGTTACAATAATCTACGACCCAAAGATAACTTTGTTCTAATACAAATGTAAAATGTGTGCAGACAGTACTTTAGCTGCCTTATATAAGCAAAATGATTTTTTATGGATTTTCAAAATATTTATAAAATATTGTTGTGATTATTATTAGTAGTATTTAGTATAAAGGTAATGATCAATGAGTAATAGATTTTAGTACATCTAAAAGTTCACAGAAAAGACAAACAACAGTAAATAAGAGAACCAATACTAAATGTCATGTATGTAAAGACATAATTAATAATTAATTTCTTAGACATAGATGGACATAAACCAACAACAGCAAAATACACCTGTTGGTCCTAATTAGATAAATGATCTTGAAATAAAACAAAAATCTTTATAAACATTATATTGTGTTAGCATTTAGCCGAACGACAACAATAAGAGCCAAATCAATGTGTTTTGTCTGTTAAAGATTACAATGTGAATTGGTTTCTTACCTATGACTGTATCTGCAACTAGTGGACCATCTCTGACACGTCTCCTGCGTTTTCCATCTTTTCTACTCCCTTCTCCACCCTCTCTTTCTCCCTCTTGATCGTATTCTTCATCAGAGTCTTCAAATGAATCATATTTTTCTTCTTCCTCAAAATCTTTTCCGAAGCCTTCACGACCTCCGGCTCCTCCTCCAACCCCAGCACCAGCTCCACCTCCAACCCCACCTCCTCCTCCAACCCCAACACCAGCTCCTCCTCCAACCCCAACACCAGCTCCTCCTCCAACCCCAGCACCAGCTCCACCTCCAACCCCACCTCCAGCTCCTCCTCCAACCCCAGCTCCTCCTCCAACCCCAACACCAGCTCCTCCTCCAACCCCAGCACCAGCTCCACCTCCAACCCCACCTCCAGCTCTTCCTCCAACCCCAACACCAGCTCCTCCTCCAACCCCAACACCAGCTCCTCCTCCAACCCCACTGCCAGCTCCTCCTGTAGCTCTATCAATCACTCCTCCAGCTTCTGCTCCAGCCTGTCCACCAGCTTTTCCTGCAGTTCTTCCTCCAACCCCTCCACCAGCTCCTCCACCAACCCCTCCAACAGCTCCTACTCCAACCCCACCACCAGCTCCTCCTGTAGCTCCATCAATCACTCCTCCAGCTTCTGCTCCAGCCTGTCTACCGGCTTTTCCTGCAGTTCCTCCTCCAACCCCTCCACCAGCTCCTCCTCCAACCCCACCACCAGCTCCTCCTGTAGCTCCATCAATCACTCCTACAGCTTCTGATCCAGCCTGTCCACCGGCTTTTCCTGCAGTTCCTCCTCCAAACCCTCCACCAACTCCTCCACCAACCCCTCTTCCACCAACCCCACTAGCTCCTCCTAGAGCTCCATCACTAGCTCCTCCTCCAGCTGCCCCTCCAGCCCGTCCACCGGCTCTTCCTGCAGCTCCTCCACCAAGCCCTCCAGCTTGTCCTGCAGTTCCATCTCCAACTACACCATCAGTTCCCCTAAAAGCTCCAGCTCCTCCTGCAGCACCGCCTCCATCTTGACCTCTTTCTCCTCCAACCCCTCCTGCAGCCTTTCCCTTAGCTTGCCCTCCAGCTGTACCTCCATCTGCAACTCCTTTTCTGCCTTGTCCCTCACCTGCACCACCACCAGCAGCAACTCCACTGCCTTCACTTGTACCTTTGGCTGTACCACCAGCACCTCCAGCTCCTCCAGCACCAGCTGCAGCTGCGCCTGCACCACCAGAAGCACTACTGTCTTTTTTCTTGGTTCCAGCTGCTGACTTTTTTGACCCTGCGGCATCCTTTGCTGCAGCTTTTTCCTCAGCCATTCCCAGTCTGGCTAGTTCCGCCTCTGCTCGGGCTGCTGCTTCTGCAGCCTCTCTCTCCGCTTGAGCCTTCTTGGCCTTTTCAATTTTTTCCTCCATATTTTTCTGATATTGCTCCTGCTGTTCCTTAGCTATTTTCATCAAGTCTTCGTCGTTACCACCTCCAGCCATAGTAGTTTTGCGAGCTGCCTTTTTTCCTTTGTTTCCAGGATCTTTATCAGCTATAAAAAAATGATACAACAAATTTATTTTAATTTTCAAATGTATAAGTTTAATTTTTTTTTTGCATTTAACTAGCATTTATACCTCAAAGAAAATTAGGAAATTATTAGAACTGACTTACCTTCGACTATCAGCCAGGCATTGCAGGATTTAATTCCTGCTACAGCAGCGTAGATGCCAGCATCCAAAGGCATACAGTCCCGAATAATCAGCTTGTGAATAAGCTTATCCTCTGATACAATGATTTCATATTTTTCACTATTCGAGAGTGGGGCGCTTTTACAAAACCAGTTCAGTTGATTCATGGGTGCAGTCAGGACACACTGAAACATGGCATCCTCTCGTTCTTCTGCCTTAACCTCTTGTATTTTGACGGCAAAGTCAACTTCAGGGACTGCAGGATAAAAGGCAAAATGCAACGACATTATTTTTCTATTTCATATCATTCATCTGTCTTATGTATTTTCTAAACTACAGCATAGCTATAAAAATTGGGAATTAATGGAAACATAATCTAATTTGCACTTAGATAACTTACCCTTAAAGTCGGTTGAAAATACATTGACGCCCTCAACGTCCACTGAGTAGAGTCCAGCATCATCTGAACCTAAGTTTTTAATTGTGAAAACATATTTCTTGCCAATTTGTTTCAAATTATGCTTCTGGTTCTCGCCTTCCTCTAGGGTGAATGGAATCATGACACCATCCTGCAGAATTTAGTGACATGTTGCATTTGTAATAAAAGTTAATTTTACAAGAATAAAAAATAGCGAAGCAAGGACTTATTATCTCACCTTATACAGGAAAATTTTGCTGCTTGGATCCTTGAGGTCCATGTCCAACTCAATAGTCGCGCAGTCATTGTCATTGACCTCAATATGTTTCAGTGAACTGATCTGTGTCACAAACTACAAGAGAAAAAAACAAACATTATAAAAAGTAGAGGCTAGTTTTCATGTCCCATTTATGATGGACATCAAACACATATGGGATGATACATGTAGGGGCAACATAACATATTTGAATAGTTTCCTTGGAAATATCAAGACTAGAATGAAATAGCAGTAAGTGTTCTGCATACCTCTGCAATCTCGTCCTCTCTCTCTCTCTTCATTTGATTGAGCTTTTTCAGCATTCCTCGGAAGTCTGTGATACCATATTCGATGCAGATCTTTTCGTAGTCTTTCTTGTCTGCACTCAGCAGAATTTCCCAGACCTTCTCATCTGGCTCCATTTGCTTGTCCTTTCGTGTTCCATCAGGTTTGCTGCAGCATGAGAGATTTCATTTTTTTCACTTGGAAATGTATTCTTCTCATTCCGTCACCGAAAAGTCACTGACGAAATGTTAAATTATTATTTTGTAACAGAGAAACTAAGCTCTAAGTTTTTATTTCTCTCACCATTTTTTAAGGCTTTTTCTGAGGTCCATTATATCTGAGGAATCATAACAAAAGAGATTAGTTGAGATGGAACTTTATTGATCCCTTTGGGAAGACTCCCTCTGGGAAATTAAACTCCCCCCCCAAAAAACAGTTATTGAGGTACAACATGAATTATTTTAGACGATTCAACCGATATTTTAAGTTGATGGGATTCGTCTTCTGTCCTCCTTTGGCGTTTGTGAAAAAGATTTAGTTCAAAAATATAGTTTCACTTTTCACAATTGTTTTAAATCTTTTTTACAACGGCAGCACAGTATGTGAGATTGACTCAAAATAAACTACATGGCCCATGCTCTTGGTAATAACGGAGCATATCAACCAGTGCAATGCGATGTGCCGTTGTATGTATAGTATGTATGTATAATGTATGTATAAATCAAACTTTGGATACACAGACAATATTTGTATGTAGATTAGTAATTACTTTTGGTCTTTTTGTTGCAATGACACACAAAATTATTAATTACAACAAAAAAAAGTTTGAACCTTCCTCCCACCTTTTCCTTGTGTCTTTTGAAGTTCCTTTGTCTTCGAGAAACCAACTGCAAACAAAAAAATAGCCTTAAAATAGCCTTAACGTTCCAATCTGCAGTATTCTCAAGAGAATATTTAATGGGAATATTCTTTTACACACTTCCTACCTGCAATAACATTCAAGAGAACAGTGCAAACAGCTCTTCCATATTCATTTGTTGCAAAACACTTGTAGGTGTCAGCATCGTCTGGGCTAACCTTAGGAAACTATTTAAAATGCAAACACATAATGAAACAGGATGCACTCTAAGTTGTTTTCATTTACACCTTGTCGTCTAAGTGTAACAGAACTCACCTCAAGGGTGTGTTCTTGAGAGGACGTGTCATAATTTTGCAGGCACACATCAGGGTGAAAGTAGATTTCTCCGTTTGCCCTGCTCCATGTTATAACGGGGGTGGGAGTGCCTGTTACTTTGGCTTTAAAGACCGCGTGTTTACCTGAAATAGGACAGAATCATACATTTCCTTATCACTGACAAGTGATTTGTTAAGTACAACTTGAATTTGTAAGATTTATTATTTCTGCTTGAATGTGCTGGTGAGCCTTAAATAATACATTACGTGAAGGAAGCCAACAGCCAAATAAAACCTGACCTCCTCCCATTATTGCCCCCCCATTAGACTTTGGATACACTGTCTACAGTCTATTGTTTTCAAAAGAAATCCCACATTTTAAAATATGTCATAGAGTTAAGGAATTTAAACATTTTGAGTGAATGTGTTGCTTGTTGCCTTATGTGTTGCTTGTTGCCATATGTAATTAGGTCAAGTTGCTGGACCCTAAGCATAACTTAATCATAGTCTTTAAAATGGCTTTCAGTGTTTATCTCAGAGACTTGGATAATTTACCTTCTTGTATAGTCAACGCAATGGGTTTGCGAGTGAAATCTGGAGTTGACGTTCCCTCCGGAAGTTCCTCCATGAACTGCGTTATCATGACACCAGGCACTTTGGACCTCTTCCTAATACCTAATCAAAAAAAAAAAAAACATGTTAAAATGAGAAAAACATAATTTATCCTATAAAATGGTAAGAAACATTATGTGCAGTGAGCAAAGGTAAGATCACAACCTAGTATGTGGTAAAATTCATTGATACAGTATTTACATTAAAACAAGAGTGAAGTAACAACTTATTATTTTTAATAACTCATTAAATTCATTAATTAAATGAATTGAATGAGTTGTAGAAGTAAAGTAGTTTACGAATGCTTTATTCAGATTTAGTTCAAACGTGGATGAAAAATACAAGTCTAAAACTCAGACATGTAACACGGTAAACATATGTCAGTGTAAAGTTCACACATTGTCACAGTTCAAACATGTTTCAAGTGAAGAAAGTAATGTGTTTAGGATTAAATATGCCATGATATTCAAACAGACTTTGTTTGGCTTCAGTTTCTAAGGCAAGACAAAATAACTGCATTTGTGTGTGTTTGTATGATAATTTTTATGATAATTATGTATTCATAAATTATACTTTCTTACTAAAACAGCCAGCATTTCCCGAGTGAAATATTCAATGGAATTACAGAAGAGAGTCCAAATGTTCTGTACCAGAAGACTTTTTGTATGGAAAGTCTTTCTTGCTAGTTTTTCAAAAGCACATAACACAAGTTTATTTAGATGACCACTTACGCTGCATCACCAGTGTTCTGGCCTTTGCTTTGACACTGCATCCTCACTACAAAGTTAACATGTAGCTCTCCCGCAGGACTAAGAGCGCTCATTATGACCAACACATAGTGCACGTGCAGTCAGGTCAAACGTCCAAAAACTTTCCAATTGGACTGGTTCTCCCTAATGTATGTGACAATCGTCCAGATGTGTAATTATAAAAATACACATATGTATGGTATAAGCATATTCGTAAAAGAGGACTTTGTACTCATTGTACTTCATTGGCCTGATAATATTAGTAGGGAATGTTTAAACCTGATATAATCATGCATATCAATGTGTCTGTGATTGTGTCAATAGCCTAATAAGCTGTGTGTTGGTGTGAAAATAAACATTACATATTCTCAACATGAACATAAATGTTGATGCTCTGTCAAAATTATGAGCGGAAAATTTTATTGTTACTGAATTGTTTCATGTCATCAGAGTATAAGACAATTCATAATTCAACTTTAATGTGCTCTATTTTGAAGGTATCGCTTTGTGAGTCATAAATATGTTTTATTAAACAGTGCATGGCAAGTGCTGCTACGATGTGCTGCATTTGTGGATATAAAAATTGTCAGTTCATGACAATATGGTATTTTTACTGAATTTTATATGTTTGACTTTTTTCATTTGAGCTTTGTGATGAAGGAAATGTTTCTATGTGAGGAAAACATACCTGCCATCTGCAGTTGCGGGGTCTGCAACAATATATTAATGATATGGGTCCAACTTATCTTACATGTTGAGGTATTTATAGTATTTAGAATTTGACAGAAATGCAGGTTTAAGCGTTTTTCAGAAGTCCCAGAAACCTTAGAATACCAATAATAACTAACCCACAGTAATCTCGAGGGGGCAGCACCAACTGCTGATCAGACGGGTTCAGCTGGTCCAGAGATTCCTGGTCTGTAATTATTTTCACTTGGCGCAAAAGACCTGTAATAGGCAGAATATTAACTATGGAATATATAGTTAATGAAAGGAGTGGGATGGCCCAGCGTTTTTGCAGTCCGAAGCGGAATGGAGGTGAATTGCTTGCGGCAGGTGTGACTGAACAGTATGTTGTGTACGTAGCGGAGCACTGATAACATTAAATGGTTTGTGCTGCTGTTAACAAGCTGGAAGTTCACGCTGTGGGATTAAGAGGATGACACAGACATCATTAAAAACAATGTTTGCCTCAGAGTATTGATCAGCCTATTAAAGTAGAGCAACAATTAAAACTGCATGTGTAAGCCAGGCATTCATGTCATGGGTCAGTCAGCGGAAAATATTTCATGGAGTATAAACAGCGTGGAATTTGGTACAGAGTCACAAGGAACCTTTTATTCCTTAGCACAGATAATGTGAATTATGTGCTCGATAAATGGTGCGTAAAGGACATTGCAGCTAAAAGATGGATTAACATGCAGATGTCTGCTATCAGAATTTGTCCAAGTTAATGTACCTTCATTATTTTTATTGTTTTTTCACAAAGTTATTTTCAGCTGCTTTTTTTTGGACCTGGTCTAATATCATTACCGGTATCAGTGAAAAAGCAATATGCAGTTTGTCAGGAATAAAAGCAGTGCACTAATTATAGAAATGCATCCTTGACGAATACGTGACTTAAACAGTTGCAGTTTGTATTTGCGGCAGTTTTGTTTGTGAAGTCGAAGAGAGTTTTACATTGCGAGATGAAGTAGATGAGTAGATGAGAATCAGCTGCAGTGCTCTCTAGCAACAGCCTGCAGCCAGTATCCATATGTAGGTTGTTGGAAATGTCACAATGAAATGCATCCGTTGTGACACTGAAAGTTGAATCATCCGTTCTGGATGACACCTTTCACGGAGTGATGAAGACCACATCATACATGCAGCGAAACCAAGGTGGAGTCATGCACTTACAGGAGGCGAATTGTTTGTGCAATTTGATTTCTTCGTTTGCTCGCATACCTTTGTCGTCCGGTTGAAATTCCTCAGAATCGTCGACTTAACACGCGACATGAGAGCAGGAGAGGGAACAGGACAGGTAAATTTTAATCCCGACAAAAGCACCAGGGCAGGTTGGAACTTCGACAGGATTATGGACACATCAACAGAAAACACCACAATATACAGTCTATCATCCCGGAATGGGAAGCACAGACACACAGACACACAGAGGCAGAACAAAACTCTAAGAGACATCACACTAATAATGTTAGTCCTGGACAAAATATAATACAGTAGGTTAGCAATATGGTTACAGGTGCATTTAAATAGCTGTGCTGTGCAACTGCTGATCAGACGTAATTCAAGCTCACTCAGGCGTTTCCTCATCTCAGGATGATTCCTGCACAGTGCTTGAGAAAAATTATTCATATACACTTTGTAGGGAATTAATTTCAAGTAAGCCTCCATCATGTCTTCATGTTCCGACAAGGACATCATCTCCTTTTCAATTTCCTCTTCAGCTGTGGCAGCTGCTTGTGACTGTCCCATTGATCCTCCCTAATGACTTTATTGTTCATCTTGTTGCCATCAGCTACGTGTCAGCGTTGCTCTTCAGATAGACGCTCAAGATTCTTTGCCTTTACATTTTTGTCATCAAGAGATTTGTTTTGCCAGAACATGTACTCATCGAGTAATTACAGCTAATTTTCATCTCATCTTCTGGCATCTGTAATGCCTGTTTGACCATCTTCAGAATCACGTCCCTGGCATGCAGATATTGATCACTGACATGAGCGGTCAATTGGCCTTTTTTTTTCCCCAAGCTGCCAAAACTGCATCTTTTCCTTGGTTCAAAATGTTTTTGTTTACATGACTTATGTCATGACACGATGAAGTGATTTCAGAATTCATAAGTATTATTTTGACAGCTTCCAAAGAATTTGCTGTGGCGTGTATCTTCAGCTGTGATGCTCAGCAGTCACCACAATGTTATTCAAATGTCTCGCAGGTGTTTCCTTTCTTCTTGTCATTTTTGTTTTATACAAAGAGTAGTCATCAAATAAATTCTCTCTAGCATCATTCCTTGAATAGTAGCTAGTATGGAGAAAGCTGCAATACCAACCTGTGACTGACCGAACAAGAGGGGGACGTCCATCATTTCGCACTTACCCGCCTGCCCAGTGGCAGTTGGCTCGGTCTCCTTTGACTTCTTCGACATCTTGCTCTCCTCTGGATCTCTGCTGATTCACAAGGATCTGGAGCAAAAAAGAAAGACGGACATTTTTTTTTAGCATAGCATACATGCTTGACTTGAAAGCAATCCAGTGATATTGTCAGACATTTCTCTCAGTCTTGACGTGTCACTCTTTTATTTTTGGATCGCTTGTCATGTTTTGTCATCGCGGCCATTTTTCTTCCCAAACGTTTGGAGGAATCAAGCAGTGCAGTTGCTCTAACCCGACAGTAAGAGGCAGCATCAAGTGACATTTACAGTAACTGAAGGCCTTCATGTTGGGTAAACGACCAAAAGCCTGTTCACATCAGCAACACTTAACGGCCCACCACACTGATAGTTTTGCAATTAATCGATCTAGACGTTTATACATTCATAAATATTACACAAATATTTACATAATATTTGGAATGGAACTAGAACTCAGGTCTGGAGTCTGAGTGTTGTGACATGTGACACTGATAACAACCATAACTGACTCGTATGTCACCTGTTTAGCTGTTGTGTGAGTCACAGCTCTGAAAGGTCACATGCATCACTTTATGTCATGACTATATTTTCTTCTTGTAAAATTTGACCTAATGACTGTCAAGCTCTGGTTCTCATTGGACACAGACTGAGGGTAGGAGTGGTTATGAATGAGAAATCATCATATTGATATTATTACTTTTACAGAAAATATTGTTGGGATCACGAGGTGAGTCCTGTTCGAGTTCTGCCTTCAGTGTTAAATATACATAACACGCGTTATTGCTGATTTGAATGAACTAGCATACTAATATTATTCACTTAGCTGAAATACTAAATACTGCATGAGTCTGGGTGCATGATTCTGGGTTCTGTTACTAATTGACTTCTGTTGCAAACTTGAAAATTGACGAACAAGAATAGTGAAGCTGCTTGATATGTGTGGAGTTTGTTTTACCTAAAAATGTCCCCAACTGATTTTATGATTCTCCGGATGTATCACATCTGTCTCTTTTGCTCTTACGCGCACACACTTTGCTGCTTACCTTAGCAAGGCTTCAGTTTCAGTGTGAACGTCACTTTTTAGTTTGGACGACAGTTTTACCAAACACTGAACGATTTCTCCTCATATTTCAACAGTTTAGTCTGTTCCGTTTACCCGCTGAAAATACAACCTGTCGTCTTGTAAAGTAAATGTTTTACTTTTAGGCGTACACATGCTCCAGCATACGTTCAGAACGTTTCTGTGCCCCAGCAGAAATCTTGGCGATCAGACAATTTGAACTGCATAACACATATGGTAAAAGCAAAACAGCCTGCAACAGGAGACGTTTTGGCAGGAGGCCCTTTGCATCAACGGCAACTCACTCCTCCTCCCACCCACTGGATAGTTTGCCATTTTAGCTGACTACATTTATAGTTTAATCTTTGGCTGAGGCTCTTTAATGTGTCAACAGGACCAGACTGGTGAGCGAGAGCACACTGTCAACAAAGTAACATTGACCCTGAACATGTTTATGACTCACTGGCTCTGAGATTTGAAGAAATTTGTCAGCATAGACGAAGCCGGCCTGTCACCAGCCCAGAGATACTGACTGTTCATCCGACGAGGTTATATTCACATGTGGGATCTTCATTAAAATGACTCCAGCTGATACGGCCTGAATGATCAGCATCGTTGCGTTTGATTCCTAATCTCGCCGTGCATGGCCCAACCCTGTGCTGTTTGTACATTTGTTTTTAAATGTGTACAGGGTTACATCATTTAAATTTGAGCCACCCTTAGATTAAAGTCATAAAATAAGTTGAGGAGTGCGTTTCTTTGACGTTTGTATCAGGGGAAAAAAACACGAGGCGCTGGAAATGCCGTGCATAACAGAAAAACAAATTAGAACAGATGTGTCAGTAGTACGTGACATGTCTCGGTGATTCACCCCCCCAACCCGAGCGGATGACTGCACCGCAGACCACGTACTCTTGAAATGGCATCTCATGGCTTCTCCTCTCATAATTTCTCCATGTCACCGACTGCGGATCAGTGCTCCAGACAGAAACTGGCTTCAGCGAATCTCAGAGAAAAAAAAAACAGGCCGGATGACAAGGCCCGCTGGTGTCAGATAAGCTCTGATGGTGCTATTTGAACTTCCCAGTGGAACTGCACATTTGTTGAATTTGCTGTTAGAGAGCTGACAGGTTATAGCATGAGTCGTGTTTGTGTGTGCAGCGAGTGAGAATGCCTCTGCATGTTTTGACCATTCTGCTCGTTTGCTATAGGTCTTTTCTGATACATTGTTTCCTCTCAGATCCATGAAGCATAAATGCAAAGAATGCATCTTGTATGTGAACAATGTGCAAAAGAATCTTAGCGAGGGCTTCTTTAGGTTATTCCTCTGCTAAAGAACCACCCACTCCTTCCATGCAACTCTTTAAATCTCCAGCTACATATTGATTCCACACCTCCATCGAAAGTTGGTCATCAGCCAGCAACCTCAAAGCCTCAGCTGACCTCCCAGCAATGATCCGGCCTCCTACATTTAATACCATGAAATTCAAACTGAGGCGCCTGCGTGCCTTACTAAACTGATTTCAAGCACCGACAAATCTCTGTCCTCCATGTAACGAAACCCTGCGCACTTACGTTTAACGTATAGCTCAATCATTTCTATGATAACACACAGTAATTTGAGCAACTGAAATGACAAGACCACATAAAATTCCACTTTATCACTGTCTTACTCCTGAAGTACGACACGCTTGGCTCTTTGTACTGGAAAATAGAACTTCACGTACAATTTACTGCAACTAGTCGTGCACCTGCTCACAGCGAGCTGGTGTCTTCCTGATGCGAACGCAACAAACGCAAATGTATTGATCCTGATGAATGGTTGCCGGGGCTGACGTATAAGCAATAGGCTGAGTGTAATCGATGTCTCCTGTCTGATCGGTGTATTTTTTCATCAAGCCTGTCAGTTTGAGGGCCACCTACCTGCTCACAGTCCTCAGCGCTCTCAGCCCTGTTCCCTGTCAGGCAGCAGTCTGCTCACTCCTTGCCCCCCTCTCCCAATTTTTTTTTTTTCTTCAATGTAATGGATCCGTCCTGCAGAGTGCAACTCAGTGCTTAGTGCTCCTCTACCGCCTCGAGCCAGTGACTGCCAAAAGCTGTTTAGGCTTTTTTTGTATTCATGGAGGCTCAAAAGTCATTGGAGGTTCGGTGAATGGGGGGGTGGGGGGTTATGAATGGTGGGGGGGTTCAAAGAGCAGGTTAAATACCTCTCAAAGAATCACTTGTCCTCACATACCAGGTGTAATGACACTTAACGATGATTCATT
>JAFBJQ010000323.1:303967-317677 GCA_016785345.1 Trinectes maculatus | reverse complement strand
ACACACACACACACACACACACACACATATATATATATATATATGTATACTGTATATTTATATGTGTATTATTAGATATATTTGCATGTTAGAAATGTCATTGTGAGGATGTAAACATGCTGCAGGATGTAAATCAGAGCTGTTTCAGCCTTACTGAGCTGTTAGCATTGCTGCAGGCTCTTAGGGCTCCATCTTTCACCCAGCACAGCACAGCACTCATTTCCCCACTCAGCACACAACACACATTGTTTATACCACAAATGCTGTCGTCTCTGTCTGAGCAGATTGGTTGTGGTTGTGGACTCATCAACAACATTGAGGCCAGATGTGTCGTTTTCCAGTGTGAAACGTATGTGCGGATCGACCAGATAGTAATTGACTGGAATGCAAACTGCAGGCCGGCCATGTTTGTTTCATACACGGATGATGTATTGCGTGTTTTCCCTTTTCCACACTGTATATTCTAACCCTGCAGAGAATATGACCTACCTCACCTGCCATAGCCGCACATGCACCTGGCTTTAAAAGGAATGGCAGCACTGTAATTAGTTTATTGCCTTATACACCCAAATTACACCAAAGACTGATTAGGAGAGTAAATGCAAAGCCGTTGAACCGTGCACCTAGTGCCACTTTTTTTTAAAAAACCATTTAACTCCAGTCCTCTGTTTCCTAAGCAAACGTAGGAGAAGGTGTGCACGCCATGGCCTCTGCTCGTCTTACATTGCTTCTTCAGTCGTGTCGTGTTTTCATTGCTGCGGCGGCCATTACTTTGCTCCAGTCCTACCAAACAGCCTTATCCTCTGCAGGGGGAAATAGCAGCCATCATTTAGGCTAATATCTTAAGGTCCCCATCTCAGGGTTTGTGCTGAAACGCTGAATACCATCCATCTGGCTGGAGCTGATGAGCTGTCTGATAAGCCTCATGGTAATGGCCCTGTGAGATACTACCCCATCTCAGCCTCGTGCTGTGGAGCCGGTGAAGAAAAGACCTATCTGAATGTGAATGAGAAATCAGACAGCCTTCTGTTACTTGACCTGTGGACCTCATCGGGTGAATCAGACGCGTGTCGTCTATTTTGCAACCGGCACAAGAAGGCGCCTTACTGTAAAAATGCTTATTGCATATTAAGTCTTCAAACAAAGAACACTCAGACATTCACCTCCACACCTTCTGCTCTGTTTGGACCTTAATCATGTCTGTAATCGTCCTCTGCAGAGGAGCGTTCCATTTCCAAGTGTGATTGATTTCCACTATAAGTGCATTAGTAATCATTGTGGAATAATTTAGAAAATCATGCACAAACGGAGCGTTTTATGTGGACTTGAATTGCTCATTTAGTGCTTTTCACTGTCTCGGCTTTTCATGACCTTGGAAAGACCCAAATAATGAGGAGGAGAGACAAAACGACAACACAACAAAGCAACAAAACAACGGTGTTCAATGCGCAGTCCATCACCTTCCATCATCACAACCGTTCATCCTCTCGTGTGCCCTTCAATACTTCCCCCAGTGTATCAAACAACAAATTATAACACAAGTTTCAGAAATAAGAAATTGTCTTTGAATGAAAAAAAGTTTTCATTTCCTTTGAACATCCATTTATGTTTAACCTGTGCATCTGTTCGGTAGGTGAGAGGGGTGTGGTGTAGTGTGGCCAAGGTTGGAGGGTAAGAAGCTACAACATCACATGACTGTAGACAGCAGTGAAGAAGTCGTCGCACACTATTTCACGACTGTTTTTTTCACTTATTTTAAACTCCTCAAGCCAAACAGAAAAGAAAAGTGGAAGTGTAGCATCAATAAAGAAAGCAGGATTCCACTGTGTGGGTCCCTCTTCAGAGGCTGCTTCTCACTGTGATGATGCATGTGTGATCGTCCTGAGAAGACGCATCGTCCATGTGCTCTAGAAGCAGGAGACTAAACTACCTCTTTAGTCGTCTCCAGCTCGTACACTCATCACAAGCCTTTCATTTCCATCTTCTCCCACCAGCGACACTTCTATACGTTTACGGTGCCCGGATGCACACTGGAATATTTTGTGGAATTCCCTTCACTTCCATCAAATATCCGAGTCCGGTCTGCGACAAAGAGACCTGGCCCTGTCTTATAGACAGACACGATCCTGCCAACATAATGTATGTCCCTGGTTTATATAGCTTGTCACATGACGCCCTGTCACGCTCTCCGTTTGCAGTCAAAGTGATTTCCTACATTTCTTCCATGTGTCGGAGTGTCACATGATTCCATGTGATACTGGTCATTCTTGGCTGATTGACAGATGGTTCGCTCCCCGCTGGGTTTCTGCGGTTGATGTGAGGAAATTCTTTAATGACACTACTTTGGCACTCAGCGGGGATTTATTTTCTCCGCCGTGATAAACCACATCGCAGGAGCTGTCAAAACACTTGAACTGAGAAGATGAAGCCAGAGAAGACACATAGTAACAGATGTATAAAAGTGACTTTCCATTCAGACATAAGAATCAGTATCATGTTGCTGAGGATATGTTTTCTATAGATGCTGCGTTTTCAGACGCACTTTCCACAACAAAACAACATTAAGTTTAAATCTTTATAAGCTTTTTCCTCCGGCACAGCGTTTGTTCATATACATGCTGACAATTCACAAAGAAGGACGACTCAGACAAAAAAAAAATTAATCACACAAGTTTGATCAGAAATTAAGAAATAAAAAATAAAAATGAGGTCCTTGGGACCTAAAATTAAAAAAATAAATCAGCAAAACACAAGGATTGTTACTAATTTGGACCCTATTTTATCTTAATGATTCACTTCACATCATTTTTACATGATTATTTGATTGCAGGTCATGTCATCAGTGAACATCCAGCTCTACACATCTAACGCCACAGTGATGCTAATCAGACAGTTTTTTTTTTTATATATCTCCACTTTTACAACAAATAAAATCAGCGTAGGGATCGGGCCACTGTGTGCTGTGAATAAGAACCTCCGAGTTTTCATCGAGGCCAATTTGACAGTAATTTCTGAGGAAGGAGCAGCATTACTCACCCTCTTCTCCCACCTCCTCCTCCCGCGGATTATGAATCATGAGTCCATCTGATGAGGTTCATTCATTTCAGCGTACGTGCAGGATGGTCGTCTTGTACTGTTTGTTTCCCTCTCACACTGTCTTCACTCATTAGAGCAACTGGAGAGGACTCGTGATTGTACTAAAACACAAGCAGCTGGGAGGCTGCGCCACGATGAAGCACCTGCTGGCTGTTAAAGCGATCAACTCAGGTAAAACCCAAAAAAAACACAAGCACCTGATAGGAGCCCTGTCCACGAGGACGGAGGCTGCGTTCATCTTTGTCTTGTGTTGTAATGGACATTATAATTAAATTAAAGTCGTTAAGAAATGTGTCCGCATGGTATCAACATGGCAACGAGATAGTAAATAAATATAAGTTTAGGTTTTTGCACTTTCACATCAACCCAGAGTGGGGCATAGTATTAAATGGGGGTTAAGTTTTGGCGGCACGCTTTGGCACATATGTCCCTCGCTACAAATGTCCTCCTAAGTATGTCACTTAATATTCCAGCTGCAAAAAAACAAACAAACAAAAAAAACCCACAAAAAACTAATTACTTCATTGAATTGTGAAAAATGGGCACAGTTTGTTGAAAGAACAGATTCACAGACCCCCAAAAGATGCTTTGAAGAAAAGAAAATGTTTTTTCTCGGTTGACTCGTCAATTAATCAGTGAATCACATTTGATATTAAATGGCGCGTATTCTTTCGTAAATGAACTGAAGCATAGAGATCTGGGGCCCAAGGCCCTGTTCTGAGTTTGTGTGTGTGTGTGGGGGGGTCTTAAACCTAGAGCTTAGCACTTTAAAAGAAACATAAATGATTGTGAATAGTTTCAGTGGGTCTAAGACAATTGACCAATAAAGCTCCATTTTCTCAGATCCAATAATGTGTTTGTTTTTTTTTGTAAAAACAACAACAAAACAAGAAAATGACCATATTCATCTTCACTACGCTCAACTAGAAAAAAAACCCAGATGGCAGGTTAAGATAGTCACAACAAAACACCACTGATTCAGTCGTCTGTTTACAGGAAGAAGCTGGTTTCCACATGGACCATGACTTATTTCTAATCTTTAACCTCTAATTGGACGGTGACAGCGCCGTTAGACGACCAGCAGTTTACCACGCAGGCTTTATCTCTTCACCTATCACCACGAAGAGTACACAGGCGCTGTAGTAGGAGCCTGACACACAGTTTATCACTTGTCCTGCAATTACTGTCCTGGACCTGTGGGTCAGACATCTCACACCCACCACATCCAGAGAACGTTTGGAGAAGCGGGAAGCAAGAGGGACTAAAAACACGCGCTTCATTTCACATCTGGACAGATTCCTCCACGCCGTCTCGACAGATCGCCAGATTCTGTCGCCAGCTGAATTTTCAAACCAACACTCGTCGGATAGAGAGCTGGGAAAAGACGAGTAGGTTGTCACACCATGTGAGAGTCGCTGGAGTGAGCGCCAATGGGTTTCTGGAGTCTAAAGTCTAAATTGTTGTTATTTGAACTGGATTGTCGGTGATAGGGATCAGATGCTATGACTGAAACACAACTAAACTAATCATATAGTTTAAAAGTGACTATCCATTCAGACATAATAATAAATGGTCTCATTTCCGTGCCCGCTCTTAACAATTAAAAAAGAAAAAAAGAGTTTGGCTTCTGGAGAGAAACTTCTGAGTGGTCTGCGAGCTGCACAGCTGGACAGTCTGGCTCAGCTCTTTTCAAATGCTGATTGTCCTGGCCCTGAACTATGAGATTATGGGTAAAGTGGAACACACACACGAAGGGATAGATTACAAAAAAAAAAAAAAAAACGGATTTATTTCATGCATAATAACTATATTAATATATTAAAAAAATATGATTTGCCTTTTTTATTCTAGTCATAAATGCACCAGTATGTTCTGGCTCATGTTTGCTGTGTTTATGAGCAGTAGATGAGGAGGATAAATCTTATATATTATTCTTATTCTTATTGTTGTTGATGTTTCTTTAAAGTAAAATTCATACATTCATTCCCTTTTGCCTCAGACTAAAATATTCCGTGAAGCGGTGGAAGATAGAGCCAGGAAGTTTTGTATGAGAATGACTGGTGCTGATGTCGTTACTATGTCGTTGTAGCAACACTATCAGGGTGACGCTTCAGGGGTTCGGGGAAAAGTCTACAAGGAAGCAACAAGATGAATTTCCATGAAAAGAGGTGCAGATGCCTGTGATGCTCAGGATAAACTATCGTATTTGTTTCCTCTCTCTGTCTGTTTGCTGAGGCTCATTGTTTAGGATTTCCCAAACAAATCATCCTAATCCCTCAGAGACCACGCAGATGGTGGTTGATAATTAGGAGGCAGAAATACTTTTATGTCACTTTTATGAGCATTGTTTTTGGCGCGGCTGTTGCAGTGTTGTGCTCAGCCCAGAAACCAGACGCCATCCTTTTGTTCCTCGCGAGTGACTGACACATCAGAGATGTGAACTGGTGTTGGTAAGATCTGGATCAAAGATAGTGTGTGGTTGTTGGGAGTGTGCCCATTACATCCACAGAGAACTTCTCATTTCGGCTCAGCACCCTCAGCTTATCGCCTAATCAGCTGTTTGTATTGGCTTTTGATTGGTGGATCTGATCTGGTCTCATAAGCTGTTATCCAGTGCCCACAGTTCCTCTTCTTCTGTTCACTCTTCAGTCTCTGCGTGGGAAAATAAAACGAAATATTTTGTCGTTTATTCTTTGTTGCCCTGATGGTCAGAGCCAAACAGAGAGTCAAACCTCCCAGTGAGCAAGCAGCAATATCTTTACATCACAGGGCCTTTGCAATTAAGAGTGTTTTTGTCAAGTCGTTGAGTCACGACACTTGTGTGTCGGATTTAAAGTTTGCCTCGGAGCAAGAGGCAGACGGGATTCTGGAGTCTAAAGTCTAAATTGTTGTTATTTGAACTGGATTGTCGGTGATGGGGATCAGATGCTATGACTGAAAATTGACAACACAACTAAACTAATCATATGTACTAATATAAAATATATACAGGGGGTCCTCGAGTTACGGCGGTCGCGAATTACGTCATCTTCGGGGTTACGACACATCTCCCGTGAACTTTCTTGTTTCGGCTTAAGCGGTTTGCCCCGTAAATATGTACAGACTTCACACGGGAACAAGTTGGTACCGGCTCTCTCTGTCTCTCAGCGCACCTGCCGGCTTTTTTTTTCTCCAGCACCTCCACAGCTGTGTTTACTTATGTGAAAATGGCCGGCTGGCCGGCGGGGGTAGGAGGGGGGCGCGGCAGCGGCAGCCAGTAAGGAGATGCACACGGACACAGATGCGTTCGGGATCGTGGCGATACCGTAGGTTTATTCACAACACAGGGTCTACACGGTTGATAACAGAAATCTAAAGGAAATACTCATTACACTCGCGATCTCAACCCCTACGGTGTGTCAAGAGGGACAAAAAAGGCAATTCACCATAATAAACTCTTATTTTAGCGTGATGTTATAGCCACATCTGGTGGCACAATGTATGTATGGTCCGATTTACGTCGAAATTCGGTTTCGACACATTCTCAGGAACGGATCTCCGACGTAACTCGAGGACCCCCTGTACATGTATTATTACTAGCATGTCAAACCATGGATTAAATCTTTAAGAATTGAATTTCATAATAGGTACGATTCAGTGTGTTTTAATTATTGTCATCACACGTCACAAAAAAACTAAAAATGCATTTGCGCATATGAGCTTCAATACTGACTATAAAAAATCATTAAAATTACAATGTAAAAACATGAGAACTTGAAAGGGAGTGGTTGTTGCCACGGTGATGAACCAACAGTGCAGCTGATTCTGCAGCTTCATGAAACTCAGGAGTGTGTTTCACACATTTTAAATATGTATGTATATATATATATATATATATATACATACACTCACACACACATAATGTTTTTCACTTTTCAAAAGTTATAGCAGGTTTAAGTGATCATAACAGTTTCCCTGCTTTAGGATGAGTGTTATAGTTGAGACAAATTAAGGTCAACACAGTTTTGCAGCGTCACTGTTAAAAGACACAGATGTTGTGTGCGTCTATAATCATAGTTTTCTGTGGTGAACATCCTCCAGTAGATCAAAAACCTAACGCTTTGGTTTCAGCCTGCCTTGATGGAAAATCTTAAACCTCTGAGCTGCGACCTAATCAAAACCCGTCTTTCTCGGCGTCGGCCACACATGGCGACGCGTGAGCGGCCATATTTAGACGGCCTTGCAGAATATCTGCCAGGGAAGCAGAGCAACATAAAAAATGAGGAGCAGTTTCCTCTTCTGCATCTCGTGCTACCTTTGTGCATATATTAGTGTGTGAGTGCCCATCCTCGCCGTGACCAGACACACTTCCCTGCACATAAATGTGTCCTGCTTTTTTTAGCTTATGCATCACATTTACCTTCCCGTGTCATCCACAGTGTCACGTCGTGCTCGCCATAAATCATGATTTCAACAGCTTCTGGGATTGAGTTCACTTCTACCTGGACTCGACCTACTTCTCGGCAAAGTCCACAAAATCCAAGTCGCAAAGTCCCCTGTGGGAAAAAAGACAAATGTGGCTCTTCGGCGAGTGCTCATTGTCTACACAGTCATTTCATTAGTCACTATAGCGACGACAAAATTACCACTGGCGTCCCGCTCCATTACTGTCGCACTCCATGTGTTAGTTTGCGTCGTAGAAAGTTTCTGTCGATTTCGCCAAACGTTTGGGTTTGGTCAGTGACAACTGCACACAGCTCATCGATATAAAAGTACAGTGTATATTTTCTGTACATTATCTGCTGTATGTGTACCTTCAGATCAGCAGGTGGCGAAACAGTGGATCGGTTTGTGGGTTTGTTTATTTGTCTTGTGCATAATGACTCATCAGATTTGGAACATGGACCAGGGGAGAAAGCTTTTTTTTTAAATGCTTTAATCTTATCTCAGTTAATAAAGTGTAGTTGTGTAAATGGTTGTGTAAAAGCAGACTTTGTCACTTATTCCTTTTATCCGTTTTTTTCCCGTTATACAAACCAGACACACCTTTGTTTGGCCTTGATGACAGTAGATTGTGTTTTGTGCTTGACAAGGTTTTTTTTTTTATTACAAAAACGAATTGAGAAGAAAAGCTGAAATATTGGCTCCGATCTTGATCTTGATCTTGATCTTGATCTTGATCTTGATCTTGATCTTGATTTGGTTTGTGTCCAGTGTCAGTTCATTGTGAAAAGCTGCTGAGTGATTCAGTTTTGTCTGATAAATACAAATGTTGCGTAAGCTCCTGGGAAAATCGTCACACCGACTGCGTTTACACAGTGCTGGAGTCAGGATGGTTTGCACCGTGAGTCACATTCGTCCACGCACACATTTATATTGTGCTAACGCTTATGCATGCCGGTCACACACTGACATTGTAAACTGCAGCCTGCAGGAGTCAGGGCTGAAACCAGGTTCCTCGAACTGCTCATAAACCTGCACAGACACGTCTCCTGTTATTCACTTCACTCCCCTGTTCCACTCCTCCGTATCAGAACACACATCACCTCAGTGCACTTTATCTGGTAAGGTCACGACATGACAATACGACAAACCCCCAAAAAATGGTCCATAAATACGGTTTGTGTGTCGTGCAGCGCAGTACACTTGGATTGTTCTTTAATCCCACTCGCTCAGGAGAAGAAAGCAGCAACAAAGGAGTGAGACGTGTCGAGAGAGAACTCGGCATCAAAAGCATAAGAGCCTGTCAACAGCGCTATGCTTCGTATGAACCATTTGCAGAGTGATAGTATTCGCACAATTACGCATGTGACCCACTGAACGCATTTTCATGTAACAGTGTGTTTTGATTCTTAGGTCACTGAAAGTTGTCTGATTAAAAACAATTTCACACACACACACACACACACACACACACACACACACACACACACACACACACACACACACACACACGCTGAACAAGCGTGTACATAAAGCTTCAACAAAAAAACAACATCTGTGTTTTGTTGCCGTGTTTTCCCCCATGGCTGCTGATGTGTATTGGAACAACTCAATGTGTTTCTGACACTGTTATTTTCTTTGGCCGGCAGGTAGGATAAGTCACACTGCGATGACGACACACAAAAGGTACCCCCCCCCCCGTCCCCCCCAAAAAAAAAACCCAAAAAACAAACAAACATTACTGTTGAGATACTGTTTGGGAAATTTGGTATGGTATATATGTGTTTTGTTATATCGGCTTGCTCTTATTGACTGATTTGCTGAAGGTAAAGCTGAGGCTGACTCAGCGACTGTCGTTATAATACAATAGGACACTAACGAAGTCATAGACTGTTCACCACCCCAACGACCGTCACCCTAACGACTGTCGTTGGATATATGGAGCACTGACGACCCATTGATACCACTGGCCATGTGACCGCCCTCTTAGAGGTTAAATAGTTGGACCTTCACCCAGCTAGTTGGACTAGTCTCAGCCTAGTCATTGAGCACGAACTGATGAAGCCTCTTGGATGAGAGGTGAAACGTCTTCAAAAAGGCAAAAACCAAAAATCCAGTTGCGTTCGATTCAATCTCCTTGAAGATAACTATGACCTGGATGAATGAGAATATTCACAGACTTTCTGAGGCTGACTGTTTCTTCTTTATGTGCCTGCAATATACAGTACATGTAAGAGCTCGTACCTAAAACAATGCAATGTGCAGCAGGACACATGGTCTGCGTTGGCGTCTTCTTTCTTCTATCTTCTATCCGTCTTCCGTTGGAAATTGTATCCTTGTAACTTTTCCGGCAGCTCTGACAAAACCCTGGCAAATCAAAATGTACTGTTCATTCGGGAACGGTGTGCTACAAACTTTTCTTAGCGATTCAAGTTGCCATGGCAACAGAAAACGGAGAGAGGAAAAAAACAGAGAAAGAAATGTCCCCATAGGAATAAATGGAAAGTCAAGGTCAGAAATGATGGAACTCGCGCCTCTTTGGAGCCAAACATTAATACAGACGCATTCAAAGTTTAAACGGGTCACAGGACCTTTTGGGATGTTTATTCTGTATTTGCTGTTACAGTTTTTATCAAATTCAACAGTTCAACAGTTACAACCTCGTGTAATCCCCACAGTTTCTAACCTACGGGAACTGGCATTTTTGGTTACAAGTCTTGGTTTATGAACTGTTGTCTATCTGCGTTTCCCTCGGACCTGGTCACCGTAGCAACAAATTACTCTCCTGGTTTGAGGTTTTGACAGTGGTTGATATTGTGTTGTATAAAAACATCTAACAGTAGACTGAAGCTTAGACCTAAGCGAAAATATTTTAATCTTATGTTTGGCACCAAGATGTAGATGAAGAGATCAAAGCACTTCTTCTTCTTCTACTGCGACGTGAACGTCTGCGCCGAATTTTATTCCAGCCTGCCCTGTGCGTGTCGCGGCTGATTAAAATAAAACATTTGATATGGAGGAGAAATACTAGGGATCGCTTCCATCGTCTGGAGGCTCCATCCTCCAGAGATGTCTGGAGAAACTCTCATGGCAGTCAGTCTAATAGCTGTTTAGATATTTCAGTCTTGACTTATGACACTCGCATGTTCAAAAGGACGCAGTTCTTCTAATCCAAACAGTAAGGTAATTAGCATGTGTTGAAATGTCCGTAATGAAAAAGGAAAGTTTGTGAATTGCGTTTGAATTGCTATCCAGGCACAACATGAATGATATATGAATAAACATGGAGAACATGTCAATGTAGGATTGTGGCGCTTGCACAAGCATTTTCTTTATCATCGTTTGATTTATCAAGATCCAGACAGTTGTCAGAAGTAGCGTACCGCGTCATAATGGATCAGAGCTTAAAGGAGAGAGAGCGAGAGAGAGAGAGAGAGAGAGAGATGTTGTGTAACCAGTGAAAGCATATTGGAGGATGAGAGACGGTGGCTGTGGCGTCTTCAGCTCTGTATTCGACTGTCACAGTCTTTTCCCAGTCCTTGTTAGGATGGCCTAGTTTCATTAGAGAGGCTTTACCCACCTCCTCACTCACTCACTCTCTCTCTCTCTCTCTCTCTCTCTCTCTCTCTCTCTCTCTCTGAGGGGATTCATGTTACCCGAGTGTCTCTCTTTAACCTCGGGATCTTTGTGTTGGGCTCTCAGCTGGTTCCCCTCCTTCCCACGGGCTCAATTAGAGGCGTCGTCCTCCAGTGGACTCCACAGGCTGCGACCACCACTCACGTCTTCTTTTGTGTCGAAAGAAAGCAAACAGCTGATTCAGAAATGTTCATCTCAATATGACAATAAAAGAAAATAACTGCGTAACAGCCTCAAAAAGAAAAATGACACTGGCCATGAAAATGACTTTTTTTTCCCCCCTGTTATTGAACAAGCTAATGCTAATGACACGTTTCTGTATGAGATTTGCGTTGGCCGCGGGAAAATAGACTTTTCAATCTTTGAAGTCATTCTCCATTTTTGCACAGACGAGATAAATGAAATGAAAATACAATGAGGAATAGAATAAATGAAGGTGTCAAACATAACTGAAGTAAATAAAGTAAATACTGTATATGGGCATCGCAGTCACTGAATCCATCTGAACATTATTCCTTTTGATGCATTATTTCCTTTTGTGCAATAACAAGATATTCGTGAGGAACTGTTTCCTAGCAACATAGTGTAAGCACTGTGCATGAGCCGCAGCAACGCGTCACTTTCAAAACAAAAGATGAATGAAATTTTAATCGAAGATCTAACCCCTCCCCTCCACCCCCCAAACATGGCATCATGAGGGTCCTCGCTGTCTTCAGTTAACTTCATTCAAATGCGCTGCATATATTTCCCCCCCGTTTGTGTTGTTATGCCTCACACACAGATTGAGCGTCTCTTTTTCTCCTCCAGCGTTGCTCGGCTATCTCTCTCCACAATGAATCGTCAATGCACTGGACTTTTCTCCCTTTGGAAAATCGCGTCTCTACATCAGGCTTCTTACAGCAAAGCCTCCACTGTCAGCGTCTAGGCTTTTTTTTTTATGATTGTATACAATTTCTGCACAGCTGAGAGAGCTCAGTCAAAGCTCCTCTGAAGAAGCATCACTGCGCTGCCTCTCTCAGACCTGCTGTGTATAGGTGCATGATTGTGCTCATTCTGTCACCCGGGGGCAGTTGTATTGTATCGCATTATCTTCCACTGCACAGGGCAAAGCACCGTGGATAGACATTTTATTTGCTCTGCTATACATATTCAAAGAAGTCTTTTTCTCGGCGTACCGGCTTAGGAGGCTTTGACAGCCTCTTCACTCACATCCACTTTAAAGGGGGTAATGAAATTAAATTGGCTTTTGATGAGTAAAATCAAATTGAATTACTTACTCCAGTGAGAAGAGACGCTTTTGCGTTTACAGCTTTTTTGGGGACAATGACGTGGTTTAATTGTCGGTTTCGGGACATGTGAAAGGATTAATAATTGATCTGCCACACGCGTGACAAGTTTTGTGTTTGCCCACTTTCATTTCTCCATCTTCGCTGTGAGGAGCATTTGAAATGATGTTGTCCGCTGTTGACGGGTGGCTGTAGCGAGGAGGTGTTCCTGTAGCGGCGAGGATCAGTCTGTATTTAAGAGGAAGACATTTCTCGTCTGACAAGATCACTTCATCAACAGTGTGGAGTAGTTGTACTCAACAGCGTCATTAGTTTGTGTAAGTCATTAGCTGGCGTGGATAAACCTCTTAACCTCCATCGTCGTGTCTCCATGTTTGCAATTACACAGTTGAGTAGATTACACTAAAACCCTCAGTAGACGTATTACGAACGTCCACAGAACTTTGTTTCAGAATGTATTTTACCACAAGGCTGCGGAACATTTTCTCAAGTTGTCCGACGTATTCTACAAAAACGTTGCTTTCGGAGGTAAAGAGAGTCCAGCTGTTGGAGAAATTGTCCAGAGCTGCACGGTCGTCAGAGGACAACGTCTGAGTGGAGCTCACATTTCTGAACGTCTACATTTTTGTTAATTTGCATTTCTTTTTTTGTTTCTTGTTTTATTTTGTTCTTTGATCCTATTTTTTGGTCTTTTGGTTGTTTTGCATGTACAGGGGGTCCTCGAGTTACGTCGGTCGCGAATTACGTTGTTTTCGTGGTTACGACACATCTCCCGTGAACTTCCTTGTTTCGGCTTAAGCAGTTTGCCCCGTAAATACGTACAGACTTCACACGGGAACGAGTTGGTGAGCGCTCTCTCTGTCTCTCAGCGCGCCTGCCGGCTCTCCAATACCTTCACAGCTGTGTTTACTTATGTGAAATGGCCGGCCAGCAGGGGGGTGGGGGGGTGGGGGGGGGTAAGGAGATGCACACGGACACCGATGGGTTCAGGATCGTGGCGATACCGTAGGTTTATTCACAACACAGGGTCTACAAGGTTGATATCAGAAATCTAAAGGAAATGCTCATTACACTCGTGATCTCAACCCCTACGGTGACAAAAGGCAATTCACCATAGTAAACTCTTATTTTAGCGTGGTGTTATAGCGACATCTGGTGGCACAATGTATGCACAATGGCACAATGAATGTATGGTCCGACTTGCGTCGAAATTCGCTTATGACACATTCTCAGGAGCGGATCTCCGACGTAACTCGAGGACCCCCTGTAC
>JAFBJQ010000323.1:262010-303863 GCA_016785345.1 Trinectes maculatus | reverse complement strand
CCTTGTTACGGCTTAAGCGGTTTGCCCCGTAAATATGTACAGACTTCGCACGGGCACTTGTTGGTGAGCGCCCTCTCTGTCTTTTAGCGCGCCTGCCGGCTCTCCAGCACCTCCACAGCACAGCTAGGCTACTCTGCCTTGTGTTTACTTACTGGCGTGGGGGCGGGGGGCAGCGGCAGCCGGTAAGGAGATGCACACGGACATAGATGGGTTCGGGATCGTGGCAATACAGTAGGTTTATTCACAACACAGGGTCTACAAGGTTGATATCAGAAATCTAAAGGAAATACTCATTACACTCGTGATATCAACCCCTACGGTGACAAAAGGCAATTCACCATAGTAAACTCTTATTGTAGGGTGGTGTTATAGCGACATCTAGCGGCACAATGTATGCACAATGGCACAATGAATGTATGTTCCGACTTGCGTCGAAGTTCAGTTGCGACACATTCTCAGGGACGGATCTCCGTCGTAACTCGAGGTATGTATTTTTTGGTCTTTGGTGGTTGTTTTGCATGTATACTGCTTATTCCCTCAGGGTCAAAGGGCAGCTGTAGCCAATCCCAGGTGAGGGAAGTAGAGGCAGTGTACTGGGATTTGACCCCAAAACCTTCTTGCTGTGAGGCACAAGCACTAACCATCACCCCGTCTTTCATTTCTTAGTAGACACAGTATATATATTTATATACGGTATAATATAATATATAATATGCGTAGGTTAAAGTTTAACATATCCTGGTGGAGCTGATCATGACAGTTTGTAGGAACGACGTTGAAGTCGTTTGCAGCTTGTTTGCAGTCTAAGCCCCAGTCTTATTTATAAATGATATATTGACTGAGTGATTTATTCAGTTTACACATCACCGTAGTGTCCTGCAGTGTCTCACACAAATACGTTGCTTGTGCGGTCGAAGGCGTTGCACTGAAACGTCTTCATGTGAACATCTCTGCTCTGACACCGACTGTTTTGTAACGCCTCAGGCTGCGTGCTCTCACTAAACGAGTTGTATCGTTTTTACACAATGTGTTTTGTGCGTTGGTATCAAATTGGTTTAAACAAAGAGGGAAATGAAGGAGAATGTGAGTCATGATAAAGCGCGCAGTCTCGTGAGGCTAAACACTGCAGACACCTCATTCTGTCTCGGCTCTGTGAGGATGATGTATACTCTGCTCTGCATACTGCACAGCAATCTCGTGCTTGTGCATCCATTTAGCATCCGTGCCATGCAATAACTGTTATTTCCCAGCCTTTTGTACACCAGGCTCACTGTATCAGGGAGGCGTGGAGAAGATGAAAGATCCTGAAAGCTCGCTGGACGCAGAGGCCTTGGATTCAAGTAGCGGCGAACCATTCATTTTCGATAATTTCATGTTTCCCTCCACCAATTCTGTGTCCTCGCAGTGCTATTATCAGAGCAACTGTGGCAACGTATTATTAAGAGGACAGCAGGCATTGTCTGTGTTTCCTTCAGCGCTGGAAAAACTTGCTTTTAATCTGTATTTATTTTCTTACAACAGGAAAATCAAACGCACACACACTCACACAGAAGCGCTGCCAATCATCGGGCCGAGGATAATGTAAGTTAGTTAAAAAGTGTCATTCTGTTTTGCAGGCAGGAAACATACTGTTCAAAACATTGTTGTCATTGTGAGTTTGAGGCTCTGAGGGGATTTTTTTGTTTGTTTTTTTGGAATTAAAAAACAAAAAAAACACACGAAAAAAAAAACCCCAGTAAATTTCAGACACTGAACTTTGAGAACATTTTTAATAGAAATAAAATTTTGTATAAAATAAAAAGAAACAAAACATGCTTCAGACACTTCATTAGTTTTCATGAGGCCTTACAAATACATACTCAGATAGCCAGGCACTGTATCTTTTTGTACATTTTCCCCAATTTTAGGATCTGTCAGGACATAAAGCAGACATCATCAATCTATTTAATAACATACATTAAGTTGCCATTTAATTTGGTCAACACTCACATTTTATTCTGCAACACAAATGGTGTTCAAAGTAATACAGAGGGAGGCATGGGAAGCAGCATTGAATTCACAACACAAATGACCCCACAATATTTTCCCAAAGACATTAGAGGGCTTTTATACTGCACAGAGCCGACTATTAATCTGTTCAGCGAGCGGAGGGGTGACGGATCGAGAGATTGTATACTTTTGCAATTAGATTTTCATTTGTCGGAAAGCCTTACAACTTCCTGACACCTCCTTCGAATCATGAAAGTGCCTGAGGAGGACGTGGAGAGTAATGAATTTTCTCAGTGGCGGGTCCATTATGGATGGGGCATATTGCATGATCCTCTCAGGGGCATACTTCCTCTTAAGTCCCGTCCTAATAGCCTTACACAACATGTGACCGTGAGAGTAGCTGGTGGCAGTGATGGGAGGGTCATCCTGGATGACTGCTTACAGGAAGCTCTCCAGGCTGGAACCGTGTGTTTGAACCAGGAGCGGCTGTTTCAATGCACAAACAGGTACGCTGAGGGCAGTGGCAGTCTTGGGCTAGCTGGTAATACAGGTCATGGCCTCACTGAAGCACATAGAAACAATCACTCACTAGACCTTCACCATTTGAGAACAGTTTTCAACGCACAATAGGCTCAGGCCCAAACAACTGCTAACAACGCTGCAACAGAGTTTAAACGCATTCCGGACATATTGGGTTTTTTTTTTTTCCGTTTTGTTTTCCTTTTGTTTTTTTTTTTTTAAAAAAAAATCATTTTATTTTGTAATTCTTTTTTAAACAACACAACACAGGATGTTGAAACGCATGCTCACAATCGGCAGAGATCGTCTTATACGTTGTCACCGCTCTTCTTACGTTAAGTGGGACCCTGGTGGAAATAAAAATACATGATCTGGTACCGACTCATGAAAATGACCAGTCACCTGACTCTGGAGACGAGAATATACACTGAGACTGAAAACCAAACCAAACCAAAACAAACCCCTCATACCAGACGTTTTCATGCCGTTGTTGGTGAAGATGAATCCCTCGTCACTTCATGAGGATTTGAAGATGAGTTATATTTTGCGAGACAAACATGACGGACACCTGAACATGTGGTTCGGTTCAGGGTGACAGGAGTCTTTAAAGAGGGCGTAGCTTCGATGTAAACACTCACAGGGAAAAGCTCCATCCTTCAGTCCCAGGGCCTCCGCCATGCAAGTATTTTTCTTTTTCCTTTTTTTTTTCATGTGTGTGTGTGTGTGTGTGTTGTTGTGCGGCAGACAGAAGATGGAACCTTTATAAATGGACTGTTATTTGTTGTGGTCCTGTGTTTCGTGCACCTCTTTGCACTCTCTCCTCACTATGTCACGTGTCGGGGCAAAGCCTCGCCGATCTCCACCTCCAGAACCACACATCCTATTTTTATTTTTTTTTCCCAGCCGTGTGATATTCCACTGCGCCGTTCCTTCTCAATCCGTCAGGGTGGAAGTCCTGAATTACGATAAAAAAAAAAATCCCCGGTCCCTTCCATTAGATGCCGTGGTTGCTGTAGCTGATGTAGGTTTGCTTTGTCGGGAATGCTGAAAGAGAAAAACGAGAGGGGGGGGGATTGAGTGTCAAATGGAGCCAGGATGAACTATAGTAACCTCAGAGAGGGAGATTAGGGTATGTGGCCATTGTTGTTCGACTCTGAGTAAGATGAATGGCCGAATGTATGTGTGCAGGTGCCGACTACTTCTGATGCCACGGTGTAGCATTAACGCCAATAATTCATAAAGATGCCTTTTTCGCTCTGGCTTCATATATCCTGCTTTACCCACAGCAGATGGGTGGGGGGGTGGTGGTGGTGGTGGTGGTGGGGTGGGTTCGGTGAAGCCCACTTCCCCCTCCTCCCGCCTCCCTCTCCTTTTAGTATCAGGCCTCAACTTGCCAGTTTGTCTCCCCAGACCGTGTTAGTCGATTCGCTGAGGTGGAGCAGATAAATCCCGACATATCGCCACCAGATCTCAGCAGTGGCGGGAGCTGGCCCAGACGGGAATTTTTCAATTTCATCAAGCCATATATCCACACCGCTGGTGACAGTGACAAATGGCGCTTATTCAAATCGCCACGCACTGTATGGCCCCTGTAAACGCTAACCCCATCAGGGTGAATTGCTGCTGGCTATCGGTTCTGTGTCTTTGCCTTCTCGCCACTTAATTATAACAAAAGGCCGCCAAAAAAACACGAGGAGGCAACATAGGAGTTAACGCTGCACCGTGGATCTTCTCTGATGAGCTTCACAGCAGTGTGTGCCATTGTTACTGCAGCGCGTTGTCATACAGCTGATATTGATTTCTGCTTTTGTGTTTACAGTAAATACAACGTCAGGTCTTTTATTCTCGGGTGAAAGGAAACATTTCCTTCTCCTATAGGTGGAGTAAAAAACAGCTTTGATACGACAACAAAAGGCTTGAAGTCGTCATTAGTGCAGAGACGGAGAGAAGCTATGTCAACCTCTCCGCTCTCCGCCTGAGCCCAGCAGAATGGATTGGATGTTACAGGACTCATTACCTGCTGACTCGCATGTTGGAATCATCATTTACGTCACTTAGAACCTAGAACACTTAGAGTGTCGCTGTTGCAGACGAGTCAAACTGTTGCCCTCTGGTCCAAATGTTTGATTTCATCAATGACCAGGCCATTAAGTCCCTGAGTCAGTTACTCGTACTCTCACTGCTCATGAGCTTGAAAAGTCGTTTTTTCCAGTTTGGCAAAAAATCAATTAAGACTAAAATCTACTATTAATAATTTGCTGATTCATGCAAAATCAAGGATTTCTGTACTGCTGGGGTCAGCTCATCAAAAGTTACGTCATGTGAATGTTATGTGAATGTTGCACATTTTAATATAACACGCAAATATTACTTACATTACGTACAGGAACGTGAACCTGAGACCACTGACTCTAACGCATGCATTATATTAAAGGCTTTTTCAAAGCACACGCTTTAATACCTGTTTCACAGTGACAGGCAGATAATAACATATCGTTAAACCCAGTATGAAAGTTGAAGCCTGGACATTTCTGTCAAAAATTATGAGTAATCAATTAATCAATTAATCGTAATAAACACAACCTTAATAACCAGCCACAAATAAAATGAATTACCAATAAGAAAACCATTGATTGTTCAGGCTCTCTAGATGCTGACGTACAGATTCACTGTATGTACTTGAAGGTTATACGCCTATAGAATAGCTGCACAGATGCCCGACCTCCCCCACCTCCTCTTCTCTAACAACACATCTAACCACATGTCTAGTGGATTCAGTGATGTGTTCAATAACATGATACACAGCTGTTGATGCGTCATTTTTTTGTGAACTCTGCCTCCTGTTGCTGATTTAGAGACACCGCAGTACAAGACACGCTTCTTCCTCGTTGGTGTTCGGGCTCTTACTTTGCGTTTCCAGGCTCTCACACAGCTCGGTCTTGGCTTCTCCGTTGGGTCTGAGTCCAGCCTTGGGGTTAAATTTGTTGGACATGGTGGCGGCAGTAACCACGGCCTTCAGGCTGCGTGTGCGCTTGGGCACGTTCTGCTCGGGGTGGAAGAGGACCACGTAGACCTTGGGCATGTAGAGCAAGCCGAGGGACACCGAGGCGCTCAGGCTCACCGAGATGGTCAGTGTGGTTGTCTGAATGTACATCTGCAAGAGGAAACAACACAACACAGTCAGTTTAGCCGTTTGACTCTGGATGGTCCAGATTCTTCTATATGGTTAGCGGCGATAATGACATCTGCTATGTGTCATTTTAATCAGAGCATCCAGTGACCCATTTGTCGGCCACGCCGTCGCTGCAGTCATTTGTTCCAGTTTCATGCTGGATGAGTTGTTGAACTTGGTTTAATTCTGCATCTCATCTGCTTTTACGGCTCGCGTGCCGAACCAGCCAGCGCCACCTTGTTTGTTTAATTTTCCGCCATACTAGTTTTAATATGACCATCACGTCAACGTGAGCGCAGATTTGATGCCACCAGTGGGCCGGATCCTATTCCGACTCGTAACGAGCAGGCCCCATTAAAGAAAGGAAACTAGCTCGTGAAAATTTTACACATGGTCAGATCCTGGGAATCGTGGGGGAGGGAGACACGGGGCGTCACTCTCACTCGTCCAGTTTTATTGTTTGCAAAGCTGCAGTAAATTAACGACTTGTCCTCAGGGAAGCGTTAAAGTCGAAGAAAAGCTTGGGCTGTTTCTATACATCATATTATATTGTGACTGCTTGACTGGCCATCCGACAGAAATTAACTTAGGAATTGTGTTAGCGATGTTCCAGTGGAATGACACTGCAGGGTGAATTCCCACCCAACCATCACACTGCAGTTTTTTTTTCTTTGTCGCCCATTCACCTCAGAACAAACATTCAGAATCCTTTTATTGGTTTTCTTTGTTGATATTTTCACCTTTTTTCTGTTTTCACTCCATATGAGTTTGGAATTTTTTGATGTCCCATCAAACACGCTGCGGTTACGTTTGAATCCGACACGACCACTAACGAGCCGCTGTGCGTCATTAAATGATATATGTGTGTGCATGTGGTGATATTTGTAACAAAGCGTGGCGATGCAGCTTACGCGGCAACAAAGAGGCTCAATTAGGCTGATTTCCTGACGTGACTGCACGAGGGTATCCACCTGCGTTAACGCTGTAATAACGACACAGTAACGCCTGTTCATTTATATTAGCGACCAGATGGCTCCTTGTCGAACATTAAAATAAAAGATGAACAGAAGCCTTTAATTCCTGCTACACGTTGGCTCTTTATGAGTCTTCCACCATGACGAGACACAGTGGAAGGCATTTACTCAATGTGGACACCTCATCTGCACAGTGTATGAGATTGACGATTGATGATTGGCTGACGAGCATTGAACAAACAGATGTCTGTGCAGTGTGTGTTATTTATCTGAGACGACCTTCAGGACTCATTTAGAGCTGATATTTAACCATTATTGACTGTAAATATTTCATATGATTCTACCGCTCGCTGTTTCATTAGCCACCGACTGATCCCCGCTACGTCGCTGCTGGTTTTCCATCAAAGCTCGGTAACATGTTGCTGATGTGCAGATGCGACCTCCGCTTGAATATGTTGTTTGTTTTTATTATTTGCCGCTCGCCGCGGCGCTTCCCCTCCAGACTGCATGCATCTCATCTCAGCCGGGCCTGGATGCATGTGGGCCTGCTCTGCTGGCTGCAGAGGAGAATGGAGGAATTGAGGCAGGAGGAGAGAGAGACAGCTGCAGTCGTCCTCCCCCAGCTGCAGGCAGTGGTAACCAGTGAACTGCTCTGAGCTCATCTCACTGCTGCCTCAGGGACACACTGTGGAACCCAGGCTGTTCCTCCCATAACCGAAAAAAAAACAAACAGAAAAAGACAAAAAAAAAAAACACGTAGCTGTCCAACAAGAAACTCTAAGGTTGTGAGAGAAGAATAAAATTTTCCCAGGTGAAATATTCAGTCATTTTATGGGACCATATGTCTGAAGACAGGGGAGATTTCATTTACATTAATGGCAGAGAGAGAGAGGTTTTGAAATTCTTACAAGTTTCAACTGAAAACGATTTCAGTTTCTTTCATATTGTATCGGGACAAAAATATAATCATTGGAATTTTCACAGTTTATACAATAAACTTCATCACAGTGTGATGAGATCAGCGTCTTTACTTGAAACTTACTATTTACTATGTACTATTTACTATTTGCTATTTACTGTTTACTATTTGCTATTTGCTATTTGCTATTTGCTATTTACTATTTTTACTATTTACTATTACTACTAAGACTCTGGACTGATTGATTTGAAAAAAAAAAACTGTAATACATTAAAATATATGTCCCTTCATAATAATGTAGTATAACAACAAAAATATTTGTAATTTATAATATTCCAATAACAACATATTGACTTTTCATAAAAGTGACACAAACATTTTTGACAAGGAATTGAACTGGACATTTTACGGTTGTCAGCACTTTTCCCGGGACAGAATATTTAATAGTGACACTATAATACTATCAACTCATAAACACGGATACTGATGCATCTTCCATAAGCTTCTCTTACCCGATTTAAAAGTCGAGCACACATCTACAATTGGACATTTGTGTTTTTTAACAAGTCTCGGTAGAAAAAAACACAAATTTAATAAAACCAATTAATCAATCAGGCAAATATTTGAATCTGGTATTTACGTCCAGTGTTTAGCCCTGGTCGCAATGAACCTGAGTGGAGACCGACTTCCTGTCCATCTCTCACAACCGTCATGGCGTCAGCAAAAGAGAGGCAGCATTAATGACTGAATGACATGTGGGGAAAACAGTGGGGGTCGATGGGAAACATAGTGCAAAAATACCCACATGGCTGTGATGAGTGATTACATCAGATTAATCTGAGGGTTAATTCACGTAAACAGATTCTAACAGGTTCTATTATCAGCCGAGGCTCCAGAGAGCTTTGGCTTCAAGATGCAAACGATCAAATTCATTCAAACGGTTCTGCACTGAGCGAGCGGGTTGTTCCTCAGTGCTCAGCAGAGACCCGCTGCAGGAGAACTCACCATAATTATGCTCTAATTAAGTTTATAAACAAATAAAAGCCTTAGGGGACACAATAATATACCTTTGTGGGAGAATGTCATTTATTACCGTCACAGACTTTGGGCCTTGATTAGCTTCACTGCTTGTTCACCCATTACTGAAGCACCTGGGGGTCAATAGCCGAGACCCAGAGGGCGGCAGTGCAGGAGGCCTAATGAACGCAACAACTGTTCTCCCCAGTCCAGGAGGCTGCTCACTGTCCTCTGTAGCATCAGTCTTCATTCTGTGTTATTGGACCTGGGGGACATTACTGTGAATAATGCTGTTTATCTCTGGACAAAAAAAAAAAAAAAGAGACAAGGAAAGGAACAGAAATGACCGCGCTGCACGCCGAGCGCCCTCCTGCCTGACATGTGGTCTCCTCCAACTCCTCCAGCGCCCACGCGTTGTCTGGTCGCTGCACTGACAGCAGTTTTGTGCTGTCGAGTTGACAGTGCCAGCAGTGTGATGGAAACTTCATACAGAAATAAACAACGCCGCTCGATTCATCAGCCCATTCATGCGCCGCAGTGGCAGGACCTCTTTGTGTGGGCTGATTGAATTTGAATTGAGCCTATTGTGCCGAAGCCTATTTCCATGCGCGCTATTGTGCGACGCCCCTCCTCCCGCCTCTGTCTCGGAGACAGCCTCTGATTTCGACTCTTTCTCCAGGTGAGCAGGTGTCGCATTTATTCCTGAAGCCAGCACACAGTTCAGCGCTCGTGCTCCGCAGATAGACCCGATGTCTGATGTTTGAATGATAGGCGTTCCTTACATTTATCCTGGCAGCAGATGACAAATAAATGACTGTGGCTGTAACGCGGAGGCAGGAGCTGTTGTAAACTGGCGGTGGGGTCCAGGTGACGCGTTCAGGTAAATCAGGAGCCAGAGGAAGTGGAGCGTTTAATTGCTTTGAAGGACGCGTCAACGTGGGCTGCGAGGCCTCGCTGGGCCTGTCATTTACAGTACCATGATTATGAGGTGTGTTTGCTTTGACACGTTAATCCTTTAAATAAGAGCGCTGCTTATGTAACAGCTCAGAGAATGGGTCACATGGTTTGTTAAGTTCCATGCGGACTGTTAGCACGCTGTCATAGCATAAAATCTGACACGTCCAGATGAAACAGCAGAATACGCGGATGATAAGTCGCGCTCAGGACACAGACGCGCTCACCTGCAGTACAGGTGCTGTCTGAAGTGGGACCTCTGTTGGCAGGAGGAGGTCGTTACTCGTCTGGTCTGGTTTGGTTATTGTGCCCCTCCCACTGACTATTGACACAAACACAACTTATGTGTTAAGAAAATGGTTTGGGTTGAAATAAATACTGATTTAAAGTGAGTGGAGGTTTGTCGTAGAAAGAGGATGATTGTAGTTGGGGGTGGGGGGGTGGGTAATCAATAATAGGAGTTATTCATAATTTGCAGTTCTACCCTAAATCCCTCATTTCTGAAATCAGTCTGCGATAACAAAACTAAAACTAACTAAAGACTAAAACACTCAAAGGCCCCTTTTTGTGTTTTTATATGAAATATGATTGTTCTCTCGCCAATGCATTAAGAAAGTGGAACACTTCCCCAAAGCGTTATTTCCATTTTCAGTTTCATTTCATGTCTCACCTTAACATCGCTCACGGCGATGTTAGAAGTTTTAGGAAGTGATAAAAATAGAACTATCTCCCAGCCACTGTGTGTGTGTATGTGTGTGTGTGTGTGTGTGTGTGTGTGTACAGGGGGAAATAATAATTTATGCGTGACTCATAAAATCTGAAGTAAGAATGACGTCATCTGAAGTATGGAAGACGCAGAGACAAAAAGTAGAGCTCTGCGTACCCTTCAGAGGGTTTGTTTTTGTCTCCACGCTTCTTTTTTACTATTCAAAGCCATGCCTGCTAATGGATTACCTCATCCTCCAAAAAGCTGCTCAGTATCTCTGTGATTGTATAATTCTCTTTCATCTTCTGAGAGGCGATGGGATGATTAAACAAAGAGCATGCTGATATCAGTGGCTCCTGTTGACATGCGACTTAAGATGTGCAAATGTAACGTGGACTGCTTTTTCTTTACGCCGGCTGATTACCGACACTGTATAGCAATAACAATGGACATTTTATTACATTTTCTTTCTTTTTTTCCAATCTCAGTAATTGTAGCACAAAACAAACATTTGCTATTGGAGCTATAAGTGTAGAAGCTGTTGTTTGGTTAGTGGCCACATCAGTGGATTTATTGGGTTTGAGAAGGGTTTAGACGCTTTGTTGTGTTGTGTTAACACAACATGCGAAATATGAAAAAAAAACCATTACAGTGCCGTTTGATACTGCATTATTAATGTAATGTAACTGGCTGCAGTCATGCGTTTCCCTCAGTGCTGTAGACTATAGGACTTATGTTCGGATGCTGAGCGTGATGCAGAAGAATATTCTTCACAAAAGTAACTATCAGAGGCCGTTTTCTGGGCCGGCGTCTTTGATGCATTGTTTTGTTAAATCCTGCGGGGGAGGGGGTAAGGATTAATGTGCAACATCTCTCAGACTCATGCTGGCACCACTGATAGCGACCGTGCCAGTGTGAGGCTTTTCCTTCGCCTCCTCTTTAGTAGCCACCAAGGTCCTTTTTGCTCCACTGCCAAAAGAACTCTCAACTGGATGTACACACTTCCACTGTGTCATTGTTGTAAGCTTTTGGCTGGGACCAGGCCTGTCCCCTCTGAGTGGGAGCTCCAAGCCCTATTGGATCCCTCTTGACCCGTATCCTGCCAGCGTTCCCACTGGATTCGGTCCAGGTCCACGGGTCATGAGGTCAGGCTCATTGATTTGACATGGGAATATGAGTGTGAGCTTGTGTTTATGTAAACAGCGAGTGGGTTTCTAATGCACTGTGGCACGCAGCCACTCACATACGGTATGTGTGAGTCACAGGTTTGTGTGCCGCCTGCGGTATTATTAAAGAATACGCTCAGAAAACTGCATCCGCACTTGATACGTTGTTCTTGTTTTCACAGAAGAACCTAACCTCCACATGGCATCCTCACTTTACAGGCTGTTATAGCAGCTTTATTGTCAAAAGTGCTGTTGTCAAAAAAAAGACGGAGGCAGAGTTGAATAGAGAATAGAGTTGATAAGAAGATGAGCGTTTGTGTTCGCTCACACTGAACGGCTGAAGAGACAAATACAGTGATAAACTTCTGCTGAACTACTGTTTCTGAAATACAGCCACACTTCCAGATTTTCATTTCAACACACGTACAGAAAAAATTAACAACAAAATGGATTTAGTGCAAAGTAAAGGACCTGGCCTCAGTAGAGAATATTAATTATCACCTGTTAATTATGTAAACGTATTAATTATCCTATGATCATTATTATTTATATATTAACGATATGAGGATGACGATATTGGTGGTTTGTGTGGAATTAATTATGACTGCATGGCCTTATTGTACACAACCTGGGAGGAGACTTAAAATAATAATACTAATATTAGTTACCATACTATATGGCAACAGCAGTCCTGTGTTATTCTAGCCATTCATTCATTTATGGGTCACCAGCCCAAAAACTTCCAAAAAGGAATCTCTTGTTTTATCCATTCAAATGATTCCAGTTTTATTCCCTGATCCAGTGTTTTGGCAGTAAAACCATCTGCAAAATAAACAGCAACTATAGATACTGAATAAATATAGTGAGGACTCACAAGTGCAGTATTTGTCTTTGAGATTAGTTTGGGGATAAAGCAGCAGAAAATGAAAAAAAAAAACTTGAATTACAAGTACCTTGAAATTATAGTAATTTCAAGGTACTAGAGTAATCGTTTCCTGCACTGCGACTGCGTGTTTTTAAAATTGATTTCCATGAACAAGAACAAGTTGAAAATAAATATAAATAATAGAAAATATGCACTGGTGGTAGTCACGGCTTACCTTTTCCGTGGACTGTGAAGTGCCGAAGAAGATTGGAATGAATGCGAGCCAAATGATGCAGGTGGTGTACATTGTAAAACCGATAGGTTTTGCCTCATTGAAGGTCTCGGGCACTCCTCTTGTTTTAATGGCGTAGACTGTACAGGTGACCATGAGCAGCATGCTATAGCCCAGCAGGCAGATCAGAGACAGGTCAGAGATGTCACACTTGAGCACACCACGAGCCAGAGTCGGGTTAGAGGTCCGCTGGTCCTCATAGTCAATTATGGCCTTGGAGGGATCCGCAACAAACCAGATGCACACCCCGAGCAGCTGCACAGAGGCCAGGGTGAAGGTGATGACCAGCTGGGAGGCTGGAGAAATGAACCTGGGTGCACTCACAGACATGGTGCCCTGCTCAAAGATACGATAAATACGATTGGTTTTGGTGAGCAGGGCGGCGTAACTGATACTCATCCCCAGACCCAAAAAGATCCGCCGCAGGGAGCAGATTCCTACGTCCGGAGTCGAAATCATCAGGAACGTAGTGGCATAACAGAGGAAGATTCCCGTTAGCAGCACGTAGCTCAGCTCTCGGCCCGACGCTTTCACAATGGGAGTGTCGTTGTGGCGTATGAACGTGACCACCACAAACAGAGTGGCCATGATGCCGACGACAGCGATAAGCACGGGGATGACCGCCCACGGAGAGCTCCACTCCAGTTTGACAATGGGGATTGGAACGCACCCGGTGTGATTTTCATTGGGCCGCAAATCAAAGCGACACATCTTACACGTGTAGGTGTCCGCCTGATACTGGTATCCGTCACACCGCTCGCAGTGCCAGCAGCAAGGGATGCCCTTCACAATTTTCTTGCGCTCGCCAGGCTGACAGGGCTGGCTGCAGATTGAGGAAGGGATCTGACGGGCACCGCCGGGCCACTGCATTGAGCGTACCTGCGAGGGAGACAGGGAGAACATAAATATGAATGGACACAAAGACGGATGAAAGGAGATTTGTGTTAAGCTGTCGGCCTATGAAATAGTGGCACGTAGAGTTGGCGATGCTTTACTGATCCAAGATCCCCAACATACCCGACTGTTGTTGCTTAAGGTTTGGGTTTTGTGCTGACGTATCATTTTCACCTTGTGAGTCCATGCCTGTGCGAACATGGCAAAACATGGTCCATTCTGCGGCAGGAGCTAAAAGTGTGCGTTTCAAAGGGCAAAGTGTCAAGGATGAGTCCTGAGAACTCGTGCACCAATAAGGTCGTGACGACTAATTGCCGTGGCTTGTGACCCCGCAGTCTCTTATTTTGTGTTTAGGTTAAGAGAGGCAAAGGTGACTGAAGGTTCAGGTGAATTGCTCCTCTTTCATTCAGCAAACTCTTCCAGTGGGTGGTCAGATGATCTGAAGGCCAAGTCACAGGGGAAAAGGGGAAACATTGTTGCTTCAGCAGGAAAATGAGTGTTTTTGTGCTGTGGTAAGTACTTTGTTTGTGCTCAAAAATCAACACTAAGGAATGAAAGATAAAGTCCTTTTCAGGACACTCCTCTCTTTTGTGGATTTCCCGCCTTTTCCGAGAATACTTGTATAGATAAATTAAATTCCTCATTTCAAACGGGGCCTCCTCCTTTGATTTGTCCAAAGCCGGCAAATGTGTCTTTAAACGTGCGTTTAATTAAGAACTCAAAGAACACTAATTAAATATAGGCAGCTTTGGAGTCAGAACTGGCACGTTACACAGTAGGGGCCCAACACAGGCCTCGTCTTTTCTGTCTCCTGTCGTCCAAAGGAGGAAAGAAGACAAAGCTCCTCCCAAGCTGCTTCACGTCTTCGATAGTCCTCTCCTTTGCCTGCCCGAGGCCTCTTCTTCATTTTGTCAAAACGTAATTTGTTTGGTTCCTTTATGTAATTTACTGTTATAATGCCGTTACTTCATCTCACACCCAGCCCACGGTAATGTGTCTGGAAGGCAGCGAAGCCGTCTGGAGAGATGATATTAAATATGGCTGTCCTTAAGCTCTCATAGCTTTCTTTTCATCACCGTCTGCCCTGTTAATCATTTAAGAGCCCTCTGGATATTTACACGTTTGAAGATGCCACTAAGCACAGTCACACGGATAAGTTAGTGAGCGAACGTGCAGCCGCACAGCAGGAGAGTACAACTTTTCGTTGCAAACACTAACGTACTAATACTACACAACGCAGATTATCGACGCAGCATTGCATTTGACTGAAACGAGGAATATGCTCACGTTCATGTGGAGCTGATCTGTCCAGTGGCCGATGATTTTATATTCAGCCGTCCGGTTTCGGATCTGGTATTGGTAGATCTCGTATCGTCCAGGGGCGTCGCCGTTTTCATTGAAGAGCACAGGGTTGCCAGCGATGCCTGAGTGAGGAAAACAATCATCATCATCATCATTTACTGCACATTATAGTTAATTTTCTGTGTTGTGAGCATTCATCTGTAATGCAAACTAATATAGTATCAGTCATTTTATTATTGCAGTTATTACGCCACTGCGTCAAACTAATAAGACGCTTGCGAATCTAAAGCTGATTTAGCACTATAGCTGGGAACATACTCCCAGTAACTGTGGCTGAGGGAGATGTTATGATATGGGAACAGTATGTACACTAAGACTTATGAATCTTTATGTCTAATGCAGCACACGTTGCTTTCACCGTCTTATGATTATATTTTTTATGAAGAAAACAAATAAAAGATGGTGAACGCAAATATGCGAAACCACTCGCATCCATATCGTGGGAAGAAACACTCATAATTTATATCCCAGCATGCCGTCTGGTAATAGAGTTATATATGCAAACATGTCGGACATGTGTCCCCTGCTACTGGACAACATCCACTGATCTGTCTTTGAACAGCTGGATTTCCACAGGAGGTCCAGAGGTTCATATCTGACCCCCTGACCTCAAACCCACAGCTCCCTCATTGACGCCATCTGCTCGAGGCGTCATCTGCCACAGTAACAATGTTAAACAACGTGTTCATCACAAAGAAAGCACACCAAAGGTTTCCTCTCGCGCTCCCCGGCGGGAACCAGACGAGCCACATTCCGGGGCAGCAGACTGTTTCATCGTGACGGAACGTGGAAAGCTTCTCCTTTGAGGGGGAACGTGGGAACTTCAGGTCTAATTGCTGATTCACATCAGCTTTCACAAACGCCTATACATTCATACTGATGAAGCTGGAAGCCCCCACAGTTTTTCATTAAGTCTCTCAAAACACAATGAGCCCCCCAGTGACTAAAAAACCAACTGGATTGGCGCTGATGGAGTTTTGCTGATGAGTATTTTTTGTTGTTGTTGTTTTAAACCTGGAGGATGCAGAGCTCTAATCCACATCTGCATCAATCAGACCTGTTGGATTATGGGATTACTGTCTGTGTGACAATACTGGCCACCTCACAAACAGTTAGCGATCATCAGGGGGAGTACGGTGACTTTGTTTATATCAGCATATTGAGTACATTGATAGTCTTGGTAAACGGACATATTTTCTGTCAAAGATTTGAATCATGTTTTTTTACATCTTTCTCCCCTTTGAATTTCCTGAGCTTTTAAAAGCTCCCTGAAGCTGTCGGCCTTTCACTGTCATGGCTGACGCCTGGCTGTCACTGAAAGGGGACCACGTCCCTGAATGCCACACTGCTGGTTTCCATAACACAAAAGCATAACGCTGCTGACATGATTATATTACTGACAGCTCTATTGTGTGTCCACACATTACACCTGTTACCGCAGTGCATATAAATCAAACCTGGTTAATGCAAAAAGCCGCAGGACGGTAATTCCAAGGTTCTGTTGTGTAAAATATTGTGAAAGGGTATTTTTTTGTTACAGGATCATATCGTTTAACAAGCTGAACAGTGGCTGTGTTTGTTTAGAGGTTTTTTTTATGTACAGTATGTGTGTGTGCTTCCATGTTGTTTTCCAAGAATTATTTTGATTTTCTTAATGTTTCAGGCCCAATATTCATCAACCACACTCAAAACTGCAAGCAGTGAACCACAGTACCAATAAGACTGATCTGAGATCTGAGATTCCGACTGATCACACAGATGATGGAGGAGGAGGACGCAGGTTATTATCCAACATTTAGCCATGATCAATGTAAGCATTAACGCGTAATGCATTCCTTCTGCAACAGGTAGCGTAGCTTTAGCTTTCTGCCTGCAGTGTAACAGTGTCATTTTTTATTGCTTAATTTTACCTGGAAACTGCTGTGATTTAGCGTCATGCAGATAAAACTGAGCTGAAATCTTCCCCTTTGGGCATTTAATGATGCGTTCAGGCACAGTAGGGGAATACTTCCCGGAGGTCTGTCACTACTCTGAGGGCAGTGGTGCATCCTCTTCATTAGGAATGAAGAGCGTGGTGCATTTGGGGGCAGCATTATGGTCAACGATGATGAGGAATAAGCGCTGTCGTGTGGCACAGGCTACTTATCCAAACAGTCCACTGACTTGTCAGGTTAATAATTAGCTCCTCTGAGGGCTACTGCACTGTGCAGAACTGTACCACATGCTACTTGTTTGCTCATTGCTTTGTGTGCTCTCAAATAAATGCCGGGGTTAATAGAGTGCTTGTAATTACATGTAATATCTAACGATTGCAGTAATGGCCCACCTTCTTCCCTCCACACGTGCACACGCACGCACACACACCTTAATAATTAGCCAAGTGTGATCATTAATCCAACATGTGCTTGTTCTGCACGGATGCACAACCAGGACACCTTGGTGAATGGCAGCACAGCCGGCCGCCCTCCACACGGGTCATTAACGCTTTATGACCAGTGCGCTGATCAGTCCTGCAGATTGATCCACCTTTTGTTTTGATGTGTGCGTTGGTGTGTGTGTGTGTCTATCCTGACCCTCCTGCCACTGTTCCTGTCATTTTTCAAAATTGCCCATTCTAATTACAGTTGTGTTGCCTAGAGGTGCCTTAAAAAAATAGGAATAAATTCAGTTTACTGAAGGAAAATAATGTTCATGTCACACTCACCACTCGGCTCTATGCTTCTCTGTTATTAACTTCAGGTTTAGGTTACGAACATTGCAGTGCATACAGATACATGATGCAAAAAATGTGCCAACTGGAATCATTATTTGATGCTGCAGTGAACTGAACATTGGAGGCACTGCACATCCTTGACGGGGCAGAAACAGGTGTGGAAAGACGGGAAAACCCCAGTGAGCTTTATTCTGTTGTCCATGGTGAGAATGAAGCTAGAAAGACCATGTCTTCCCAGTAAGAAAAACTTTCCCCTGATGGCAAGAGACATGAAACACTGATGGGAAGCTATATTTATCTGTGCCCTACGGAAACCTGAGTGGAACATTCATGCAGATGTTCCTAACGAGTGTTAGGAACATCTGAATGAAGGGGTGCATGAAGATGGACTCAAACCATCTGATTCCGCTGATGGTTTAGAGTAAGAAACACTGGCAACTCTAGATTTTACTGTGGTAAAAAAGTGAAGGCTCGTGAGACCCAGCCAAGTGAACATAAACCAGATCATTTTGAAGATTACATTTTGAGAGGGTATCAGGTAGCTTACCCAGACAGTCCACTGAGATGTCCCAGATAAATAGTTTTGCAAGCATCTCCTTCTTTAAGAAGCTTCTTGACATTCAGCTTTTATAGCCGAGTCTCGGTGCACATTGCAACCTGAGCCACGATCCATGAGTATTGGATATGGTTCTACTGGACTCCTGAGAGCCAAGCAGCTCCGCAGGAGGAGACAGCGCAAATTAATTTTAGCAGATGTCCCCTAAAACTGCTGACTGTGGACTGAAACGTGTAACAATAGATTCTTGCTGCTTCCGCCACCAAAATGTTTCATCATAACAATTAAATGACCTACTTTTAACACACACTGCAATTTTGTTAAAAGACAAAATCAGGCATCTGCCTCTTGAGTTTACTGGTGTGTAACATATTAATATCACAACTCTGAGATCCATATTGCCTTTGAAAATATAATACGCAGGCCAGCAGGTCCACTCTCAGCAGTTAGGTTGTTTTATGTATCTGGGCAAGTTCAATAAAGTGCTGTGTGGTGATGCAATTAGATGGAGTGTAGTGTAACCTTCAGGCAACCCCTCTGGTCAGATAGTGGTGTAAGGTATAATCAGTTTGTCTGGTTGGAAACGCTCAGATGTTTGTGGTCTTAAAACCTGAAGCCACGTGGTGCTGAGTCATGGATGTTATTGAAATCCACACGCCCATCAATGAATCGCTTTTGATTCACTATGGCATCAATTGTCTCGTCTTTCCAGAGAGGCTGCGTTCAGAACCCCTGCTCGGGTAAAAGAGAGCATACTGAGGTTTAATCTGTGGATCCATACTGAAAGAAAGCGAGCACATTTATTTACAGGCAGTTATATAAGGAGACGTGAAGAACAGGAGCTCTGCTGCTTTCTGACAAATCGCTGGATTCAAATCAGCGTCTTTACATTGATAAACTCCCGCCTGCATACGCCAAGCTAATATCCAATATCCCGCTGGAAAAATGAAATGAGAGCACCCTGGATATTTATCTCATTCCTTGAGGTAAAAACATCCATGTACATTTGACAAAGTTCAAACTTGGTTCAGTTCTGACTGTGGCTCCCTACAGTCGAAGCCAGACAGAGACTAATACACACTGTACTGTTGTTATGTTAAGGAGAGTAATAGAGATGAATCAGTACTAAGGACGCCGGTTAATACGGAAGCTGCAGTGGAGGTTTGCTCTGAGTAGTTCACTCAGGATTTTTCAGGACAATCAATCAAAAATGTCAATTTGCTTTTCCACAAGTCGACTTCCAACAACCTGGAAAGCTGCATCATTGTCATCCACGCGTAATGATTATTTGCTATTGTGGCTAAGTGGCTGTGTACAGATGAAAATCCCCTTTATTGTGGCAAATCATTAAAGGAGCTGTCAATAACAAGACAACTGTTTAAATGGCTGAAACCAATCAGAGACGTGGGAACACAAGCTGAACATTACGTACACTGTGTACAAAAAGTATTTATGAACAGTGACTTACTTTCATGAACATAATAAGGTTCAGAATCTCTAGTGACATAAAAATCTCTGGAATCAACAGTTGAATTCCTTTTTTTTTGGATAAAAATATTTTCTTCTCTGATGTTAATTAAACATTAACTGGCTTTCTGCCAATAAAGCAGTTAGAATGACAAATTAGCTTGAAGAGCAGAAGTTAAATTAATAATTTATCTGTGCAAACACTGCATGCTCAAGTCTCTATGAATTTTTTTTTTCAATTGTCTTAAATTGCTTTGCTTCACCACGGCTTTGTCTATATAATAAAACTCACTGTTGGATCAGTGCTCTTTGTGTGGAAGCAGTTAATATTCATGTGCCAGTTGTGAATGTGAATTTGACTAATAGCTGGTTATAATGCGATGCTTCATGCAGGAAATGAAAAATGGGTCGCACTCCGAAGAGTAGGTCGGAAAGTCGCTTGGTTTTGACCCACAAGACGTTAAAAAATGACAACGGCAGGAGAAAAATCTGTATGGTTCAGAGAGAAATCGCTTACAACTTCCAGCTAAATTAATAAACATTAACTACATTGTGTCAGTGAAATTACAGACTTCAGCTGTTGCATGTTATAAACTGAAAGTAGTTGTACAATGAACGAATTATTATTTTTTTTAAATTTGTAATATGGTTTTAAACTTTAGCCTTGTTGTCAGCATGACTCCATAGATGTCAGTTGCAATCAGCTCGTCCAAACTTTTAGTCCAACACTGATGAAATGCCATGTAATTGTGTGAAAACAATGACGCCCCCCAGAGGATACACCCCAACGACTTTTGATTTCCTTCATTTTCTTTCAGCTCCAGCAGTTTTCACCGTTAACTGTGAAATATCTCTATATTTACTGCATGGAGGCAACTATAGTGTGGTGTGGACCTTTATGATTCCCAAAGGACGAATCCACCTGACTTCTATGATAAACGATAAAGAACTGATATTAAAGCTGCCTGACTCTTCATTGAACATTAACTGTGTTCAATGACAGAGATCTCTGTTCAAGTCTGTGGCTGTGTTTTAAGGTCAAGATAATGTACATATGTTAAACGTGTTTCACTACTATCACTGTCATTCCTGACAGAGAACGTGTTGAAATGTCTGAGAGCTCACAGAGTTGAGACAAACAGGGTTTTCCCGTATCGAACAACAAGACTGACCTGCGAAGTTCAGGCGGCGGATGTGCTTCAGCAGATGAGTGCCGTTGATAGGATCCATTTTAGCGCAGAGGCCCACTTTCCCCGGGCAGAGCTCCCGGTGCATGTTGTGCAGAGCATGTGCCATTGCATAAACAGCATCGATAACAAACTGCACCTTCCCTTCCTGCTCGTAATTGGAATCCTTTCCTATCCGCTCCTGATCTGTATGTAAGACACAGACACACAAACATACGTTAGACACATCACATGCAGAGACTGCGCGGCGTGTTTGGTGGTTCTGTTAATTAGTAGCACGCGTTGAAATGATGGAAATTGCATTTTGTTTTGGTCACGTTGTTACGTTGTCATGTAAGTGCGAGGTTGAGTCAGAGATTCAGGCCCGTTTCACCAGAGGGTCTCAAATACCCAATCACGAAAAACATCTGCAATTCTATCAGCCCCATTATGCAATCAAGACCAAAAGACTTAAGTGGTTTCTGTGAGTAGCTCCACCTTAAAGAATGATCTACTTTGATCAGTTTGTCCCTAACACTTATTGGAAATGGGCAGCGGATTTAATGGCAGTTCCAGACAACTAATATGGATGATGTACATAGTGGTCCTGTTTGCCAGTGGACACTTAAACCTGTGTTTTCAGCACTGTCTCAGTGTAAAGCAGCTGGAAGGAGCTGAACCTTTTCCAGTGGCCGTTGTGGCATCAGTCCAAAAGCCATAGAATATGACTTTGCATCGCTCCTTGGCCGTTCTTGCTCTTTCCGTACCAAATGCAGATAGCTAGAAGGTAAATATCTGCATCACTGCAGAGCAGAGAATCAATTCCAATATCTGAAGCGTTTTCTGCTCTGGGAAATCTCATCAGTTAAAATATAAACATAAACTCTGTCTGGTCTTTCCAGCGGGAAAACATCAACGCCACTTTTTAGAAATGTATGTAAATTCCTGCCACCTCCGTTTTCTATCAGTGCGATCAATAATATATGGTCCGACGCAATCGAATCCGAGAATCCTGACCTGCTGGACTCAGAGACTGAATGTGAATCCAGTCCGTACATGTGCAGCCTGAACGTATTGAGGGTGCAAATCCAGTGAGGTAAGAAGCGGAGACATCCATGTGGAGGACGGGGATAATCTGCTCACAGGATTAATGTCGTGATAGGAGTTTATTAATCCGGACCCAGGTTGTTCCAGAGCTTCTTCTGCCAGTTAATTGCTGTGAGGAAGCCGATTGTGATGAGATACAACACGGCAATCCTGACTTGTGCTGCGTCCTCACGAGCTTTAACAGCAGGTGTGTTCAATTCATACTGACAATGGACTAATTACCCGAAATGAGTTAATGGTATATTTATAAAGCGGCCAAATACAATTCAGTGAAGCTTGTGTGGTTAATAAGCACAGTGAGGATGAATCTGCAGCTGGGTTTTTTAAATAATGGACACAACAGTGTTGGGAGGAAAATGATGTGTCAGTCTGTATAAATTAATCCCCACCATGATCAGCGAAGACGTGAAACGTTGCTGGTTTTAGTCATAATTGTGAAGGACACATGTTCCACCAAAAACCAGCACAGGGATTTGGTTTTAGAGAGTAAAAACAATACAAGCAAAGAAATAAATACACTTAATACACCTAAACAATGTAAACAACAAATTGTATTTAAAAGTAAAAACATTTTTACAAATGTGGGTGGAGGCTATAGCAAGAAACACACATCAGTATATGAATTAACTAAGTGGGTAAAGTTTTTTTAATTATAAGATGCACAGTTAATGAGTTAAGAGAAAAATGTGTTTGGCTTCATCTACGATGGCTAATGTAATTATTATTATTACGTGTTTTTCTTTATTGATGATTAATTTCCCTTTATCCAAGTAAACACAATGCCACTAATATAGCAATGCATCATGTTTGTGAAGTGCGTTGTCTAGTTTCTGTAGTTTGGACTATGACATGTTTTAGCAGAACAGTTTATCACTGACAGGCAACACAATGGAGTCGACATAAACACTGTCCAAAGTAAAAATGTGTATCGTTTGTAAGCGTCAAATCTCGCATGGATCATCTTGTGTATTGACACCAATAAATACTGACGGAAACAATGTCACATTTACTGTCAAGACACAACGTGTGATGCACTTTGCTACCAAATTAATACATTCACATTCATATTAAGTTATTTATAGTCATAGTATTTAAGTGTTTTGTGGAAACACAGTTGCATTTTTTTGGAAAAGAGCTGTAACAGATGATTAGTTTGCGAATATTTTTACATATTTTCACACGATTTATCAATTCATTCTTTTTTAAAATCACCATTACAGGGGGTCCTCGAGTTACGTCGGAGATCCGTTCCTGAGAATGTGTCGAAACCGAATTTCGACGTAAGTCGGACCATACATGGCCGGCCGGCCATTTCACATAATTAAACACAGCTGTGGAGGTGTTGGAGAGCCGGCAGGCGCGCTGAGAGACAGAGAGAGCGCTCACCAACTACTTCCCGGGTGAAGTCTGTACGTATTTACGGGGCAAACCGCTTAAGCCGAAACAAGGAAGTTCACGGGAGATGTGTCGTAACCACGAAAACGACGTAATTCGCGACCGACATAACTCGAGGACCCCTGTATTATTATGATAAAGCCACGGGCCACGTCACTTGATCAACATTAAACCCTGCATCATCAAGTAAGGTGAACTATATGAACATTGTGGTGAGCGATAACCACAGGCTTTGTCGCAGGGGACTTCGTTTAACATGCAACATCCGTCCTCTAAAAGTTGAAGCAATTTCCATTGGCCACTTCAGTCTGAGAGAGAGCGTTAACCCTCGAATCAGCAGGGGTCTCCGTCCGTCAGCCATCTTTCATTTGGCCACATCTCCAGCTCTTCACTGCAGACCTGAGGCGCTTTAATGCCACAAATGATCTCAGGAGCTTTTGAAATGCATGAATTATTGTTGGAGGTGACGGCTCGGTAATTAAGAGCCACGGGGCCTCGATTGGCCGGAGACTGTCAGGGTTGGGTCGACGTGCTCATGCCATGGGGAATCCTGCGAGCCAGAGTGGGTGTGAGAGTGTTATTCCTGCATGCTTGGCAGGCCACCCACACTAACTTCACATTGTCTCCTCTCTGTACGACCATGTCCCTCTCTCTGTCTCTCTCTCTCTCTGTCTCTCTCTCTCTGTGTCCCTCTCTCATCAGGCATTTGGCTCTCTCTCATACACAGTGTCCAGGCTGCAGTTTCGCTTTCAAAAAAAAAAAAAAATCCATTCAAATTATGCAAAGCAGGCGCTAACTGTGTACTTCTCTCACACTGAGGTGTCACACAAGACAGTTTCCTGACAGTGTGTTTGGGCTTCAGATCCTTGACCTTGTTTTGTTTCAGTTTGTGACTTGTGACTGGCTGTAGGCCGTCCAGCCTCTGTGCTAAATGAATGTGACACCACCACGTGTGCTACTCTTTCAGGTCACTACAGCATATATACACTGCATATACTCTGTGTGTGTGTGTGTGTTTTAATGGAAACAGTGTACACTGTATATATATATATACTGTATATATACTGTGTGTGTGTGTGTGTTTTAATGGAAACAGTGTACACTGTATGTATATATATATACTGTATATATATATATATATATAAATATATATATATATATATACTGTATATATAAGTCTGTGAATATTCTCATTCATCCAGGTCATAGTGCTAAATGAATGTGACACCACCACGTGTGCTACTGTTTCAGGTCACTACAGCATATATACACTGCATATACTCTGTGTGTGTGTGTGTGTGTTTTAATGGAAACAGTGTACACTGTATATATATATACTGTATATATACTGTGTGTGTGTGTGTGTGTCTGTGTGATATAACCTTGTTTGTTTGATACCATACAGACAACAAATACAGGTCTGACATTTAACTGAAACAATGTAATTAATATTTTAGTTTCAATCTTTTAGCCCTATTCTACTTTATAATTAATTTAATCATTAAAAAAAAAAAACTATTCTCCGACAGCACACTTGCAACATGTCCAGCATCCTCTGCGTCTGTGCATGCTGGGAAAAAGAAGTATATAATAGAAAATATTCTTGTTCTTCTTCTTGCTTCATCTGCAGCGCTGAGTTTCTCCGCTGCTCCCACACATCATTAACACACAGGCAGAATTAAAATAAAAAAAAAAAGCCTGGGAGATGGCTCCCTGCTCGACGTCACCTCACACTTCCACATTAATCAATATCAGCTTTACATCTCCCTCACTCCCACATAAAAGACAAACCTGACCCCCCACCCCTCCCTCTGGTCTCTCGCGCCCTCCTCATCCTCTGATCGCGTCGAGCAGTCGAACCCTCTCAGGACGCTGATAATCCCGCTGCGCTTCTCTCTCCGAGACGCGGCAGGGTCTCCGCCACTCGAGAGACACAGCGGGCGTCACGACTTAACCTCAGACAAATGTTCCAGCGTCTGTGATGAGAGAGGCGAGTGACAGAGGAGCAGCTGACTGGTCCATGCATCTGCTTCTACCACAGTGTGTGTGTGTGTGTGTGTCACATGTCCCGAGTATGTTCAGTGTCCCCGATCCACGGGATTATATCACGTTTACAGAGCGTGTACAGTGATTAAAGGATCGTTTACTTTAATATTGGCGTTCGCTGATCACTCCAGTCAATTACAGTCAATTCAACTCTATACAACTACTGTATATTCAAACCTCACTGAGGTGTTAAAGGCAGGACTTATCTCCCATCACATCGCAAACACATGCAAACACACTGTTATCCAGACTGCTGGACTCCTGAACCTGTTCCCCGGCGCTCCCCGAGGAGCCCGCTGTCAGTTAACCCAGGTTGATTCCTACCAATCTCAAGACGAGCTCATCTATCAGTATTATCTTATCCACCTGAGTGTTGTTAGCCTACACATAACCCTGCGTGTTATCTCCTCACAGTGCTTAGAGTTGGGATTTACGGCCTGGGAAGACGCCACCAGCTGTTGGCTTTGCAGCGCGGCTCGAGAGTAAAAGTTGTCGTTTGCCTCAGGTGTATTTGGGGGATCTGTCCCGTTTCAGCGCGACGGTTTCCTTTATCCATTGTTCGGATGCAGCCTTTGTTAAAAATCCATGAATAAATACAAACATGAGTATTCTCATGAGTTTTGAGTCTTTACACTGGGCCTTTCTCTGATTGCTGAATCTCATTGCAGCACTTGTATGAGAATGAGACTCACTACAGCAATTCAATATTCATGCATGTAAACACAGCCAATTACTAGCTTACATATATTACAATTATTATGCCCAATGTGGCAAGTATCCTTATGTCCTTTAATATCCCCAAGCACAGTGGGGATATTCATATCAAAGAAATTCATCAAATATCACATTTTATTGTGAGAAACCTGTTAAATAAGTTAATAATCTGACAACTAAACATATATATTAGCATTCATCACGTGTGTGTGTGTGTTTGTGTGCTGCTCATCGATAAGTCTGTTTTCGCATAGAGATGTGAAAGAAATAGCTTCTATGTCACCAGTGTCAACAAACCGCAGTGGACAACCATTTTGGTCACTTTATTAAGTACAGCTGGCTACACCTGCTATGCTAACAGCTGTGCTGCGTGTTCAATCAGCATTTTTTGTCGTTTCGGATTCTGTAGCGTGTTGTGCTGTTAACTGTTTTTTTGCATGACACTTAAATGTGTTTCTGATATTTATATATAGTATAATAATAATAATAGTATATAATATAGTAAATGATCATACTGTGGGAGGAAGTGGCAGCATTCATTCCAGCATCCTGAAAACAGTTGGGTTCTGTTCTTTACAAATACAACAAAGAACAAATATTAAAGAAATTAAAAGCAGTGCCATCATACAGTTTCTCCACCGAGGTCATTGTGACTCGCAGTGTGTTTTATGTGTTGCGCAGATGGTTGTGAGGAGTCAGCCTGTGTCTTTACACCAAGTTGCTGACCAAAGAAATTGTTAATAGCAACCCTGCACAAGTACCAGATAATCATTTTAAAACTTTTGTGGTGTAAAATGTTTTTTTTTTTTTTTTGGTTGGTGATTAATGTGCTGGACGTGTTCTTTTATTCTGTTATGACTATAAATAGGGAAACGGGGCCAGGTACAAATTCAAGATAATGATCGTAGTCCTGCTTATAATAACATTATCAGCAATATCTTCCTTCCTGAATACCACCTGAAGAAACCGTGCATAATCATACGTACATAATTATTCTACTCATCACTAGAAGTGCAACAAACATAAACAGATTCATTTACGGTAAATAAAACAAAAAATAGAAAATCAGGTAGATCTTATTTTTAACACAAGTCCTCGATTCATCCTCATTTTCAAATATATGTTGAGTTCGTTAATTGGAGTTTAAATCCTGAAGTTAATGTGGCGTGTTTTTCCACCCCGAGACACATTGTGCTCTCCACAGCTGTATAACATATGGGCACCGAGCCTGAAGCTTTAACCAGCCCAGCTCAGCCGTTCACTCGTTACAGCCGTGTGGGTGAACACACTGGGCTCAGCAGAAATATAGTGCAGCACTGAAATGAGCTGCGAGATGAACTGCGCGCCTCTGAATGCCCAACGTAAAGCTGATGCACGTTTAATAAGCCGACGATGGTGTCAGAAGACGTTGACCATGAGACAAACACGTCACCCCTCGAAGGCATCAAACGCAAGTTGGATGAAAGTCTGAACATTAAATAGCAAAACAAAAAGTCTTACTTGTGCACTTTTTGAGGCCGGATCCTTTCTTCACAGCGTGACGGCTGAGCTTGCAGTTAAAGTTGTTCTCCCAGAACTCGGCAAACCAGATATTTCTTCTGTTGTTCTCCAGCGTTCGGCTGATGAAGTAACGATCAAACCCTAGACGGGGTCGATTGTCAGTGTCAAAGTCAGTGTCGGTGTAAACAACAGTGTGTCTCAGTTGTTTTCCCACAGTCGAATTAAAAGAATAGGTTTGGTTTGATGACGTTAGATTTGTAGCATCTGTTGATCAGTTGCTTATACAACACAAAGCAAACAGACACAGCTCTGCCTCATAGGAAATGGATGTGATCTGGCTGTTAGTTTGAAGTCGGACAGGTGTGGTGCGTCTCTGTACCTTTGACGGACTGGCGCTTGGGCAGGATGGTGACGGCTCCCTCTGCCATCTCCTCCTGGTGCACCACCGGAGAGATCTTTGAGCCCCAGCTGTCTGAGCCCACCCAGATGAAATGACCTGTCTGGTTTGCCTTTTTAGCTGCTTGGAGGAGCCGCCTGGAAAGGTGAGGAAGCAGATGTTGCCACGGATAAGGTCAAGATTTTGCAGTTCATTACACAGTGGTTTGTCAGAGCCGGGCTGAGGCGGTTGTGTTCAGACATGTTTGTGCGCTGTGTTCCTCTAATCTTCAAAGCCGCGTCATGTAGCTATTACCTGGACTTACCTGATATCATCTTCGTTTGCGAAGATTATGACGACTCTAGCGTTTGGGTTTTCTCTGAGGCGCCGGATGACCTTGTCGAACTCTCCCTGCTTTGGCTCCCGGGGAATCTTCACCGACTGGGAGATGCACACGCCACCTAAACACACACACACACACACACACACACAGATTTACGAAACGTGTGTCATTTTTTTACCTTCACGTTGTTGAGTAAATTCGATAAACAAAACCTACAGATGTGACTGGAACATTGAAAATGGCACAACACATATGATCACACATTTATTATGTGAATTAATATCATTAGATACAAATAAAGCATCATGGGAAAGCAATGGAGGGGGAATTGGCTTTGAAGACAACATCACACAAAGCTCTCGTTGTGTATTTCAGTGAGTATTAGGAAACGATGTGAAAGAGACTTTAATGGAAACTTGATTTTCGAAAGTTACAAAATCTCTTTTTTTCTTTGGTTCCTCAAGTGATGTAATTTTGTGGGCGTAAACATGTTAGTGATTGTACATGTTTTTGTTCTGTGTGTGTTTGTGTGCCGGCTGTGAGGCATTTAGTTGGTCCCTTCACATAACGCACATAATGGATAATAATTTTCCACCTCCTTGGAAACATGTGGCGAAAAGTGTGAAATGTGCGAGTTTCCATCGTTTTTCCAGCAGACCTATATAGAACATGTACCCGAGGAGGAAATGATGTGAAAGAGACATTAAAGGAAACTTTTATTTGAACAGTTACATTATGAAATTTTTCTATGGTTCCTCACGTGATGTAATTTTGTGGGCGTGAATGTGTTAGAGATTGTACAGGTACCTGTACAAATGTTGTGTGCCTGTTCGTGGAATATGACACATGTATGTGAGGGACCGTTTCCGAGCTTCCTGGAGACAGTCAGGACGCTGTGCTGTGACATTAGCACATATTGTACCATTAGTGAAAAGCAGTAACATCACTCTTTTACGACGTGTGTGAGAGTGTGTAAAGTGAATTTGCGTTTTGCGCGTGTGGACTCTTTTTGTTCCGCCTCTTTGTGTCCTGGTCCACAGCTCATTTAGGACGCTGCCGTCCCAATTTAGGTCTGAGGCAGAGTCCTTGTGTTGTCTGAAACTGTCTCGTTCCAGCTCAGCTGTCACCAAAACCTCATTACGTTTGACAAGGTCAGAATTTTAGGCTCAGTCCTCAGACTTGTAACGATGAAAAAAAATGGTCGGAAAAACCAAAGCCTGCACAATCCTGCATTGAAAACAGTGTAATGACACGTTGTGGGGATAATGAGCAGCGTCAGATAGTAAAAGATCCTTTTTAGAAAGTATTTTTATTGATTTATTAAAAGAGATTTTGCATTCCAGATTCTCGGCTTTGACATCCTGATACCGCTCAGCAATATTGCTCACTGTTATTGGCAGTGTGGAATTAGCCAAACGTGAAAAGGCAGAATATCAATGTTTACTTCTTTTATTTTGTCTCATGTAGTTTTCAGGTTGTGTGATTAGGAGGGAGTTGTGCATTGGTCCCAGTGACGACTAAGAAACAGAAACAATGAAAAGAGCAGTGGATGATTTGTAAATTAATCACCTTACAGGTTAAATGTTCTTATTCTTTCTCTTCCCGGTTTCCTGCAGTTGAAGTAAATAAACATTCTCTTACATTAATGACTTATAAACCCTGGGTACAAACGCAGCGTTGGAACAGACTGTGTTTTGATATCTCTGACGCGTCATTGGGTCAGTAATGTACTGGAGGAAGTCGTCCTGTAAATTACACAAGATCAAAAACGTCTGACGTAACTGAAGCAGACAGGTTGACTGCTCACGATTCATCCTCCTGCAGGATAACGACTCGACTCGAAAAGACAAGCGTGAGACAGTGGCTTCAAATAACGACAGAGACAGAGACACCGTCTCCAGACTCAAACCCCATGAAGCTGGTTTGGTAAAAAACAAAACAACCCACAACACTTTTTGGAAACTTCTGCAACAGTGCTGGAGTGAACTTTGTGAACCTTGTTAAATTTCCATTATAGACGTCATGTTCCTCATTTTGGCAGCTGAATGAGTCACAAAACTTCAATTTAGTGCAATGGGATTCCGTGTTTTGATAAAATCTCCAGTTGTTTATTACCTGAACCACAGAGGTTATGTTTTCAGTGCCGTCTGTCTATTAGCAGGATTTGAAGATTTATAGTATCAGCAACTCTGGACCATTTTTCTGTGGCTGTACATCAAGACAGACTCCAATCCCACTCTTTATCCCACCTGCAAAGCTCTGATTGGTCAGTTATTTCCATGGAATACATCACTCAACATGTTTGAGTGTTTAGAGCAGTGGGGTCTTCAACCGTTCAGTCGAAGGACCCCTTCAGTATGAAGTATAAGTAACAGGATTAAGAAAGTAACTCATTTTGATTATTACTGGCAATTGTTGACATTTATTATTTTTATAGTCTATCTTTCTTTTTCTGAAGAAAGAAAATGTCTCTGGTGAAATATTTCCACGGACCCCTCGCAGTACCCCCAGTTGAAGACTAGAGGAACAATTCAAATCATAGGCTTTGCATAGTTCATAAATAAATATAAAAGGCTGAGTTACAGTAATAGATGGATGCACAGCTGTCAAGTTGTGACAGAGTTGTTAAAACCGAATCACATTCATTCTGTATGTGTGTTTTTCTTTTTAAGATCTTAAACCTGTGGGTTTCTGGACCAGATTTTCGGCGATGGGCTCATGGCGTGTTTGATTCCTGAAGTGATGTGTGGCATCACACTTAAACTGTCTGAACGCTTTAAATCATCTTTTGGTTTATGGTCGACTGCCGCGGGGGAGTGCACGCGCGCGCCTCGCCTGCAGTCGTGACAGCATTTCATCACTTCAGCCATTTGTGTGTGATGACCCACTTGTCCAGTTGACGTCGTTCTGGACACTTTGGCTTTTTTGCTTAAATGGATAAGCCTATCTGTACGTGAGGAGCATGTAAACCGCAGCATCTGCATCTCCTCCCGCACCACAGAGGAGCAGAGCTCCATCCCAGTGATATCTTAACTACGTCTTAACCAAGATTAATGGGAGCAGATAGTGACAAATAGCTGCTGCAGAGTCGGGTCAGCCCCGGTCACGCTGTCCATCTTTACTGCCACGGCTTTTTATTTATACTCAGATGCCTCCCTGATATAAACAGCTACATCGTATGTGTGAGAGAAACACACACATCACATACATGTTCAAGTCAGCTTTTTTCTTTTTTTTTTTTAGTAACGTATTTGTTTTGCGTGAACATTGGATTTAACCGCCACAAAGTGGATTAGGTCCAATTTGACATGAGACTGCGTTTGCAACATGAGTGAACAGACTAATGGTTCGATTTCCTATGCGGAGGGAATACGTGTTTATGGACAAGTGAACGTGTGAACCTGTCAAAATCTGAAGTGATTTATGTTTTTAATGGTTTAGATTCACAGAAACAAGACACACAGCCATTTCTCTTCCTGTTCTGTGAGATGTGTGTATGCGTTTTACATCGACCAACATATCGTGTGTCACGGCTCTCATTTAAGAAGCCAGGATAACGTACAGCAACTTTCTGTTTAAGTCAGTGAGTTGGTTAACGGTGCATCAGCCCTATAAAACATGGCTGCTCTATAATTCCACTGCATTGGAATTATAGCGTCACCAGTCTGTGTTCCAATTTGAATACATTATGTGAAGAGTTCTTTGTCAAGCTGTTAAATTATTTCCGGGATATAAAGGACAGATCTAATTATGTGAAATACTAATAGAGTTAAATCACCAGTTATGCAGGATTAATGAGGACGTCTGTCACTCAGTAGTTTGAATGAGGTCAGAAAAGTAGCGGAACATAGCGTACACTGTACAGGATGTCGACTTTACAGCCACAATCGGAGGTAATCACGGGTGAACTATTCGTTCTGGGTGTTGTTCTCAGCATCTCTGCTGTGCTTTTACAATTGAAGTGTGAAGTGCAGAAAAGTCACAGAGTTCGTGGTGGAGTTTAACAACGTGTTCAAAGAGGAAAACCTGGATCGCGAGGAGCTGGGTCTGATGCTGGAAAATAATATGGTTTTTTACATGGCCACTGCATTCACAGCACAAAGACAAAGCTTTCAGGTTTTCCATTTGTGCGTTTTGTGTCAGGAGCTTGTGTTTGAGGATATGTGAGTGGATTTACTTCTCTCTCCTCACCGAGTGGTAACTTTAACTTCAAGTGCCTGTGTGGTTCTGACGAGTTACAGCCCAATGAAGCCGTTTTTTTTTCTCAAAAGGAAATTTCCAAGACATATTTTCCACTATGAGTCTGGCCCGTATTATACTTTCATCTGTTGTGTTGTGTTCATGCTCAGTTCGTGTTCAATTAAACCAAAGAAATACAAACATATTAGGTCTGGGGCACAATTTGTCGCTGTTGTTTCTTTGCTCCACTGAGTTTCCTAATTGTACACGGTTCCCCTGTTGTTTGTTCACCCCCCGTTTTTTTTTTTTTTTCCATGTGTTTGGTCTGTGGTGCCACGAGCGTAAATCGCTTACATGTGAACCGCTCCAACTTGACGTGTTCCCTTTTTTCTTATTTGTCACTTTAAAAGAAGTTTTTCTTTTTTGTTCATATAGGTCAGCTGATATTCTCACTGTGGCACATGCACATGTGATTACCATTCCATACTGTGTCCAGATAAAGGGCCTGGGTTTGACACTTGAAGCTGTACAGCTTCTCAGAAAATGCAGCAATCAAAAATTGCCATACTGCCTTTTATTTGATGCATCACATATGCTTTTTTCCAGGTCAAAATTTGTCCTTCAGATTATTATAGAATAGTTCCTGTATTGGTTAAAATGCAGAAGCAGAAAGCAGAGATGACATCTGGCTTCTGGCCTTTTTACATGTCAGTGTGAGAACTGAACAACAACACTGAAGATGCTTTCTTCAGGTTTTTTTTCCTAGTACTTTGTCTCTAATTGAATAGTTTCTTGTCATTTTGCTTTCATAAAAATACACACAAAAGCTTGAGAGAGAGAAAATACCAAACAAATTATGTATAATAATTGTTTTTGGCCAAATTAAGAGGTGAAAAATGATGGTCATAATTTGAGGTGACGTCCCAAACACTGAACCAAAATGACAAACGTTTCTCATGCACCTCATGTACAGTCCCAATCTGTCAGCGTTTGAAAAGATAACCTTTAGTTAGTATCACCTCAATCAAGCTAATCACTGTGATGCTTTTAAACACCAACACATAGTGCCGCAATGAATCATCCCTAAAAGCATCACCATTGTTAGCGGGCGGGCGGGGCCATGTCACATTTAGGTTAAAAAAAAAAGAAGTGAATTGAATTCCAAAGCCCCTTGTCAGGACACACGGTGTGTTCTTGTGAGTGATATCCCATTAACTGATGGATTGACAGAAAGCCTTTACCGCACTGACTGTATCATGCTCGATTTTACTTTTCACCTCTCCTCTATAGCAAGGGCAGCAGTTTCAGTCAAACCAATTGACTTCTGCCTGACCTCATTCTTATGACTACAGTCCAGAGAGGCTGTGGGCAGACCTGAATCCGCACACTTAGCCTCACCAACAGGGCTGCTTTTCAAACACACAGCAATAGAATGAAAAATGACAAAAAGCTTTCCGGCCCATGTTAACTGCTGTTAATTCCAAAGAGGAACAACAAGACAGTGTTGATATACTATGCTGCATTTATTATTAGTCACCCCGAGCCTGTTTATTCCATATGTTTAATTCTGTCCACTTAACCATGACTATAACATCACAACTAATCTTAATGCCAAGCATGATCCATTTAGCAAATGAGATGTGTGATATGAATATTTGGATATAGTATAGTATAGTACTCAGAGACTGGAAACGGGCCTTTCAGTCAAGTTTGTCTTTGTCAGTCTGAAGCAAGAAATATACCAACAGTGCCCACACAGCCAATTACTGAAGGCAATCCCTCCTTAACTATTGCTGTTCACAAGCAATAGAATAGTATGTCATTGTGAAATTTCACCAAAATTTCATTTTAACAAATGAAATATGCAGGATTAATGAGGATGTCTGTCACTCAGTAGTCATGAAAAAAAAAACGTCATTGTACAGTATGCCGTCGCAAAATTTGCCAAAAAAAATGTTTTTCACAAAAATGTCAGAAATTATGAAAAATGTCATAGTATAGTATGTTGTCGCGAAGTTTCACAAAAAAATTCACTTTCACGCAACCATTCGAAATAATGAAAAAAACTTCATAGTGTATAGCATGTGGTCATGAAATTTCACAAAAATTTTATTTTCTACGAAAAATTTTCATTTCTTTCAAAATTTTCGACACCATGGTATACTTTGTCGTTTTATGACATTTCGGATATATTACGAAAATTTTTATTTTTTGACAAAAATTTCAACGCCCTGCTATACTTTGTCGTTTTATGACGTTTCGGATATATTACGAAAATTTTTATTTTTTGACAAAAATTTCAACGCCCTGCTATACTATGACATATTTTGACGTTTCAGACGTTTTCCGAAAAATTTCATTTTTTGACAACATTTTCGGCGCCTTCCTATATTATTTTGTGTGGAAGTTTTGTGCGCTTTTTTTTGAAAAATTTGATCTTTCACAAAAACGTCCGAAATCATGTAAAAACGTCAGAGTATATGATGTTGTTGTGGGATTTCGCAAAAAAATAATTTTTTTGAAGACTTGTTATACAATGTCGTTTTTTGACGTTTTTTTGTCAGGAAATTTCATAAAAATTTGTTTTTTCACAAAAACCTCCAAAATCATGAAAAAACGTCATAGCGTAGTATGTTGTCGCAAAATTTTGCTTTTTTTTTCACGAAAACGTCCGAAATCATGAAGAACGTCACAATATAGCATGTCGTCATGAAATTTCACAAAAATTAAATTTTTCACAAAAACACCCAGAAACATGGAAAAACATCAGAGTATATGATGTTGTGAAATTTTGCAAAATTTTCATTTTTCCCGAAAAATTGAATTTTTTGACAGTTTTTTGACGCCTTTATGCCATGGCGCTTTTACACGTTTCAGACGTTTTTCGAAAATTTTCATATTTTGACAAAATGTTTGATGTTTCTGACATCTTCCAAAAAAGTTAATTTTTTGACTAATTTTTTGACACCTTCAGATCTTTTTTGAAAAAATGCATTTTTAATATGTTTTTTGACACCTTGCTATACTATGTCGTTTTTTGACATTTCGTGCGCGAAAAATTTTATGTCACGAAAACGTCAGAAATCATGAAAAAACGTCATAATATACTATGTTGTAATGAAATTTCACAAAAAATATTTTTTTCACAAAAACATCTGAAATCATGAAAAAACGTTGTAGTATAGCATGTTGTTGAGAAACTTGACAAAACTTTAATTTTTCACCAACACATCCGAAATCATGAAGAATGTCATCGTAAAGTCCTCATGAAATTTCACAAAAATTACATTTTTCACAAAAACGTCCAGAAACGTGGAAAAACGTTTTCATTTTTTTTGAAGCCTTGTTATACTATGTCATTTTATGACGTTTCGGACATATTACGAAAAATTCAATTTTTGGACAAAAATTTCAACGCCTTGCTATACTATGACGTATTTTGACGTTTCAGACGTTTTCCAAAAAATTTCATTTTTTGACAAAATTTTCGATGCCTTCCTATACTGTGTTGTTTTGCGACGTTTCGTGCATGTTTTATGAAGAATTTTATATTTCACGAAAACGTCAGAAATCATGAAAAAATGTTATAGTATAGCATGTGGTCGCAAATTTGACAAAACTTTAATTTTTCAAGAAAACGTCCGAAATCATGAAGAAAGACATAGTACACCATGTCGTCATGAAATTAGACAAAAATTAAATTTTTTCACAAGAACACCCAGAAACATGAGTATATGATGTTGTTGTGAAATTCTTGCAAAATTTTCATTTTTCCCAACATCTTAATTTTTTGACAATTTTTTGACGCCTTGCTATGCCATGTCGCTTTTTGATGTTTAAGACGTTTTTCGAAAATTTTCATATTTTGACAAAATGTTTGACGTTTCTGACATCTTCCGAATAAGTAAATTTTTTGACAAATTTTTTGACACCTTCAGATCTTTTTTGAAAAAATTCATTTTTAATTTGTTTTTTTTGACACCTTGCTATACTATGTCGTTTTTTGACATTTCGTGCGCGAAAAATTTTGTCACGAAAACGTCAGAAATCATGAAAAAACGTCATAATATACTATGTCGTAATAAAATTTCACAAAAAATATTTTTTTCACAAAAACATCTGAAACCATGAAAAAACGTTATAGTATAGCATGTTGTTGAGAATCTTGACAAAACTTTAATTTTTCACCAGCACATTCGAAATCATGAAGAATGTCATCGTAAAGTCGTCATGAAATTTCACAAAAATTACATTTTTCACAAAAACGTCCAGAAACATGGGAAAACGTCAGAGTATATGATGTTGTTGTGGGATTTTGCAAAAAATTAATTTTTTTTGAAGCCTTGTTATACTATGTCATTTTATGACGTTTCGGACATATTATGAAAAATTCAATTTTTGGACAAAAATTTCAACGCCCTGCTATACTATGACGTATTTTGACGTTTCAGACGTTTTCCGAAAAATTTCATTTTTTGACAACATTTTCGACGCCTTCCTATACTGTGTCGTTTTGCGACGTTTTGTGCATGTTTTATGAAGAATTTTATATTTCACGAAAACGTCAGAAATCATGAAAAAACCTTATAGTATAGCATGTGGTCGCAAATTTGACAAAACTTAAATTTTTCAAGAAAACGTCTGAAATCAGGAAGAAAGTCACAGTACACCATGTCGTCATGAAATTTCACAAAAATTAAAATTTTCACAAAAACACCCAGAAACGTGAGAATATGATGTTGTGAAATTTTGCAAAATTTTCATTTTTCCCAACATCTTAATTTTTTGACAATTTTTTGACGCCTTGCTATGCCATGTCGCTTTTTGACGTTTAAGACGTTTTTCGAAAATTTTCATATTTTGACAAAATGTTTGACGTTTCTGACATCTTCCGAATAAGTAATTTTTTGACTAATTTTTTGACACCTTCAGATCTTTTTTGAAAAAATTCATTTTTAATTTGTTTTTTTTGACACCTTGCTATACTATGTCGTTTTTTGACATTTCGTGCGCGAAAAATTTTATGTCACGAAAACGTCAGAAATCATGAAAAAAACGTCATAATATACTATGTTGTAATAAAATTTCACAAAAAATATTTTTCTCACAAAAACGTCTGAAATCATGAAAAAACGTTATAGTATAGCATGTTGTTGAGAAACTTGACAAAACTAATTTTTCATCAACACATTCGAAATCATGAAGAATGTCATCGTAAAGTCGTCATGGAATTTCACAAAAATTACATTTTGCCCTGCTATACTATGACGTATTTTGACGTCTCAGACGTTTTCCGAAAATTTTCATTTTTTGACAAAATTTTCGACGCCTTCCTATACTGTGTCGTTTTGCATGTTTTATGAAGGATTTTATATTTCACGAAAACGTCAGAAATCATGAAAAAACGTTATAGTATAGCATGTGGTCGCGAATTTGACAAAACTTTAATTTTTCAAGAAAACGTCCGAAATCATGAAGAAAGTCACAGTACACCATGTCGTCATGAAATTTCACAAAAATTTAATTTTTCACAAAAACACCAAGAAACATGAGTATATGATGTGAAATTTTGCAAAATTTTCATTTTTCCCAACATCTTAATTTTTTGACAATTTTTTGACGCCTTGCTATGCCATGTCGCTTTTTGACGTTTCAGACGTTTTTCGAAAATTTTCATATTTTGACAAAATGTTTGACGTTTCTGACATCTTCCGAATAGGTAAATTTTTTGACAAATTTTTTGACACCTTCAGATCTTTTATGAAAAAAATCATTTTTAATTTGTTTTTTGGACACCTTGCTATACTATGTCGTTTTTTGACATTTCGTGCGCGAAAAACTTTATGTCACGAAAACGTCAGAAATCATGAAAAAAAGTCATAATATAGTATATTGTAAAATATTTTTTTCACAAAATACATTGCATATTGTTGCGAACTGTCACAAAATTTCATTTTTCACAAAAACATACAAAATCATGAAACAATGTCATAGTGTAGGTCATCGCAAAATTTCAAGAAAACGTCCGGAATTTTAATAAATGTCATAATATAGTATGTCGTCGCGAAGTTTCACAAAAAATTTCACTTTCACACAAACGTCCTAAACAATGAAAAAAACATCAGAGTATAGCATTTGGTCGCGAAATTTGACAAGAAATAAATTTTTCATCTATATGCCCAAAATCATGAAAAACGTATGTAGTAGTATATAGCATGTGGTCATGAAATTTCATAAAAATGTAATTTTGCACAAAAAAATTCATTTTTGACTGAAATTTCATACGTTTCAGACGTTTTCCGAAAAAGTTAATTTTTTGACAAAATTTTTTACGCTTTCCTATACTTTGTCGTTTTTAGAAGTTTTGTGTGCTTTTTTCGAAAAATTTTATATTTCAAGTAAACGTCAGAAATCATGAAAAAACATTATAGTGTAGTATGCCAATGCAAAATTTCAGAATTTTTTTATTTTCAGACAAATGTCCGAAATCATGAAAAAAGTGATTGTGTAGTCTCTTTTTCTCACAGGCCAACCGTCGCAAAAAAAACTAAAGTGGTTAATATGTTGAAAATGCCCAAAAACAGTTAAAAAAAAAGAAATAACCCACTAACATTCTGTAAAATAGCGTGAAATCACCACCCAGAATGATATTTTGTTAATTACACGCCAGAAAGCCTGGTGTCTAACAGGTCAAAAATTGCAAAAAAAAACCCCATAAGGGGTTAGTTTGTCGAAAATGTGCAAAAATTGGCAAAAAATTAAAAGTGGAAATAACACACTATAATGGCAGAAAATAGCGTGCAATCACGCCCCAGAAGGATATTTTGTTGATTAGACGCCAGAAAACCTCATTTTCTCATAGGTCAGAAATCTAAAAAAAAAAAAACCCATAAGGGGTTAGTATGTCGAAAATGTCCAAAAACGGCCAAAAATTTAAAATGGAAATAACGCGCTGGATTCGCAGAAAATAGCGTGCAATTACCCCCCAGAATGATATTTTGTTGATTAGACGCCAGAAAAACTTTTTTTCTCATAGGTCAGAAAACGCAAAAAAACGTAAGGGATGAGCATGTCGAAAATGTCCAAAATCGGCCAAAATTTTGAAATGGAAATAACGCGCTGGAAAGGCTGTAAATAGCATGCAGTCACCCCCCAGAATGATATTTTGTTGATTAGACGCCAGAAAACCTCATTTTCTCATCTGTCAAAAATCTGAAAAAAACATAAGGGGTTAGTATGTCGAAAATGTCCAAAAACGGTCAAAAATTAAAAATGTAAATAACACGCTAGAATGGCAGTCAATTGCGTGCAATTACCCCCCAGACTGATATTTTGTTGATTAGACGCCAGAAAACCTCATTTTCTCATCGGTCAGAAATCTAAAAAAAAAAAACCCCATAAGGGGTTATGTCGAAAATGTCCAAAAACGGCCAAAAATTAAAAATGGAAATAACGCGCTGGAAAGGCTGTAAATTGCGTGCAATCACCCCCCAGACTGATATTTTGTTGATTAGATGCCAGAAAACCTCATTTTCTCATCGGTCAGAAATCTCAAAAAAACGTAAGGGGTTAGAATGTCGAAAATGTCCAAAAACGGCCAAAAATTAAAAATGGAAATAACACGCTAGATTGGCAGAAAATAGCGTGCAATTACCCCCCAGAATGATATTTTGTTGATTAGACGCCAGAAAAGTGTTGTTCTTCTCTTCCTCTATCTGCTTTCCCTCCTTCCATCTACATCATATCATTATATCTGTGTCTCATTAATGCACTTTACTAATTCACCCTCTTCTCTGGAATCTTTGTGCTCCACTGTTCCAGTACCAGGTGCAGCCACTTCTATGGACCATCGGTCAGAAATCTCAAAAAAACGTAAGGGGTTAGTATGTCGAAAATGTCCAAAAACTGTCAAAAATTAAAAATGGAAATAACACGCTAGAATGGCAGTCAATAGCGTGAAATCACCCCCAGAAGGATATTTTGTTGATTAGACGCCAGAAAACCTCATTTTCTCGTAGGTCAGAAATCTCAAAAAGACGTAAGGGGTTAGTATGTCGAAAATGTCCAAAAACGGCCAAAAATTAAAAATGGAAATAATGCGCTAGAATGGCAGTAAATTGCGTGCAATTACCCCCCAGACTGATGTTTTGTTGATTAAACACCAGAAAACCTCATTTTCTCATCCGTCAAAAATCTGAAAAAAACGTAAGCGGTTACTATGTCGAAAATGTCCAAAAACGGCCAATAATTAAAAATGGAAATAACGCGCTAGAATGGCAGTCAATAGCGTGAAATCACCCCCAGAAGGATATTTTGTTGATTAGGCGCCAGAAAACCTCATTTTCTCATAGGTCAGAAATCTCAAAAAAACGTAAGGGGTTAGTATGTCGAAAATGTCCAAAAATGGTCAAAAATTAAAAATGGAAATAACACGCTAGAATGGCAGTCAATAGCGTGAAATCACCCCCAGGAGGATATTTTGTTGAATAGACGCCAGAAAACCTCATTTTCTCACAGGTCAGACATCTCAAAAAAACGTAAGGGGTTAGTATGTCGAAAATGTCAAAAAACGGCCAAAAATTTAAAACGTAAATAATGCATTGGTATGGCAGAAAATAGCGTGTAAACACCCCCCAGACTGATATTTTGTTGATTAGATGCCAGAAAACCTCATTTTCTCATAGGTCAGAAATCTCAAAAAAAACGTAAGGGGTTAGTATGTCGAAAATGTCCAAAAACGGCCAAAAATTAAAAATAGAAATAACACGCTAGAATGGCAGTCAATAGCGTGAAATCACCCCCAGAAGGATATTTTGTTGATTAGACGCCAGAAAACCTCATTTTCTCATCGGTCAGAAATCTCAGAAAAACGTAAGGGGTTAGTATGTCGAAAATGTCCAAAAACGGCCAAAAATTAAAAATGGAAATAACGCGCTAGAATGGCAGTAAATTGCGTGCAATTACCCCCAGACTGATATTTTGTTGATTAGACACCAGAAAACTTCATTTTCTCATCGGTCAAAAATCTGAAAAGAACGTAAGGGGTTAGTATGTCGAAAATGTCCAAAAACGGTCAAAAATTAAAAATGGAAATAACGCACTGGAAAGGCTGTAAATTGCGTGCAATTACCCCCCAGAATGATATTTTGTTGATTAGATGCCAGAAAACCTCATTTTCTCATCGGTCAGAAATCGCAAAAAAACGTAAGGGGTTAGTATGTCGAAAATGTCCAAAAACGGCCAAAAATTTAAAATGGAAATAACGCGCTAGATTGGCAGAAAATAGCGTGCAATTACCCCCCAGAATGATATTTTGTTGATTAGATGCCAGAAAACCTCATTTTCTCATAGGTCAGAAAACGTAAAAAAACGTAAGGGGTTAGTATGTCGAAAATGTCCAAAAACGGCCAAAAATTTAAAATGGAAATAACGCGCTAGATTGGCAGAAAATAGCGTGCAATT
>JAFBJQ010000323.1:241354-260762 GCA_016785345.1 Trinectes maculatus | reverse complement strand
AAAAAAACGTAAGGGGTTAGTATGTCGAAAATGTCCAAAAACGGCCAAAAGTTGAAAGTTGAAATAACGCGCTAGAATGGCAGGAAATAGTGTGTAAACAACCCCCAGAATGATATTTCATTGATTAGACACCAGAAAACCTCATTTTCTGATAGGTCAAAAGTCTGGAAAAAACGTGAGGGGTTAGTATGTCGAAAATGTCCAAAAACGGCCAAAAGTTGAAAGTTGAAATAACGCGCTAGAATGGCAGGAAATAGCGTGTAAACACCCCCCAGAATGATATTTTGTTGATTTGTTGCCAGAAAACCTCATTTTCTCATTGGTCTAAAATCGTAAAAAAACGTAAGGGGTTAGTATGTCGAAAATGTCCAAAAACAGCCAAAAATTGTAAGTGGAAAGAATGCACTAGAATGGCAGGAAATAGTGTGCAAACACCCCCCAGAATGATATTTTGTTGATTTGTTGCCAGAAAACCTCTTTTTTTTCGTAGGTCAAAAATCTGAAAAAAACGTAAGGGGTTAGTATGTCGAAAATACCCTAAAACGGCAAAAAACTAAAAATGGAACTAACGCGCTACAATAGCATTAGGTAGCATGACATCACCACCCAGAATGATATTTTGTTGTTTAGACGCCAGAAAAACTATAGTATGTTATCGAAAATTTGGTCAAAAAAAAAGAATTTCTAAAAATTTCTCAAATGTTTCAAAAATGTCCCAGTATAATAAGGCATAATATATAGAAAAGTAAAAACAAAATCAGAATTAGAACCAAGAAAATTTTTATTCATCATGTACACTTACATACAAGTCACTTTTTTCCAACAGATGTTTACATTCTTTATGTAAACTATATTAACAGACAATAAACATATATTATACTAGAAATAACAACTTGCAGCAATTTCAGGTGCAAATTCAAAGAGCATTCAGGTCACCTGACAATGATGATGATTGTATTCAGAGATAAGCTGCTCCTGTGTCTGGATGTTTGTGTTGTCAGAACTCTGTTGTGTCAGAGGGTAGGACCTGAAAGAGTTTATATGTTCAAGATACGTGGTGTAAAAAATTTAAATATTTTTAACACGTCAAAAACCACAAAGTACATACATTTTTAGTAAGACATTAGAAATGTCGTATTTTAGTAGTATGACTGAAATGTCAAAAAATTGTTGAAAATGTGGTCAAAGAAAGACACATCAAAGAAAACAACATACTATAATAAGGTGTCGAAAATTGGGTCAAAAAATGAAATTTTTCGAAAAACATCCAAAACATTGGAAACAGCTCATCGTATATAGTATGGCATTAAAAAAAAAATAAATGTTATGTTAGTAAGACATCAAAATTTTTGTCAAAAAATGAAATTTCTCTGTTTCTGTTTGTGTTTCCTTTTTTTTTTTTTTAAAAAAATTACTCTTTTACCTCTTCTCTGCAGTTTTTTCCCTCTCATAATTTCTCATGTGTTGGAGCACCTGTGGAGGAGGCGGAGAAACTGAGTGAGGAAAAAAAAGGAGCTGCATCCTGTTCAAGGCGGAGGACGCTGCCTGACCCCTCTGCTGAGAGGACTATAGCTCTCTCTTTAAATTTACATTTGTGTTGCTTTGTCAGCAGACCAGATAGTAATTGTTAGATTTTAGGAAGAGATCTTTTGGGTTTTGGGTCATTGTTTTGTATAGGTTGTGACAGCTCAACACGTGGCTGGCTCGTGGAGTCTCTGCCTTTGTTTTCTTTTAAGCTGGGGTCTTCCTCCTTTTGTTTCTAAAGAAAATCCACCCTGTATAATAAATCGTATTATTTTCTGGTGCTTCTGGGTGTCGGCATCCTTCATATGAGGCCTCATGATGAGCCTGTTTGGGGCCGTAACGTTTTCGAAAATTGTCAGAATCATCAAAAATATGTCATACTATAGTAAGGCGTTGAAAAAGTAAGGGTAAGGCGTCAGATATTTGGTCAAACAAAATATTTTCAAAAATGGCCTGACATGTTGAAAAAACGTCATTGCTGTACTATGACATTTTTTTTAAGGTACCGAAAAATTCATCAAAAAATGAAAACGTCCAAAACGTCAAAAGAAACGTCATCATATTGTAAGGCATCGAAAATTTAGTCAAAAAAAACGTCCGAAACTTTGAAAAATGTCATAGTACAGTTAAGTGTCGAATATTTGGTCAAAAGAAGTTAATGAAACAAGATAATCAGTTAATAATCAATTAAAACATTTTGTTGGAACACAACTGTACATTTTTATTCACATCATTGGTACTGCTCAAAACAAAGCATTGAGTGTTGCATGCAAGGCACAGTTCCATCTTTCCAAAACAATACAACGTTACGTATACAATATTTCTTATTTCACATACATTTGTCACATATATAACATCTGGAATGGAAATTATAATTATAACACGTAAACTTTATCAAAGCACAATTTTCCAAAGTAAACTTTTCAACTGAATAAAACACTTCAGTCATGTGGCATGTGTGCTGAACATAAATTTGAATTTTAATATATATACACATCTGGAAAACATTCTCATTATACACAAACTGCGGCACTTAGTGAGGTCCACCACTGTGATGCTTATTACTCCAGATATTTAACCAAGTAGCAAAAAGTACGACAACAGCTCATGGCTGATATTTTATACTCCATTTGCCCAAGTGCAAAACGTGAGGCACCACAGGAATGCCAGGTCTTCCTGGTCTATATTAGAATGAAATTTACTATTGAGAGTGGCAAAGAACTCAAAGTTACAATATTTATACACACATTGAGTTCCTAAATACATTTTCCACTCTACAAAACGCTGATCCTCCCAACCTTAACAAACATGTGCATGAAACAAAAAGTTCAAACATAGATTTTTCTCTTCAAATATATTAGGCTGACAAATGTACAAAAGGTAAAGCATTCTCTGTATCTTCAACTATCACAGAATGAATTCTAAAACATTGTCCTGTACATTTTATTAAATTCTGTTCACTTTCAGCAGGTGTGGGATAAAACCCAGTGTACAGTTAGAAATCTGACAACGCAACAAAATGTATAATTCCATTAACTTACACTGTAAATAAAACAAGCCTTATCTACAGTACTAACAAAAAGCTGCGCTTAATACGAAAGTAGAATTATTTTCACTTACAATTTTGCATTTATGTTAATTACTTTTACAAAACATTAGTATACAGTAGGGGCTAAATAACTGAAAATGTACCAGAAATATGCAGTTGTATTTCAAAATTTAAAGTAGTCAGAAAATATAGTTATCACCACAGAAAAAAAAAGGTTCCCCAATAATTGTGGTACATTTTAACAACACGTGCCCTAATTATTATAAACAAAACCTTGATTAAGTGGCAAAAAAAAAAATCTTCATTTTAAATATTTTTTGGAGGATACGCTACATTCGTGGAAAAACTAATGAGAATGATTACTGGCAGAAGGGGGAAAAAAAGTTTCTGGTCCTCATGCAACAAACTTGTTCTTAGTTGTAGATCCACTCTTTGTGGCTGTGTCGGCGTGTGACTGGTATCCGATGATTACTTTTGGTGGAACACCTAATCTCTCCTTATACACACGCCTGAAAAAGATGACATACAAGATCAACATTCAGTAAGTATTAAGAAATTGTACATTACAAACAGGACATTAAAGTTACTTGCAAATCTGTAACCAGCCAACCTTGCCGCTGTTATCTCTGTTACTGCTTTAAACTGTTGTGTGACCTATAGTTCCATGTTTTCAAAACACTTCCTTTACTGTGACTAAAAAAAGTCTTTGGATTTTGTTTGAAAATTGTTAATTGTCGAGTTACTGCAGTATCCTTTGCTCACCCAATGTGTGTAATGGCCTCCTTGTTTTCATAGTCTGTGGTCCATATTGCGATTTTATCTCCTTTGGCTCGGACGTTTATGACAGCGCCGCACACGTCGTCACTGTAGTCATCAAAAGCTTCACCCACAAGACACAAAAGCTGCAGAACAAAACCAGACATTCTCATTGTTGTGCAGCAGTTCACTTTTCATTGGCAGTTAACAGCTAGCAGACATTTTGACTTGGCACAGAGGGAAATGAACAGGTGTTACTTAGAACACTGAACAATGGCTACATTCATTTCAAGTAACACAGTAAGCCAACATCACATTGTGGCAGTGACCCAGCATCCACAACCCCAGCACCCTGACCACAGCAGCCAAATAGAAATCAGCCATCGTTATTGTTATAATCTACACCGTTGTTTTTTCTGTTGTGATGTGTCAAAATGTCTTATGCAGAAAAAACCTAGAGATTAGCAATAACCATAGTTTTTCATTAATACAGTACATAAAATATGACTAGACATACCGTCTCCAGCCAGAAGCGGTCCAGGTCTGATCTGCGCTGCTGTTTGGACAGAGTTATCAACCAGCGGCCTCCTCTTCGGTTCCTCGCATCCTCCCACATGGGATCAATTCCTTCCTGTGCACAAATAAATGTTAAAATTCACAACTATGCATGTATCCTGCTGTATCTGTAATAAACAAAGTATCAGTCGCCCTTTTGGGGGCGACTAATCTGTGGAGCTTGGAGTTGATTTTGTGGCACTGCGCCACACATTGGTCTATGTATGGGAAACACTGAACTCTCTTACCTTAAACAGTGAGTAGTCACAGCCAGACATCAAGTTGCTTGATAGCTGAATGTGATTGTATAGCCTGAGAGGGAGGAGAAATATTTCATGTTAAGCAACACACAACAGAGATGCTGTTGGCAGCCTGGCAAAAACATAGAGCAACGTGAATTTTAACGTCACGTTTTATTATCAACAACTGGCAAACAACAGTGCTCTTTTCCTAGCACAGTAAGTGATGAGGGATAAGCACATATCAAGGACTGTAATTTAATAGCTTTTGAATTTCATTTTTGACTCCCAAATGGTTAAAATGATCTGCAACAAATTTGATCGTAAAAAGACTGAGTGTAATCATATATGCAGCTTTTAGCGCAGTCATGTGTGGACAAACACAACACTTACGCCCAGAAGTCCTCCACCGTGTCAAAGTTAGAGATGACATGGAGGTTGCGTTGCCATTCTTTGCTTTTGTCATTCTTGAAAAACCAAAGAGCCCACCTGCAAATCAAGGACTGTTTCAGACAATGGCTTAAAGGTTTGCTTTCATTTGTCATTTTGCACCTCAAAAACCTTGCCGTCCTTTCAAATTTTGTTTTAAGAGGGCACAATATGAATCTGGTAAAAGCTAAACTTTTTTCATTGGACTCTTTTGAGTTGTCATCTATCAAAAACTGCAGTAATGCACAGGTTTCCTGCAAATGCAATTATATTTACTTGTCTCTGCTGGGAAAAGAGAGGAGACGGGAGCTGGGCTGCAGTCTTACCTGTTTTGTAGCGGGTGCTTGATGTATACTTCAGGACTCACAACCTTTTGGATTGTTTTTTCACACTTTTCCTTTTCAGGATTTGTAGGAACTGAAGATGACACCTGCCAAACAAAACACAATACAAGTGCAATTTTTTTTTAAAAAAAAGGGCTTCAGAATATTGTGTTTTCCATCGATCATCTTTGATGACATAACCAGCAAACTTTTAAGTTAAAGTTTAACTGTCACTCAATTTAGCATTGGTACAGAGCCATAGATATGATTCGTGTAAGTGTGTGACACATGGTTATTTTCACAAAATGCATTGGTTTCGTCATCTTCTCTTAACACACAACACGTTAGTAAAACCACACACGCCTTCAGGGTTCATGTTGTGCATGGTCTCGTCTCATTCATCCGAGCACCTGCGTTCACCACAGACAGGTCTCCACACCTGTCTGTCGACGGTGTGCTTACTAGTCGTGTTTTCACAGAGTTGACCACACTTGAACGACAGTTAGCCAAACAGACACGCAACAGACAATGCTTATTTTAAAAAATGCTAATGTTTGGCTAATATGTGGCTAACGGTCGCTACGACCTGTCAGAGTTACGGAAACTGTGTGTCAAATCTGTCCACAACATATGTTATCACCGCCGTATCGAACGCTGGTTAAAGTTGTGTTAAGAATGGTAAAAAATAAAAAAATAACGGAGCTGAGTGTGTAGCTGTGCACTCACCGCCACGGCGGTCGCCATGTTTGAGAAGTCACGTTCAGAATTATTGGCGTCTGTTAAAATAGCTGATTGGGCCGTCTGGTCGTCTACACGACGCACGCGCAGAAAGCCACATGGACCTACAGGGCGGGTGACGTCACCAGACGATTTGATTAGATAAAAGGCAAATCGTACAACTGTACGACGTCACTAGGCGTTTTGATGAGATAAAAGGCAAATTTTTAAATCCTTTATTTACGTCAAGTGATCCCAGTGTTTTACCATTATTGTACAAATATATATCGATGATTTTAATTGTCCATAATAAATTGATTCTAACCTGCCAGTTAGCGCTTCTCCCAGAAGAGACAAAACAATCTAATCTCGTCCCTGTTTATAAATTGGGATGTGTGTAGTTACAACACGCATAAATACCAACGAATATGAAGACGCGATTTTCTAGCCAGTAGAAACAGGAAGTGGATGCTAGCCAGTAGAAACAGGAAGTGGATGCTAGCCAGTAGAAACAGGAAGTGGATGCTTCCATCCGGTTTTATGCTAGTGGCAATGTGGGCCATTTGGGGTTAGGGTGGATTGGTTAGGGTACATTGGTTGAACTACCTACTCCCTATCCAATCAGAGCAAGGAGTGGGAGGAGTCAATAGTCAGCTTTTGCTTTAAAACTAAGCGGTTAAATTGGCATTTTAAAGGGTTAAAATTATGAAAATGAATGAATGTTTGGTATTTTTGAGCATGTCTGATGTGATTTATGAAAAAGGCAGAAGAAAATATTATTGTATGATGATTTAACAGCACTTCTATTTTTTTTTTTTTACATTTTTAACTATGTGGAGGACAAGAGGTTTAAACATGTTAAGAGATCAACAGTCTGGAAGTCTCTCAGTTTGATTCCCGGGGCACTCCTAGCCTGTTTGTGTGTGTTATCGATGCCTCCACGGCCACGCCATAAGGTCCACCTTTATTTATAATAGGACAACAATGAGTTACTTCAATAAGTGAGGTCTCAGACTGCTGAATCCTGCATACTATATAAAAATGTCATGTTGTCTTGTATAGCATTATATTGGTCAGCAAAAAAAGGAAAAGGTGCAAGAGAAAGCATTTTACCCAAAACTTTAATTACAGAACATTTTTAGTTTCAAACCGTGATTCTACTCTTAATAACAACAATGTTCTACAGCCACAACAAAAATGATCGAACCTTCGAACCAGGTTTCAATTAAGTGCTGCAACTAGGGCAGGAGATTTAAGGCAGGATGAGAAGGAAGGATATCAGTGATGCTGGTACTTCAGAAGGTCAGCACTGTACGGATACTGTAATGTGACAAACATATATTATCTTAGGCTGGTAAACAAAACAGAAACTGTATATAACAAAATTGTACTTTTACAACAATTCGAACATATAGCGACAGCGTTAATGAACGTTCCATCTCACCTCTTTCCAGCATGCATGAGATCAAATCCCTCATTGATTTGCTCAAAGGGCAGAGTGTGGGTAACAAACTCATCCACCTTCAGCTTCTTATTCAGGTAGTCTTCCACCAGTTTAGGAACACTCTCCACACTCTTCCAGCCTGGGGGTGAATATAAAACTCTTTAACTATAATTAGCATTTAAACAAAACTAAACGATGGAAATAATACTAATAAAACAACTAAAGTGCCTTTGGCCAAGCACTTCACCCAAAAATGGTCATTTTAGTTCATCTACAGTGTACAATAACTCCTTTGTACCAAGTCTATGCCTTTAGAATAATAAAGTTCTCAAAACTCCCTGCTGTCTTTGATTTCTTATGCAAAAAGGGTTTGAACTCACTGACATTGGGAACTACTACCATACCCCATTAAAACCAAGAAACTCTGTGACACAGTCCCTCACCTCCGAAGGCTGTTCCCCTCCACACACGGCCTGTCACCAGCTGGAACGGTCTGGTTGAGATCTCCTGTCCAGCTCCAGCTACGCCGATGATGACACTTTCACCCCATCCTTTGTGGCAAGCCTCCAGAGCAGCTCTCTACAGTAGAGAAACAGTCATTTTCTGGTTTCTATCCACTGCAAACTTATGGATATTTTAGACGCTGCTTATGCCACATTAAAACTAAACTGAAATCTATGCACATCTGCATTTCTCTTTGGCACTAAGGACACCAATTACAATGATACATAACACTATCAACTTAACTGTTGTATAATAAAATTGGAACATTACCATTATTTGCACATTTCCAATGCACTCAAAGGAATAGTCCACACCACCATCAGTCATCTCCACCAGGACCTCCTGGATGGGTTTGCTGTGGTCTTTGGGGTTCACGAATTCAGTGGCTCCGAACTCCTTGGCTTTCTCAAACTTTGCAGGATTGATGTCAACGCCAATGATCCTGGTTGCCCCAGCAACCTTGCAACCCATAATAACGGCCAAGCCAACAGCTCCAAGGCCAAATACAGCGCAAGTGGAACCTGGTTCAACCTGATAGTGTATGGAGAAAAAAAGCAGCATGACAATGGACTTCAAGCTTAAAACTGAGATTTATTTAGGAGGCAGTTCATAGCATGGCGTGATACCCACCTTGGCAGTATTAATTGCAGCACCGTAACCAGTAGAAATGCCACATCCAAGAAGGCACACTTTATCAAGCGGGGCACTCTCATTCACTTTGGCCAGAGAGATGTCTGCCACCACAGTATACTCTGAGAAAGTGCTGGTGCCCATGAAGTGAAACACTTGCTTTCCCTTGCAAGTGAAGCGTGAGGTCTTGTCGGGGAGCAGGCCCTGGCCCTGGGTAACTCTGCAAGGTTGAAACACAGGGAGATGATGATTTCAATTTATCTGCATATGATGATCGTGAACAACAATTGCTGTGTATTTCAATACAGACAGACGCTCAAACTGATTTTGACCAGACTTTGATTTTGTTGCACTGGAACAAGATGCCTTCGCCTGTGAGATCAACTACTGAGGCTGAAGTTGTAACATGGACAAAGACGTTTTTTAAACTGGTTTTTATCGCTATTATAATAAAATCTTCACAGAATAAAAGTTGCATAAATTGGTCTGAAAACATTACCTTATTTTCTGGCAAAGGTTGGTCTTGGGATTTTTGCAGAATTTGCATTCCCCACACTGTGGTACATACAAGGGAATGACAGTGTCGCCTTTATCAAAGAGAATGGTCAACAATTAAAATCATATCATAGGACTGCTTCTTCTTAACAATGCACTAACAAACAGTAGTACTGTGATTGGTAGCGACATACCTGGCTTGAATTTGGTAACACCTTCACCTACGCTCTCAACTGTCCCGGCACCCTCATGGCCCAAGATGACGGGGAAAAGTCCCTCGGGGTCGCTGCCACTCAGGGTGTAGGCATCTGTGTGACACACTCCTGTGGCAAAGAGCTGGGAGGAAACACAAAGGCTGCGAGTGATACATCATCCAGACGGGATGTTAGAGTCTCCATTGATAACATCCAGCTTTCAAACTCAAAACAGTTGCACTCATGTGAGGGTTGGTTTACCTTGATACGGACTTCATGGGCCTTAGGTGGTGCAACCTCCACCTCCTCAATGGAAAGGGGCTTCCCAGGTTCCCAGGCGACAGCTGCCTTGCACTTGATCACCTGAAAGAAGAGCACAAGTTTTTTTTTTTTAAACACATAATAATAATAATAATAATTCACAACAATGAAATGCAGCATTGGGTTGAATGCAGCTTAATAGTGCCTGTAACAGGCCAAGCTGGTTACACATTCTAGTGACCCAAGTTTGAACTCTCACCAGACTTATATAACCACTGTCATGTTTCACTGCTGGGGCAACATTTAACATCATACCACATTTAATTTTGTCGCATGAGTAAAAAAAACATCTTAATCACTCTCTGACATGGAAAAATCTGGAAAAGAGTTGCAGCAACTAGCTAATACCAGTTGCGTCCAGATCCCCGTTGAGTAACTGAACAACCGAGTCGTTGTACTTGTTTCATGCAACGCACGTGAATGGTGTCGCGAGTTGTTACAAAAAGAACCTTGTCTGCATGTTAACTGTGGATTTAAAGACACTTTGACGGTAGGTGCATAAAGAGCGAATGCATATGTGAGACGAGACGCGCGTTTTGTTGGAGACGGACTTACTTTGCCTGCGGTCTCCATGGTCTTTCTTTCAGAGGAGGGCGGGGGGGCCTCGCTGCCGTAAAGGAGTCATGGCCCAAACCAATCAGAGAGCAGAACACAACACGCACATGCGGCGGAACCAGGAAGTACAATTTCAATCATCTGTCTACTTTCAGCTATTGTGGGAAACTAAAATCTGTTTGTTGTGATTCTGATATTTATGTCAAACATTAAAAATTCTTATCAAATCAAACATTTCCTCTACATCTGAATGTATTAACAAAAACAATTCTTTTTGCTTTTAATTATTTTACTCTTAACATCATTTGTTTACCCATTTCCTCATGGCATGCTGTCATCTAAAACGTGATTTAACTCGACTGTTGAGTAATAGTAAAATAACTGCACAAATACAAAATCATATTTTTATTGAGTAACACTGCTGGATAAAACTACAGCTATGTTCAACTTATGTATTGTGTTCTTTTTCATGTCAAAGATTCACTTAAAAGAATATAAAAAGACACAGCTACAGAGCACCTTTTAATCAAGGCCTGTAACAAAAATGTGACATTTGGTTTAAGATTTTTTTTTCATAATGAGTATTAAGATTTTTTCAACATATTTTCTACATATGTCCTAAACATTTTCCCACATCTGACAAAAATAATCATTGGAAATGTGTTAATGAGTCCCATGAAATCTTTATCAAAAGCAAAAATCTGTCATGGCCACGTAGTTTAACACAATCAGCGTGTGATATTGACACTCTTGCTTGCAAAGTAAGCCTACAACTCTTCCTAAGAGGCAGAAAAGGTCCCCTCTATGTTACTTGTTTTAAATAACCATGGTTTATCACACCTTTGCACCAGCTGGTACAACAATAACAAAATGAGAAGATCCACTTGAATTTTACAAAAAGAGACAATGTCCATAGTCTGGGTCCAGCAGCACAGACACTGGCATGGAACACAGCAAACGTCCTGGAATAGCTGTGCACAGGTGTAAAAGATCCGCCAGACAATCACTGCCAGATCATCTCCCACCTAAAGGTTAACAAAAAAATAAACGCAACAATTATATTTGCAACAATTATAGACAAAATACAAAAGAACGGTGCCAGATTCAGACCTGGAAAGACAACTAGGAATGATGGCGCATGGAAAAAGCACCAACCTCTGAATCCACGTCCGCCGCCGCCCCCACCTCCTCTTCCTCTGAAGCCTCCTCCTCCGCCACCACGTCCTCCTCCACCTCTGCCACCACGAAATCCTCCTAAAACAAAATTGGTTTACTCTTCAAATCCACATTCTATAAATAAACAACAGTTGTATTGAGTAAAACGAGACAATAAGTTTGGATGCCTTACCTCCTCGACCACCACCACGTCCAAATCCTCCACCTCTACCCCCACCTCGACCTCCTCTTGGTGGGCCCTTCTCTCCTGGCGGCCTGGGGAGAAATCTCTGCAATGGGAGGAGCTTCATTGGATCTATATAAAACTAGAAGAGAAATTATACATGGTTTATAAAAAAAATACTGTGATGCAGTCAAATATTCATATGTGTAACTTTAACTTGTTTTCTACCTTCTGCAGCTTCTTGAATGAAGATGCTTTCATATTGTCTGAGAGTTTGACTGAAAAATACTGCAGGGAAATGTTAAGGGAATAAACACAAAAAAATAATATAGCAACGCACAAAATGTTACCTTCATATTTTCCCACAGGTCCAGAAACAAAAAAAGCAACAGAAAGGATACAAAGTCTCGGAGCTGGCCGAATATTTCATCCACCTTCCCAATCTGCTCTTTATTTTCCAAGTATACTGGAGCGTTGAAGTAGGGAACTTTGTTTTCCTCTGTTGTGCACTTACATACAATGTCATCTTCACACGGATGCATGAACTCTCCCACGGCTGCAGAGTGGAAATACACGGAAACATAGTTAAATGTTCAAAAGCTTTGTGTCTATGTTAAACGTTGATATAAATCATATTTTAAGTCTGACAGAAAACTGTTTACTACTGAGGCTAAATCACACAAGCCAGATGTTATCTCTGCACCATGTTCTCAACTGTACTATCTGGTTTTATGATCTTACCAACAACATATTCTGGAGGGCCGTAGTCTTGTTGCCTGTTGAAGCCTCCTCTGCCACCGCCGCCACGTCCAAATCCTCCACCACCACCACCACGTCCAAATCCTCCACCTCTGCCTCCACCACCACCCCGGTTAAATCCTCCACCTCGGTTATATCCTCCACCTCTGCCACCCCCTCGCCCGCCACCTCCTCTGAAAGACATCCTCTCTTCTGCGGATGAACAAAAGACAACATGAAAACATAAAACAGACGAGTTAGCGGAAACAGCTTAATCTGTGGGCTCGAGCACCAAACAACTTCTTGCTAACATGCTAACACGCGTCAGTCATTCAAACTACAACACGTACCACCACCTTCTCTAACATAAACAACGCGCTGTGTGTTCGCTTCATCATTAAAAGCCTGTAATGCTACCGACACGTAAAGTAAACCAAAAGAAAGAAAAAAACAACATTGATCACTCACACGGTGAATTCGCTTGTAGCAACTCCTCACTCCGCGGCACCTCCACGCTGTGACAACACGTGTGAACACCAACTGCCGCAAAGCGATCCACCAGTGTCGAGAAGTGTCGTAAAACCAAAAACCAGCCGCAGATTCGTCACATTTAAAGTGACAGGCTCCACCAGACATTTAGTCATCATGAAACTACTCTGACATAATCTGTATTGTTATGCACCCAACAATGTGCACAGCGGGTCAGGTGAGGCTATAAATGTTCACTGTTTGTGAATATGAAGATTATTATGTTACTGTTGCTCCCCAGTATCATAACATATAGTAACATATGCTTATTCAAACAGTCCACACCAGCCAAGTTAACACATAACATAAAAAATGACAACAAACCAACCAGTTTGTTGGGCTTGGAGCTGTTGTTAGCCTGTGGAGCCACTGAATGTGTCAGTCCCACATACAACATTATGAGAAGGCCACAGGACAGTTACAGATGCTACCATGCTAACTACTTTTAATATTTTGCACACAATTCTGCAGTGTATTTGTGATTATTGTTATACTCGTATATTTCTGAAAGATATCGATAATTATTTTTCCATGTCTGACTCTGTGGCAAGTTAGCATATTGGCCACTAGATGGCAGTCTAATGTCATGTAAAAGCCTGTGTTTGTACCACTAAATATATCCAAAGTCATAAAAACACTGTAGTTCAACCGCAGTGAAGTCTTTATATCCAAGGTCCTCAAGGGTTGTTGTGTTTTTTGATAACAACATAATCACCACTGAACATTTAACAATTCTGTACGTTACACAGTTTAATTCATAACATATATACACACTATATATGTGTATATCATACAGTATACAGTCACGATATATCTGTAGCTTATGTAGCTCGGTGTAATAGTAATAATAACAATAATAGTGTTAGATGATTGTTGGGATTAAAGACCCCTGTATAGTAGATACTGGAAGAGACGCAGGAACCAAATGACCAAATCTGTCATCAGCCACAGTGAGGTATCTGCTATATATGCTATATGCTATATGCTATATTATATATTATATATTATATATTATATATTATATATTATATATTATATATTATATATTACCAAGGTGGCTGACAAAACAGTAGACAAAAGCTTGTTTTCAGCTCCTCTCGGTGAGGACCTGAAATAGCTGCCAAAGGAATTTGTTCTCCTGAGGCTTCGTTCGGATCCCTTTGGCAGTTTCCCCTTCTTCTTTTCCATCTTTATTTAAAATGGAAAAATAAATTGGTGCTCTTCTTCGCTTCTCCTCTGCCTGTGTGCTATCAATCACAGATGAACCCCCCCCCCCCCCCTCCAACTTCCTCCCAAAGTATCTCAAAGTAAAAGTTTTTGAGAAAGAGACAGCAGAATAACGAGGCCGAGGACAGAGACACAGAGGGAGATAAAAGACGAGGGGAGACGGGTTTTGGCAGGTGGTTACGTGACGGGCCACTGCATCTATAAATGTTGGACATGCTCACAGATTTATAAGGCTTTCTTGGGGACGTGTTGGAGTATCTGGCTCATCTATAAGGAAGCCATCCAAAGTGACGACCATAAGTCTACTGCCATTTTTTTTTTCTTTTTGTAGTTGAACTCTACAACCTCTGCTATTGTCACAGCATTGTGCAACTGATACAGGGAGGACCTGCTGTATGAATTACAACCACAGCATTGCACACATTTCTGAAACTGGCCCTCTCGTCATGCTTCACATTGATCTGCACAGCTTTTCTGCAGACACGGTCTGGACAGGAAGACAAATATAGAAGCGAGTCTTATTTATATTTACAATCCTGCGTTCTTTAACAAAAAACAAAACGTTTGCTGTCATCACTTTCCCGCAACAACTCTTTCAGACATGAGACTTCATGAAAGTAATTGACAAACAGGCATAAAAGCCAGATGATGTAAATGCCATCACAAAATAAGGGCACGTATGGAAAAGCAAAAATTGCCGCCTCGCCTTTCGCAATGTTTAAATTGGGATCAAGGGATTTCCCGTTATTTATTAAGCCATATTCCTGTCTGACAGACGATGGCGTGCTGGATATGATGAGAACCTAAAAATAGTGGGTGGGCAACAACCTTTTTCTGAGATTGACTGTTTTTTACAAAACAAAAAATATAAAAACCAAAAACACATTCTGCGTAACGAGCCATTTCACATAGGACATTTTAATGCAGGCGTAATTATTACGATTAAATTGTGGCTGGATTACATTCAGCTGCTTATGTGTCCGGGTCAGAAAGGTGCATGCTGAATGTTGAATGTGAAAGGGAAAAAAACAACAACCTGACATATCACTATTTATGGATGGGCCTATGGCTCTTTCAATTGTGGGACCACTGCAGGGGGATATATTCTATATATGTGTAAGATGACATAAACAGCTATGTCTTACCAACATCACCTATATAAAACGTAGAATCACACTGTTCAGTCAAAGCAAACACCTTTATCAAGACCCCTGAGAAATAACCCGGAGGAGAGAGACGGAGTCAGTTGGTCAGAGAGGTGGAGGGATGGATATACTGTATAGCCCCAATGGCTATGGAAGAATGGCCCACTTAAGTCACTGAAGACTGTCAATGTGAGGCCCCTGTTTTATCCACAAATCCTGGCCATTATACGGCTAATGTCAGCCAATGCCTGTGACATCCCGGTCTTTCTTTGACACGGTTAGCTTTAGCTCCTGTGTCAGTGGAATATACTCGGCTGCAGCAGAGGACGGCACAGTGCAGCGCCCGGTCGCTGTTTTCAACGGACGTCCATTTTCCCCGCCGCATTAAGTGCATTTTGCAGTCGTAAATCTGACTCGACAGTGAAGTGGTCCGTTGATTTTATTTACAAAAGCTGCCCCATGTGGTTTGATAAGCATTCATTTGATATACGAATAGGGTTTGATGTACGAAAGCCAGTTATAAAATTGTACCTTATAATTGTACTGACGTAGTCTTTTATTTGCGCTTTCAAAATAAAGTCCTCAAAAGGTTTCAATAACGTTTCTCTTTGGAGAAAGGAGGAAATTTGACATGGTTCATTTTTTCTGATGGCACTCACATATACAGTAGCCTATATAAAATAACCACACCCCTTATAATAATGAATACTGTATATCATGCTCCTTGATTGAGATCATATATTTTGGATTGTGTAACCTGCCAGTCATTCTGTGTTGGCATTTTATAAGTCAACTGCAACAGAAATAGGCAACAAAGAACAGGATTAGACAGACCATACACGGCAATTACCAAAGAGCCACACAAGCACACACATAAGGAGTTATATGCGTGACAGCTTTAAGCTTCTGTTGTGTTTTGTCTGACAGCAGCAGTAAAGTAGTAATTGAGAGATTAGCTCTAAGGTGCAATCGTGGCACTCCTTTGTTTGGTCTCTCCCTTATTGGTTACACAGAACACAACTAGCATGTGTGGGAAGGAGTCATGCACTGAGATAGTCGGGTCAGTTTGATTTACTTTACTTCATTCGACTCCGTCATAACTGACCAGGTCTGAATATGGCATCTGTAGCAAAGATGATGTCACATTTTGATTATGGGGATATTGCAGGGTCACAGAATCAGATGGTCTGGGTGTAAAAAAAATAATCGTGTCCTTAATTGCTGGTGTCATAAAACGTGATTGAAAGATTGATTATAGTCGCCTAAAAGAAAAGGACAATAACTGTATCTTAGATCGTTTGGTTTTGACGCAGCAGTAAAGTAGTAATTGAGAGATTAGCTCGAAGGTGCAATCGTGGCACTCCTTTGTTTGGTCTCTCCCTTATTGGTTACACAGAACACAACTAGCATGTGTGGGAAGGAGTCATGCACTGAGATAGTCGGGTCAGTTTGATTTACTTTACTTCATTCGACTCCGTCATAACTGACCAGGTCTGAATATGGCATCTGTAGCAAAGATGATGTCACATTTTGATTATGGGGATATTGCAGGGTCGCAGAATCAGATGGTCTGGGTGTAAAAAATAATCGTGTCCTTAATCGCTGGTGTCATAAAACGTGATTGAAAGATTGATTATAATCAATAATAACTGTATCTTAGATCGTTTGGTTTTGACAGAACTCATCCAACACAGACTTGGACCCAAACCTGTTCCCGTCTGCCACAATCCCCCCCCCCCCCCCCCCCCCCTTTTGACAGAACTCATCCAACACAGACTTGGACCCAAACCTGTTCCCGTCTGCCACAATCCCCCCCCCCCACCCACACTCCTCACCCCCCCACCCACCCAAAGTGTGCCAACACTGAGTCAACAGAATCATTTCATGTGGCTGTGGGCTGGATATAGGGGGAGATATAGTTCTCAGACCCAGTGTGTTTACCCCCTAATCCCTGAGAAGAAGTTCACAAGCATGAGGAAAGTACTGGGAGATTTATCCATCTCCCAAACCCGCTCCGTTTGCATCCCGCTGTTTTAACACAGCCACATTGGGCCTGGGTACTTCCTGGAAATGTTGATGAAAACATTTTTTCAGTAATTGTGAGAATATAATTGATATGAAAATGGTGAATGTGCTCCCTGATAAAGCAGTCAGCAACTGTATTTACACAAACTAGTAAGAAATTAACAATGTCTTACTAATGGAGTATACACTATAATGGAGTATGATATAATGGAGTACAACATAAACCAGTGGGGTTTAATTGTAGTATTGCTAATAACATTTGTGCCACAATATAGGATTCCATGAGGACAGACAGTATATCCTTTATGTTAATGCATAGTCTACGAGACAATATATAACGACATAAGAATAAACAAACATAAAGCATTTTTGCTAGACTACAGGTTCTTAAGTGAAATCACTTTGGATGAATGATTTTCAAAAATACAAATAACAATCCGTTATATGCATGATAGCTTTCTTCTTGTACAGCAATAAAAAGTGTTTTTGCATTAGCCCTTAAATAGTAAAAAAAATATTGGTAGTAAAATATATACATATTATTTCCATACATTGCTGTCTTTAAATACAGCATCTTCAGATGAGTTCTCAGGGTTTTAGTAGGTTAGGAAAAATCCATACAAGTGTGCGGTGAGTCATAATTGGCTTGTTATACTGCCACTGTGAAGTACATCACTCGGGTTTCTCCCTCTCCTCACTTGTCCAAAGATGAGACTCTCAAATCACTGTTCCTTGGCCAGCTGCCAGGCCGCAGGGGGATTGGGCCAATCCCAAAAAAACACACTTCTAACTGAACTCATGTGAAACACTTTTCTTTGGTTGGTAATTGTGGTGAAAAGAAGAGAAACCTGGAATGATCTATTGTAGGTGCCTGGGCCCATGACTCATTCTCGAGCATCCCGCAGTTTTCAATTATACATTGGCTGACGGAACACTGTGAGTGATTGTGAATTTAGATTTAAGTATATTTTAAGTATATGGCTGGCTTTAATGACGCTTCACCGCTTTGGCGACCGTGTTTTAAAGAAGGTTTACATAATCGCAGTCAGCAAACAACAACTAATTAAGATTTATTAGCTCTAATCTATGATCTAGTCATAAATTACATGTCATAAAGTTTAGTAGCAGAGAAACTTAATTAGGTGTTGACAACACTCACAAGCCACTTTTTGTTACCATTAGTTTAATTAATTTGATTAATTCTTATGGAATCAAATGTCTGTTTCCAAAACACATGCCCCTCGACTGCGAACTCAAAGTGTATTAGCAGGACTCCGGAATGTCTTTGGGAAGTTAGTTTTATCAAAGGTTGACATTGTAAGGTCAACACACTGATCTCAACTCCAGCGATGGATTTAACATCAAATATGTAATCCTAAAAAGGAGCGTTTGGACATGGACAATATTCTCCCCACCTCACACTGAGAGAGCCAACAGCTCGCTGCCACCGCCCTCGCTTCACCAAAACCCTCTCTCTCTTGCCCCTCATCTCAGCCGCAGTCTCTGTGTGCTTCATGTTTGCCTATACTTCCCAAATCCCTCAGAGCAAACAGGAGCATGGGCAGATTAGCTTAATATCATCCGTGGCACTAAATACACAAAAATTAAATGTCACCCATGTCCCAGGGTATAGTCAAAATAAGAAAGTCAAACTCGGGCGGCCATGTTGGCTATAGCGCAAAGGGCAACATAACATTTCAATCCAAAAGTTATGACATATCGATGTTCTTTGATGATCTATCTATCTATCTATCTATCTATCTATCTATCTGTCTGTCTGTCTGTCTGTCTGTCTGTCTGTCTGTCTGTCTGTCTATCTATCTATCTATCTATCTATCTATCTATGCTTACATGTAAAGCCGTAAGATTAAGACTTAAAGCAAAAAAAAAGAAAAAAAAGAAAAGTCAAAATGGATTTAAATCAATAAACGGGCTGCTTCAGTGTGGCTGGCATGGGAGTCTTGAAGAAAAGGCAAATGACTGGGAATGTGAGCTAAAGCTAATAAGCAGGCCACCATTAATCTCTTAAACAAACCTACCCTCTCCCTATGTGGCCGTCTTTCTTGCATTATAAATAATGTATATTTTGCGAACAGGACACACACACACACGTACACACACACCAATACCCCCCCCCCCCCCCCCCCCCGGCCCCCTTTTCTTTTTGTTTT
>JAFBJQ010000323.1:35566-241270 GCA_016785345.1 Trinectes maculatus | reverse complement strand
TCTATCTATCTATCTATCTATCTATCTATCTATCTATCTATCTATCTATCTATCTATCTATCTATCTATCTATCTATCTATCTATCTATCTATCTATCTATCTATCTATCTATCTGTCTATCTATGCTTACATGTAAAGCCGTAAGAAAGACTTAAAGCAAAAAAAAAAAAAAAAGAAAGAAAAGTCAAAATGGATTTAAATCAATAAACGGGCTGCTTCAGTGTGGCTGGCATGGGAGTCTTGAAGAAAAGGCAAATGACTGGGAATGTGAGCTAAAGCTAATAAGCAGGCCACCATTAATCTCTTAAACAAACCTACCCTCTCCCTATGTGGCCTTCTTTCTTGCATTATAAATAATGTATATTTTGCGAACAGGACACACACACACACACACACACATGTACACACACCCCAATACCCCCCCCACCCCCCAGTGTCTCCTTTGACTTCTGAGTTGCCGGTAGAGTTCAATCTGGTCTTCAAACACTTCTTATTTTCTGGCCTCCCCCAACCTTATTGGTTTACTTTAATTAGTGCTATTGAAGGCAGGGGGGAATAGGGGGGGGTGGGTGGTGATGATGAGTATAAGGGGGTGGGGGTGTTGTGGTGGTGTAAATACTGAAAACAAACAGGAGAAGTGAATAGGAGGATGGCGGCGGGTGCAGTCCCCATGCCCCTGCGCAGACGGAGGGGGACACATGGTGTAAGCAAACACTCATAATTGCATTAGATTCCCCTGGCACACGGGTAATCTAGCCTTCCCCCCGTCCCAGAACACAACAGGACACATCTTCTGCTCCTCTCACTCACTCACTCACTCACTCACTCGCTTTGTTGTTTCTCTCCCTCACAAATTATTAATGTAAAACCCACGATGCTGGAGCTGATCAGTCGGCAGACATGATGTAAAGGTCTATTTATATTTGGGAAACTAAGATATGAGGTGTGTGTGTGTGCGTGTGTGTGTGCGTGCATCCCATTAAACAGTTGTCCTGTTTGATATTTCCCTCCTCAGCCCACATGCCTGGAGAGTATGAGCAAACACATTTGCTTGAATGGGATGTTCCCTGAGCAAACGGGAACAATCTGGCCCTGATGTGAATATCAGTGACAGTCGGGATAATTGGGATGGGATGTTATTGAGACGTCCGGCATACAGACGCTGCATAAACTGACATATAATATTTTTGAGATGATTCGGTGTTGACTTTTTTTTGGGGTCTCTGTGTTGACTTTACGTGGAGCAGAAAGGCATCTGCTGTAGCTGTAAAAACAGCAAAATCCACTAGGTGGGGATGTTTTATCCAAAATAACCAAGCTCCATGCAACCACATTATAAATACTCCAAGCTAATACTATCAAATCTTTTTTAAAACATTGGTTTGCCACTGCAAATACGCAGAACTTTTTTCTTAAAGAGTCAGTAAAAGAAAAAAAGCGCAGACTGCCATGTTTACTTGCATTTAGCGTGATAATCAAAACTCTACTTTGTTTTTCATGCAAACGCTTATGTCCTCTGTATTTTAACAGAGCTCTGGCTTCACAGTGACTGTTACAAGACATCCATCCCGTATCCGTCGGCATTTAACTGACACATCGAGAACAGACGAGTTGATGTGATAACAAAATCACCTACAAACAGAAAAAAAAGGCACACAGCCATAGCGACTGTATAATTCCTGCCCCTTAATAAACTCTATCAGGTTTGATTAGAGAAAGCACATATTCAGCATTAATGAACAAGAGCGGTGCCAAAGAGGCCATGTCAGGTCACCACACGACAAAATGGACAATAGAGGAAAAGTCTTGATGGTATTTAGTGGCTGTGTGAGGCTTGGAGGAAAAGCCGCAGTGCCAGAGGGTTTAGATATGTGTGGCCCCGGGGCCAGAGATCCAGCAAATAAACAATGCTTCCCAGTGATTAGGACTTTATTAAGGCACACAAAGTCCCGGCCTGCATAAGGTTTGCTTGAGGTGGGTCCAGTAACAGTGCCAGTGGAGCCTGAAATATAAGTATTTCAGTAGTAGTTTTGATTGATGAGAAATAAGCTAAGGAGGAACTGCCGCCCAACACGAGACGACATCGCCACGCCGACTGATCGCATTCGTGTTATTAACTCTGCAGATCATATAATTAACTTCTGTTGACCCGGCCTGCAATCACTACCGCTCAGCTTTAGAGCCACCAACAATGCGCCGCGTCTAATGACTGACAAACAAACAACCGAGAGAAGACAGGTCGGGAGCAGCGGGGAACACCCACCGAGTTGCTTTCAAAGTAATATCCTCTAAGCCCTGGACACCCCGACAAAGTCTGTCATGTCTAACCTGGCTCCTCACCTGTTTGGAAACAGCCAAATAGCCCAGTGTAATCCCTCATCCCCGGGGCACTGGAGGCTGATTTACCCACCCCAGAGCTCCATCCTGCCCTGACAAGTCAGGGTCGCGCAGGGCCTTTGGAACACACACACAGCCACCACTTTATATTCGTTTTTGGGGGTATTACGCTTAATTAGATTTCTTAAAAGGAGGAAAAAGCCTAAGTAAGCAACAAACAGAAACGTTTGGGAAGCAGAGGAAGCAATAGCAGTTATTTTAGAAATGCCGTGTTTAATAAAGAACAACCGGGATAAGAGCAAAGATGAGAGTACAAATAGTTGACATCATGGATGTGTGCATGCTGCCACCATTACTAGGCAGCAGCATTAGTTATTGGACACATTTATCACTAATTGGTGGCTGGGTTGATGAGAAAGAAAAATAGGGCTCAGTGAGAAGATGTGGAGGCAGTTGTTTGATTTAAGGCCTCTGCTTGTTCATATCCCAGCATCGGTGGCAGAGGGATCAGCTCTCTAACCGCTAATTGGGCTGTTTCAAGTTTCCAGTCAACTGGAAGCTGTTGCTTAATGATCAGTTGCAGCATCGCTCCTGTTTGATGTCTGAAGGAATAGTGGGAGAGATTTAAACTGATTTAGTTTTGTTGCCTGAGCTGAAACCTGCAGGTCTGTAGACTTGTCGTCGACAAATCCGACAACGGGAATCCCAAGAAACAACTAGTTCTGGTTGTGCAACAGTTTAATTTATCTTGTGAGCAGTGATGATTTGCTGCAGTGGTGTCACTTCTCCACATGGGGGTGCAGTGTTGCACATAATCATGTGTTGCATCAATGTCCCAGACAATCGAGCAACACTGACAAGGCTCAACCAACAAGGACATATCCAGAGAGTGTATATAATGATTATTCAAAAATGCATTTTATCACACTTAAAAATGCAATGATTTTCCCGCATCTTGTAATTTAAAGATATTTTATCATTATTTATTATTATTTCTTATAATAATTAAACTGAGAGCTTTGAGCATTAGATGAAGGCATAATTGATTGTTTTTTAATAACAGAGTAATAAAATCTTCACTGATCAGTAACATCAAAAACATATTCACAAAATATATATTTTACAAAGTAAAATAAGAGATCAAACATATTAAACTGTTTGGGTTTTCACAATTTAAACAACAGCTACTGTCTTCACCATGCTGAATAATGCTGGGATGTTTGACTATGAAAATATGAATTGATCTGGTTGTGGGGAAATAAAGGATACTGATTTATTGGAAAAAAAACATAACATGTTGTTATCTCTCGTTATTGTCTTCACACAGTTTCCCATTATTGGCTGCATATTAACTTTTGTATTTTAATTTATTTGTTACAATAATTCTTTTTAGTCATATTTGCTCAATAGTTAAATGCTCCAGTCTATGTTTAGTCATGTTTTTTAATTCAATTATTTTATAAATTGTTATTAGTTATTATTATGCATTATCAATTGTGTCTGGGGAGCAGGTCAGGAAACCCTGGGTGAACATGAACTGTCAAGGTGCTGTGCAGTTGGCAGCGGCTCAGTGCCATTAGTCCTTCACTTACCTGACGACTGTAACCACATTAATCATGTGGCTGCTTCGAGCTTTGAAATATTATCCAAACCTCCATGTTCACAATTTGTTCTAATAGCCTGCCTCTGCTCAGATAAGAAAAGAAAATTAGTGCGGCATTAAACGAAGCCTGTTTAATTTGATACAGTAGAGACTATTTATCTTGCCTTGCATGAAAAGATGGGGCTCCTTTAGATTGATTTATCCCTGACAAGCCACTTTGCGATTGTGTGTGTGCGTGTTTATGCGAGTCACTGCGTGTGCTTTAACACGGCTGCAGCAGAATTTTTAGTCGACAACAACTTTGTTTTGTTCTTACACTGTGTGCTATTGCTTTTCTCTCGGAGATCCTGTCCTCGCTCTTCAGTTTCTCTGGACGTTTTGTTTGTTTTGACGTGAATCCCTAAAATCCCTGCTTCATTCTGCTAAGAGTAAAACAACTTATTAACTTAAAAACAATTATTTCCCATGAGGATCTCTCACCCATGCTTTTTGCCAAGATGTTTCCTCTCATCCACAATATTCTTTCAGCCTTAATTAGCAGAACGCAGATTTAGTGTCCTCCAGCCATATCACTCCGTGGACAAGTCTGAAGCTTTACAACTTCTCCAAATAAAAAGAAAAAAAATAGTTTGTACTTGGATCCCGATTCATTAAAACATGTTTGCTGCCAAAATTCTTTATGGTGTAACATTTTTTGAAAACTGAAAACTACGCGTGTGTGTGTATCAGAGGTTTGTGTGTTTTTTTATGTTTTGCCCATAGTCAGGGTGTTATTATTATTATTATTATTTATAGATGGATTAAAACACTCTGATGCAACATTGCAACCAAAAGTTTGACCATTATTAAATAAAGCCGTGAGGAAATAAAATCAACATAATGTTGTGTAGCTGCCAGGCTAATTGGCAATGGACAATGATATGAGCATTTGATTATTGATATTAATCAATAAACAGCAAATGAGAGAATGGAAATCACTTTAACTGTTGTTGTAAACAGTTTGTTGGAGCGGGTTGGGATCAGTCAGACGAGTTGTCCTGTCTGAGTGAATTATATCTGCTGTCTGGTAAAGAAGTGCTTAAAAAGGACTCAGTGGAAAACACATCATAAAAGTTGATGACATCAAGGTATGGGTGAGAGGTAAATGCAATAAATCGACCGTCTCCTTTACTGAATACATTTGCTGACCAGATGATTCTCAAAAAAGAAAAAAGAAAAAATCATGTGACCTCACAGCAGGTGTGCGGACACACTAAATAACTGGGTTTATCCATGGTAAGTTAAACTGAAATTACGCATAATTTACAGTGGGTTTTACCAACTGATACGGCTGCTGATATGGAGTTTCAAAAAGTATGTCTGAAGAATGTCCTTCAGGAAGCGTCAGAGATTTACATCAGTACAAGGATGTTGTGCAGTTCATCTCACATGGTTTTAAGAGAGCGAGTTTCAATGTGTTTCATAATGGGAGATTTCTGGTTTTGTATTTTGCGTTTTTAAAAGCGGCCTTTGAAAATTGCTAGTAAAATGAGTATTAACCACAAACCGAGAGGTGAAAAACATAATAAAATAAAAATAAGTAAAAATAAATACTTCCACAAAGCTGAATTTGACCCCCGTCTGCAAAATACTGAGAAACTAGTTCATAATTGGAGAAATTCAGATGATAAAGTCTGTTCTATGGAAAACGCAACACTCCTTATAAATACATATGTACACATTGCATTACAGACATGTACAAACAGAAGATTTTGTGCATGTTCATACTATACTGGGGTTTTTCCAGTGATCTTTACTGGTGTGTGTGTGTGTGTGTGTGTGGTTGCATGGAGACACACCAGGGGATTAACTTTCAAAGGACTGAGTCGGAGTATTGTGTATAATTAGGATAATCTCACAGGGTTTACAGTAGAGAATGATCTTATCGGTGTTATTGTTGTCAAACTGAGGCGGAGTCAGAGTCAACAAACAAAAATCAATGAAGTTTCCAGTAAACCTGCAGCCGCAAAACAAAGAAACTGAAAGATTTTAGATTGAAACAGATACTTATACATCAGTCAGTATGTTTTTGGAAAATTTTGAATTTGAATACAAAAGATTTTAAACGGACATTGTCAGCTAATGAGAGGAGCTGTGGTGCAGTCAGAGAGAGAGAGAGAGAGAGACGACTACTCGGACTTTTTATCAGTGTGATGATGTAATGGAGTCAGTCCCCGCTGAGGTCAGACAGGAGGCGGGCCACATCAGAGAAAGGTCATCAGTCCATCACAGGGCCAGCAGGCAGAAACACAAACAACCATTCACTATGTCCCTCACACCTACAGACGGCTCAGCGTGACCATTTCACCTGACATGCACGTCTGCCGGAAAACATGCAGATCCCAGTCAGCGGGCAGGTTAAACCCACAACATTATTCCTCCCCCCACTGGATAATGCATTTAGCAAATGCAAAGTTTAGCAGTAGTTGCATGGTGCACGGAGAACCTGGAGAAAACATGCAAACTCAGTGACTGGGTGTGTGATTTGTGACATTCATGGCAACACACTCCTGCTATCATCTGTATCCACCGCTGGACTAAACATGGTGGTACACTGACAAATTCAACACTCACTCACTCACTCACTCACTCACTCACGGCTATTTCAGCATGTAAGAATATACACGAGTCGCAGATAGTCGGCCACTCAAGCTGCTGATTAAGGGATCACCGGCGAAACGGGGACGCTGCCAATTCCAAAAGGCGCGGAGATGGAGATGAATGGCCGTGGGGCTCCTCGGCATTACAAAGGCGTGGTCACTGAGCCAGGAGAAAGAGGGTGAAGGAGAAACCTGCCCCCCAAAAAGCCAGGAGGGAGGAGAGGCGCCGCTCTTTGACGACAGGTAAAAGACGCAGCTGACACCAACTGTCACCCGGCTCCCAGGGGGCGCCGCGGCTAAAGATTTGCAGTCTGCCAGTTTGGCACAGGGCGTTTGCTTGAATAGCAGAGGGAAGGCATGTATGAAAACCCCTGGAGTGCTGAGAGGGGAAATATATACGCTCTGGCTATAATTAAGTCAACTCAGGAAAATGTTAATGGCTATCGACGTGCTCTTTACACTGTAAGCGATGCAAATCCATGTGCGTGTGGGTTCTCTGTCATCAGCCAGAGCTAAGCCAAAAAGACCTAACGGCCCTGGAAACCTGCCACATGTTTTTTTTTTTCCCATTTTAATATCAGGTCATTTTCATATTTAAACATCTGTCTTTTCTGGACAAGGAGCTGATTTTAAAATAAAATGTATTATAAATATTTTTAAAATACTCAAATAGTCCTGTTATTTTCCTCCTGTACTCAGAACTGTATTACACCTATTGTCTCTACCACAGTGCATGGACCACTGCAGGCTGTATGTAATTATATGAGTGTGCAGAAATATTCATTGAGATGATCTGCAGGGTGTGTTATGGGATGGGGCTCATTACCAACCATTGTTTCTCCAGATCATTTTAATATTGTTGGGCGACTGCTCCGCTCTCTCAACAGGCCACTCCATCAACTGTCGCTCCCTCTGTGGAACAATGGCATTGTTGAGATGGGACCAAGTGACCCTGACATCACACCATCGGAGATGAGATGACAGGATGGATGGTGCAGGTATGCAGCCCTCAAGTTTGTCTTTCTATTTCTGGCAGGTCTACTAGAGAATGTAGTACTTGGGTTTCGACCATTTAAAATTTACTACATTTATATTTTTACTCTGATAATGCTTCTCGTGCTTCTATATTTACCGGGAAGCAGGCCAAGTGTCAGGATTTAGGATATAGTGATCTATTCAAGCTATTTATTTAATCCATTGCCATGATAATTTATAACTGTTTGTTTGTATGGGTTTATGTATATCAGATACATATTCCGAAATGGGATTATAGGATTTTACTTCACCCCCAATTTGGTGAGAACACTGAAAAATGTGTTAAATGCGTCATTGGGAAAAATGAAAAAGAGATGATTCACACCATCAATTTTTAGTTTTATGTTAAGTTACGATCTCTTTCCTTCATTAATTTCTGTGATCCGCTTACAAAACAGTGCCAGAGGGAAGAGAAGTGATGACTGGTGACGTTTGTGTTTATAACAAATGTGTTAAAATGGATAAAGCACATCGCCAGTGCCAGACATACACGTGGACTGTGGAGATGTTTGGCTCCCGCTGCGTGAAACAAAATGGCCTCCCTTTTCCCTCGCAGTAAATACAGAAAAGAAACCTCAAAACAAAACAGTCGAGAGGATAACCATTGATCCCCATCTAAGCCACGCTCAATCACACTTAAACGGGGCGGCTCTTCGTACCAGAGGAACCAGCACAAACCTTTAAGTCGACAGCTAATGCCCGGTTTAGTCCTCGCTCGCTTTCTTTCCCTCCTCAAAACTGCCATGCTACAACTTAACACCAGACGGGCTCCTGCTGGGCGGCTGGGAGGTGCGTTCAAGGCCTGACTCCACACAGTCAGCCTTTGCCATTTTGTTGTACCATTCTTTGTGTCACCCCTCCAGTTCCTCTTTTGCGGGTCACCGAACCCTTGGACAAAGTGCGTCCGCCCCACCTCCTGGTCCTTGGTTGCCAACGCCGAGACCAGCACACCTCCCACAATGCTGGAAGATGACATTTCCTCACCCCCCACCCCAGACGCCCCCCCGCCCCCCTTTGCTCTCCCTTAATCCAATCAGTGAGGACTGAGTTTTTCTAATATACTGGTGGTCTCATACTCGGACTTTATCCCTGCAGCTGTGCCGGACCGCTCATTGGCAAGATTAGGGCCTCCGCCGCTCCTCTGATCATGTATTTCAATATGAATGGGACCAATAAGGGGGTGGATTACGGCTTAGTTACTTTGGAAATCCAAGGCCCCCCTTTGATGCCCCCGAGTTTGAACGGCGATGGCAGGACTCCGCCTGGTCGGCGTGGCGTGGCGGCAACGCCACCTGGCAGTCAAATGTTTGCTCATATGTGCTCATTAAACAACAGCACACTGGCACTGTGGGTACTGACTGCAGGCCCGATGGCGAGCCTTGGCCACGACCAGATGGCGCCGTCGCCAGTTTGCCAGGTGGGGTTCGTCTTGTGCGATGCCTCATGGACGGAGGATTGGGGGTGGGGTTCGTCTTGTGCGATTGCCTCATGGACGGAGGATTGGGGGGGGGGAGGTTTGGGAGGTGTGGGAGAGAGAGAGAGAGAGAGCGAGAGAGAGGAGTGTGGACAGAGCTGTTGCCAACAAGGGAGAGAATAAATAAACACACCCTTCAGTTACCATCCTCCTGTCCCTGGATCCCTCTGTTCCTTTAACGCATACGGTAAACACTTAATATATAAGTATAAGATAACAACCATCGACCAAAACATGCACTTAATGTCGAATCGTCAACAACGCATGAAGGAGAATTATTCCCGCATGTCTACTCAACATCACCCGCATGTCTAAACGCCACCGGATTCTCCTCCAAACACTAGAAACGCGAGTTCACACGGCGAGGTGCCCTGAGAGCGTCCGCCCCACCGGGCCCCGGCCCCTGGTGGGGGCTTTTTCATTAGTTATTGAGGCTTGCGTCTTCGTCTCCGCCGGCCCTCCTGCCCTCACATCTCGGGGCCCTTTCTATGTGAAGTGCTGGAGGTGATTAATATTTGTTTTCCCTCCTCTGTGGGAGAGGAAGACCCAGCTGATCCACTGTGACCCCTCCGTAATCCCCAGCGCGTCGACCCAGCCTCTATGTTTCCTTCCCGCTTTTGGGGGATTTTTTTTTTCTTTACTTCGGAGGGTGAGCACTTCGTACTGACACTCGTGTCTAACTCGAGTTTTAGAGCGATGACAAGTTTCTTTACGAGGGGCAGTGAGTTTTTATTGTCCGTAACCCCCCCCACCCAACCTCCTCTGGGAATGAAACCTGTAAATACTGTTGTCGGGACAGGACATCGACATCGTTAGAGACCTGAGTTGCAGATCAACTGCTAATTTCTCATAATCAGCCTGGCGTGTTTTGAAATTGTCACAAACAAACGCATCAGTGTCAGACTCAAAATCAAACTGGCCTCTGTGGTAGTTTGGACAGTTTGGACAGTTTGGACAGTTTGGACAGGTGAAGGAAGTAGCTTCCTCAGACAAACGGAAGGATGTCCTGTATGAACCGGGTCTGAGATGGTTGTTGAGGAGGCTTGGTTGAGGCCGGGGAGGGGGAGTGGGGGGGTACCTTAAAGGATTGAGTGGCTTGCGGGGTCTATTGAGGACTTGATCCCGTTGACAGATATACAGCTCCCTTTGTGACCACATGGCTGAGATGGAAACGGCAGGTGCAGTATGGGTAGCCGATGGAAAGAAAAAAAAAAGTCCTTTCTAGCGTTGTGTTTCAGGGTTGTAAAAACACAGCTGTTTTCAGCTTTCTGAACCGGCTGTGTGCTCGCTCTCCAATTTTCTCTAGCTCCTTGTTGCCTTGTTGGCGTAGTCACTCAACTCGCAAACACAGTCTTATGGTCTTATCTCCTTAGAAGAGCTCCGCTTGGTAAAAATGTAAAGATCAGTATTAACGATCAACTCTGTTGGATGAAAGCTCTTAGCAACGGGCTTGAAACCTTCCTGAGTAATTGATAGTAGTGGGAAACTGTTGCTTGTCTATTTAAGAAACATATAAGACAGATATACGTGTATAGCAATGTTAACAATATAAATATTTCTTATTTGTTACAATAGGTGGCAATGGCAATATTGCCATTGTTATCATTTTAAAGTATTTTAAAATTATTTTTGATGGTATGTATAATGTCTGAAAACTACCAGTATTTCTAATACCACTAAAAACATATAAATTATGAATACTTACAAATGATGTAATGCAAACAACTATTAGTTTAATCTATCTTTGTATCTATGTTTTTCAGCAGTGAATAAATACATCAATTTCATAATTGAATTATAGCATTTTGCAATGTGGGCATAATCATTTATGACATTATTGTTATTATTATTATTGTACTATTACTTTCAGTCAGTAAGTAGTAGAAAATAAGTGTTATTTTGAACATTTCTGACACACTTTTGCAGATTGCTGCTTTTCAGTCGTCAGAACGCGCTGGCTCTGACATGGTCCAGCCAGCACTGTGTGGGAGTGTGTTCAGTGGGTGATGCAAAGCTTTTAGCTCTTTATGAAGTTGTCCAATGATGCGGCGCCAGGTGTCACAACTCCTCCACAAATTACTTGTCTCTGCTGCCAACCCCCCCACCACCACCCACCCTCACACCCATTCTTTTCTCTGTTTCATTCTTGTCAACACATGCAATGCTCTGCCAACTCTTTGGACAAGCCATCAATTATTATACAGCATTTCTATCACACTTGATATTTTCTGAACTGTCAGCGCTACATGTTGACTAAATCTGACCCTGGGGGTCATATAGGGAAAGTTGGGAGCAGCGATGGGGAGTTTGTTGGAAATCTATAGCAGCATGCTCACAGATAATATGGATAACTCTGAGGAAAGTGTGTGAGAGCGTCTGAGCAAAAGATTTCAGATGTATTGAACAGGCTCTCATCCTCCAGGATTTACGACAAATGCCACAGTCGAATAAGCTTAAAATCCTCATCGGCCAACACCAGCGCACCACCGCACCAACATGAGGAACACAGCTATCGATAGCGGCCGGCGCAAAATAAACGCACATCATTCTGCTCGGATTCACTTTGACGTCCGATCGACAAGATTCCTGAGCCACCGCAGTGCGAGTTGTCACTCTGTCTCCTGTCTCCACTCGTACCTGCTCCCCGCTCTGAGGTTTAACTGATGAACGACACTGTAGTGTGCTGTGCCGCGCCGCGAGGCCATTTGCGGGGAGATAAGAGAGACTTCCTGGATTTGGGAGGTAGTTGAGGTACATCTCCAGAGAGCCTGTTTGTTTGGGTAAGACATCTCCTTCATTTCTGCACAACTGTGGGAGGCTGGGAAGCCAACCTGTCTCTGAGATAGCACGGGACCGCTGCCAAAATGTACTTAACCAGACTGAAAACGCAATACCCCCACCCCCTCCACCCCACACCACCCCACCCGTGATGCCTCTAATATATTATCATGAACTGTGCATCAGGCTTAAGCTCCGTTTGAGATAGAACTATTAAAATGGTGCAGAAATACCGACTTTATATTTACATAGCCTGGCTCCCTCTGTGCTGACGTTCAGATTGATTTTATTATTTATGGTTACGTTCTTATGGGTGGTCCACAATAACCCGGGCAGGGACTGGGCCCCGGGATGCACATTAATACGTTTCTCATGACAGAGTCACTTTGAAAATGTTCGTGGCCAACTGCGTTCAGGATAAGAGTCATGGAGGCCGACACGCTGGTCCAAGACAAAGACAATATAAACACACACACACAAAACGTGGAGGCCACAGGGTTTGATGAAGTACACATTTCTTATCCAGAACCTGTATTTTAGACAGAATTTTTAATTTTTATTTTTATTTGTCATTTAGATATATTTCCTGTCTTATCAAATTTGTAATTAGAAAATGTGTAGTTTATAAATGTTTGCCATTTCTGCTTATTGAATGAATCAACATCTGGTTGATCATCAGTTGTGTATAGTGACTAACAGTGTTGCGGTTGAGCGCATTCACTCCCCCAGTCACTGGTCCAAATCAGGTCATGTTTACCTGGTTTCTGGGCAGCGGTGGAGCGTGATGGAGCAATTTATTGATAACTCATACCGATCAGATCGATGGTTTTGGGTGTGAGCTGGAAAGAAATTGTTGCGCACGTCCGCGCGCATAGCGATCAGTTGGGTGTCGGTGTGCTGTCGTGCTGCGTGGGGCCTCTTGTTGCCCTAGTGGCGGTGAAGGGGGAATTAGATGTAGTGTTGTCTGAGTCCCTGTTAATCCTCAGCTGATTAGTGGATTTCTCATCAGGGCTTCTTGAGAGGCTGCGAGAGAGAGAGAGAGAGCGAGAGAGAGAGAAAGTGCATGGAAGAGAGAGAAAACAGGAGAGTTGGAGAAAGCAAAGATGGGGAGTAGACCCACCCCCCCACCGTCCCCGCCGTGGACCACAGGCCTGCGTCTCCTCCGGCCAATAAGATCTCAGGCCCTTAGGTCACCTGGCTCACCAGACTAATCCTGAATCTGCCTTGTAGATTAGCACTTCCCCACTCACAGCCACTGTCGCCCAAGCCCCGGCAAATCCAGAGGTAAATGTCGAATCTTCCGGTAAGTGGGTGAGAGCGGCGTTGTGCAGTGGATTAAGGAGAATAGGATAATATTTACAAGCCCATCGCCAGTAGTGATAAGACTGAGGATAAACAGTAATGGTCTGTCTTTAGCCTTTTTTCCTCCTCCTCCTCTCTCTCTCGCTCTCTCTCTCTCTCGCTCTCTCGCTCTCTCCCTCATCAAGGCAAGTGGTTAAATCACTGAATCCCTGTGTATAGTCTCTGACATTGATGTGCTAAATTAGTCAGCTTTGAATTAGCTCAAGTCACTCGCTTAGTCTCATTCCTGCTTAAATGATTAAAATGGTAAACAATTACTATAGAAGATTCTAACAAAGTAAGCAAATAAAAAAAAATGAGGAGAGTGGATTTCTGTGTCACTCGAGATTTGGGCCCGTGCGACACTTTTTGGGAACCACTTTAATTCATAACACTTACAGTTAGTGTTTGTTAGAGGGCATGAGAATTGGACCAGCAAGTCAACTGGACCTTAAGAAATTAAAGAGAAAAAGATTTTGGGTAGATTGAATTTTAACAAATGATCTTCAAGTTTTCGACATAAATATAGAATATTTTTGGGAAAAAAAATGTATTAGTTTTATTTCATTATGTTTCAACTTATACTGATGATGAGTCAATTGTAGCATCATTAAAATATAATTAGTGAGAGTGACCTTTGTTGTTGTTGTTGTTGAGATCCCCTGCAAAATAACCACAGGTAAAGAATTACCACAGCAAGATGGCTGATGCCTTTGATATGTCAATGGACCCCTGTCATCACCAGGCACATGATGGACTGGTTTTCTCTCTACTGTAGATGGCACTGTTAACTTGTGCTTGGTTGGGCTTTCAGCGTTAAGGAGGTGGAGTGCGGCAGAAACAGCCAGCGTCTGCTCCTCATTACTGCCCTGAGCCTCAGGGAGATATTAATTAAAGTGGGGAATAATAATAACGATCATCATAACAAAGATTATCTTTGTCATCACAGTTATGCTAACAACAGAAATGGGGTTGCGAGGGGAGCCGGTGGCGGTAATAAATACCCTTCAGCTTTTATCTTACAGAACTGTATACGTACCGGGCAGCTTCCCTTCTTCCTGCTGTTTTTCAGAGGAGTGGAGTATTAGTGTGGTGGTGGTGGTGGTGGTGGGTGGAGAGAGTTTGGGACGGGGGAGGTTCGGGGTTAGGGCCAGAGCGAAAGGCAAGTGTGTTATTGTAACAGAGCTTATGAGGGAGTCAGGAGGAGGGCAGTGTGTCGATCGCACGCTAGGCTGCATGATTCACAGAAGAGGCCCGAACACGAACCCTGCGGACCCCCCACTTCACCACCCCTGCTCCTGAAATCCCCACTGTCAGCCTGCATTATGGCACTAATAACAAAGTGATGGCGAATCACCTCACGTCACCTCTCATATGGGCGATTTCCATCCCTATAAAGTTACGCAGAACCTACAACTCATGGACAACAAAAATCTGTACGTGTCAAAAGCTGGAACCATTTTAGATGGGCTGAGAAACCTTTTTGAACCGCATGAAACCTTCGTGTGACCCCAATTACAGTTTTCAGACCTAATTAAGACCAGGTTCTAATTCCTGGAAAGCTGACACAAGGAAAAAGTGAGATTTTCACATTTCCGCAAATGTCACTGAGCGCGTGAGATATTATCTTATTACATCACATGTCGTGTTAGCAAAGTCCCACAGCAGACGCCTCGCCCCGTTACATTATCTGAAATGATGAACGCTTTATTGAGACGCAGGGGCCCCGGCCCCGTCTCGTGACCGCCACTCGAACCTCTTTTCATGTTGCCCGGGATATTACTTTACATCTCCGTCAGACCGCACCCTCACTGTCGCCCAGTGTCTGATTCGAGACTGCTGCGCATGTCCCTGCATCACTTCCTGTGCACTCCCAGTCAAAACGTGGTCACCGGACCCTAATGGAAGACAGGTGTCGGGGGGGAGAAGAGACAGAGACAGTCAGGGATTAAAAACAAGGCAGAAAAGATCATCTCAACCTTTTTCTACTTATATACTGACTGATAAGTTAAAAAAAAAAATATATATATATTACGGTCTTCTTCAGCTCATCAATAGTTAATTCTGTCCAATGGTAATGTAAGATGGCAAATTTGCCCAAGATAGGAATTTCTGATAATTGCGAAAGATAAATGTTCTTCGTCCTCTTCACTTCTTCACAATCCAATTAGGGTTCGATGCCGAGAAAATCGGATGACTGTGTGCTCTGGAGCAAAGACAAAGTTAGCTCTGCTGCTCATTAGCCATTTCCTTGAGCCCTCTTGTAATATTGTCTCACCAACGTTAGCTTTGGTCTGAATTACTAATCAAGAGCACACATCCGGCGTTTGATGAAATTTCTACCTATTCCCAAAGCATTTCCTCTCCCCGCAAAATTCATTAGTCTCAGCTCGAGCAGGAAAACGAGGGGAGATGTGCACGTATTGAGTCCAGTCACTCACTGACTCATTTTTTCCTCTTTCGCTCCTTCATTCATTCAATCTGATAACATCCTCTGTTTTTTTCCCCCTCACTCTACATTTGCTTGTCCTTTTCTTCCAGCACATACCAGCAAAACATCACTGAACTCAGGACGTGGGCGTCTCTGGTGAAGTCAGTGTGTTGTCTGATCTGTAGACACCCTCTTAGTGGAGAGATAGATTCCCATGTGGGAATAAGGTGGGAGGAATACGTCTACTGGAAAAAAAACTATCCATCTCTGCTAGTGGTTTATAGTCGAGTCAGCACCATTTATAGCTTTTTTTTTCCTGCTACAATTTTCTACTTTTTTTTTACTGTTTCAGACACAAGTTTCAATTGGTTATGGTCTAGTTTCATATAGAAAAAAAGTTCACAATGATTTGACAGAGAATGTTCAAAAACACATAAGAGATACATAAGATACAGTAGATAATCACTTATGGAGAAAATATCTTTATTTCTGAGGCCTATCACAAAATGCATTAAATCGTCAGAGTCATTCATAGAAGCGGTTGTTGCAGTGCGGTAACCAAAGCATCACCTGGTGTGTACACAGCAATTACATCCCACTGCCCCACGCAGAGCAGATCACTGAAGCAGACTGTGACGGGTCACTGCCCGGGGGATCCAGCTTTGCCCATTAAAACATCATCAGACAATGCAGTTTATTTAAAGAGACATATGACTCTCTGCTGCTACTGTTTACCCTCCCGCCGCCGGAGAGCAACGATAATACTGTTTGGAAATCAAAGAGCAAATGGAAACTGTAACTTCCAGCGAGAGAAGGAACCGCGGGTCAAAAGTTGCGTGCGGGGATGGAGCTGGTTTATTTATTTGCAAAGAGGACTGGGAGAGGATCAGCTGAGAATACGTTCGACGCGATCTTGATCTTCGGGTTTCAGTCTCCTTTCAAAAGGCTCCAACTATATCCTGGAAACTATTTTGCTTTTTTTTTTTTTGCTTATCTCTCCAGATTTTAAAAACATGGATGGATCATTTCTGTTTTTTGTCCAAACACGCGTCCTTTTAAATCTCGGTCACCTTTGTGATGAAACTATTTACTAACCTAGCTGCGTTTCATATCCACGCAGTCCACATGAACATACGCGTCATGGCGCCGTGCTTGGTGAATGCCCCTCGCCTCTCTTAGCCCCCCGCCTGCCCCAGGGGGATGGGGAGGGGGGATCCATCACCAAATGCCCACATTATCAGGAATATTTAGTTCAGATAGAAGATTTGCTCCTTCTAATTGTCCTGTCAGTAAATCAGTAGCTTCAGTTCCTCCCACGCACACCGGCCAGAGTCGACCCTAACATGTCTCCTGATGTGTGCAGATAGTGTCTTTGTTCTTGAGGGGCACCAGCTGGTTTGGCTGGTGACCTGTGTGTGTGTGTGTGTGTGTGTGGCGAAGGAAAAGCAGGTTTCTGCAGGACAAAGTCAGAATATAAAGGAAATAACTGTAAAAAAAAAATGTTGTTTACTTGATGCTTCAGTTTCTATTTGCATGGGATATCGTGCAAAATGCAAAGAATTCTATGATGATAAAACATATGCTGTGTTGAAAGATCAGTTTCTTTTCAAAGCTGTATTTCACCTTCACTTGTTCTGGTTTTATAGAGAAACTTGTGGTTGACTTATCTTGACATATCCCCTGAGCACATTCCCGCCCCCCGTGCCACATCCATCAGCTGCGTGAGAGGCTGTGTGGTAATTTGTTAACCTTTATCCAGTGACCTCTGCTGACCTCAGGATCACCTCACTCTGACAGTGGGACTGGGAACACTGGACAGGATTTGTTCAGCGTAGCTGACAACAATAAATATATATATATCTCAATCAAATGTGTTTGCACAACAGTTACCTTTAATGTTTTTAACAAACAGAGAAACAGCCTGATTCTGTCTACGTATTTGATAATTTATGACAAGATACAGTGCTGCTTTGGCTAAATGAGCAAAGATTAATCTAAACATGCAACCGTGAAATTACTTTTCATCATACAGGCAAATATCACCACATATGAAACGATTCCCTCAATCAGACCCTAATTTGATTTTCAGAGTCAGTTTCGTGATAAAATTAAAAATAAAATGTGTGTTCTTCTTCTTCTTTTTTTCAATTACAGGGCAAAGGCAAAGAAAATGCAGCTCATTTCTTCACTGGATTATTATTCAAGGCACAGAGCCGGCTGCCTGCTTCTAACTCTGAGAGCAAATGCTCTATGCCGATGCATATTCATATGTTTAACATACAGACATGCATTCCTAATGATGCAGGAGAGGGCTGAATGCAATAAAGCTCATTAATACGTTTTACCATGCCAGTCAGACCCCGGCAGAAGAAAGCTGCTGCACAGCGTCCGATCAAGCTTTTTCATTTAGCCAATAAAGAAAGAATCAGATGTGAGATGAAAACAGAGGGAAATGAAATGTTGCTGTTGTCGTGCGTGTTTCATTTTTCTGTGGGAAATTTGTCGTATTTTCCTATAATCATTTCCTCAGGACGCAGGAATATGGTCTCATTTATGATGCTTTTATTTTTCTGACTTTTATTAAAGAGTTTGTCTTTTGAATCAATGAAAATGAAAACTTTTGCTGATTCACCCACTCCTTTGTCAAGATTTGAAACATGATTTAAGGTTGGATTCTTCGGTAATTGCAACGTCACTGTACTGACTCTCAAGGTGGCAGTATAATGGTTATTATTTTAACCCATGGCGAAACTTGTTATGCTGAATTTCCTATTTGGCAATGGACACATAAAACAAACACAAATAAACTGGTAAAAGCTCCTTGTGTATAACATGAAACCCATCACCAGCTGACCTTTGTCCATGTTTAAGCAAACTCTAAACGCACTCGATCATTATATAAGTCCAAATATGACGAAACATGAAACAAACCAGTCCTTCACAGAAGCTATGAGCTGTCTACAAACTCAGAGATTTACATTTGCAATAGCAGGGTAAAGTGGGCTTTGCAATTAATGGACCACAACATGAATTGCTTTGGGCTTTTATTAAAAATCGCAAATGGACTAAAAGGTCAATCTGAGAATCAGGTGACAAAATCATGTATATATTTTGATAATGAATGTAATTTATGATACTTTTGACAGTTAAAGAAGTTGTAAATGCAGATCCTGACCCTTGTGGGCTGCTCCTTGTACTATTCCTTATCAGAAATCGGACGACTGACTCTAATAGCCGGTGCATTTTATGAACCAGATCGCCCCTAATCTCCACATAAGCCTTGTCACTTTTAGTTTTAAGACTGAACAGGAACCAGCTCCTGATGTTTGGGGGTCAGACGAGCAGACGTCTCGTCGGGCCTGAGTGGGCAGACACATCGCTGATGGCCGGAGACGTTGTTTATAAATTATTAATGATTTTCCCCCGTCCCTGTCGTTTTGGACAGGCTGTGAGACAGGCCGATGGCGCTCCTGTTTGCGTGGCAGCGTGCTCCTCAAACAGATTGCAATTTATTCCTCTGCAGTTTGTCCGTCAAGGCTAACTCTGACAACATAATCCCGAGCTAATCCGCCATGTTCAGTTTTTCGTGTTGGCTCTCATGCAAAGTGCTCTGCCAAATCCTGCTACCTGTCAGCCGGGCCCTGCGACGGGGAGCCCAGACGAGCTGCCAGCCGTGCTGCAGTGGCTCCCGTGGGTGGGAGAGAGACCGGGAGGTGGGGGAGGCACGGTGCCTGGGTAGACTTAACCCCTGCCTCCCTCCCTGTAATCCACTGTAAACAGCCAGAGCCTTAGAAGGGCTAACTGCGCTAATCAAGCCCCAAGCTCGCCTAGTCACTATCATACACAGAACCCTAAGAACTACAGATTTATGCAGCTACTGCAGAGAGTGTGCAGGGTATGAGTGTGTGTGTGGATCAGAGGGGCCAATCGACAGCTCGCGGTTTCCAAGCAGGGAAATGCGGAAATACGTGCGCAAACAAGAGCAATGCTAACTAGAGACACTAGAGGAATTTTTCAATGATGTTTCATGTTCAAAATTGGGTAGAAACATCATTGCCCTGCATAAATATATGTATTTTTAAAAAATATACTATGTATTTATAAAGTAAGAATATCTCAATAGACAAACAAATTTACAGGATACCCAATTATGTGTACAGATTTTTTCTGATGTGTCAAAGTTTAGGTTTAATTCCAATAATTAGGTGACAAATTCTGTGACACGATAATTACCCTGTCTCTGACAGTGTAGTTGTAGGCAAACCCAATCAACAGAAACAAAAGTTTCAGGAACTTCAAAGCTGACTGGACAAAACACAGGCACTACAACTTTTTACCTACCCTGTTTCTCTATCAAAGGTTCTAGTATTGAGCGGATTCAACAGGTTGTCTGCAGTGGGTTGTAGCTGTCAGCAGAGGGATCCAATTCAGAGGCCCACTTTGTCACTGTCCATCAAGCCCTGTCAGCAGATCCATGGACGATACAAACACGTACACTATGACAAAAATTCTTAGTGTGATGGATTTAATATCTCTGCGAGTTGATTCTGTTTACCAAATAAAATACTATCTATCCCGTATATGTGTGTAGTTGAAACACAACATATATACATGTGAATATGCTAAAACATGCAAAGATAAGTATCTGGTGTGCATCAACACTTTGGGGCCCATGGACACACTTGAAACCCGGGGCTCTCATTTGGACACGCTGACTCTTGTTACGTTTTACGGGGCTGTTGCTTCATCCACTGTCCGACCACAGGGACTGTGGGAAAGCTCCGGACAAATATGTTTGCCACCTTTGCGCTATAGATAAAAGTGGACCTTGAGGGTGGAGCTTAGGAGAGTGTTGAGATGAGAGGGTTGGCGGGACTGCGGGGAAAATGCGAACATGACATGTCGCTGATAAGAGTCCTCCAGCAGGTTAACACCAGAGCTTGTAGCTGGGATTGCCCCGAGAAGCCCTCTTAGGAAGGCCTGGCATCTGCACGATAGCAAAAGCCCTGGCGCTAACATGGAAGTTGTACACAGCAGGTCTGGACCATATCGCTCTGAAGATGATCTTCAGTAGAAAACCAGATATGGCACCAGCTCCAGAGTGAGTTGCATTTATAAACACCTATCTGGTTTGATTTGATCGTGAAATTATCAGCTTTATCCAAACTGTTTTTTTTTTTACAGAGTGAAGTGTCACACACAGGTGCAGAAATGGTTTGAATATGAGAGTGGACACTTTTGGCCACTTCCTCTTGGAAAGCATTTATAGAGTTGCATTGGTTTGCAGACTGGAAATGTGATAGAAATTGCCGAGTAAGGAATCGAAACCATGTGAGGAGTGAGCCAGCAGGTTGTAAACAACAGATTGCTGAGATGTTGGAACAGCGCTGGGGTGAGATCTGAGATGCAGGTCGACCTAACGACGAACGTTTCAGTCGCTTGAGAAACGCACAGAGAAAAAACAGCACAAGTTACAGCTCGGAGGCTCCTGAGGTCAGCAAGGAAAAAAGGTCCATGTGTAAATCTATAGGATTTATATGCCTGTGTGCATGTTCTGCTGGACTCTTGCAGACCCATGCAGTCACCTGACTTTATTCATAAATTGAATTGATTTATGAACAAAGTAAAACGTCCAATCAATGACACAATAGAGCTCATGGATAAACAGACCTTGGTCTGTTTCTCGTTAGATATGCAAGCACCTATTTTGTTGATTTTTTTTTTCCTGCAGTCATGTTCCATATCCAATATTATACGCTGCCCCCAGTACACCACAAAACAAATGCCACGAGACCAGAAAGGACAGGAAAAAAGCAATAAAAAGTGAGTGATGGCCATTGATATTTCAGGCTGAAGAAATCCCGCGTCAGGAGACTTTGCTTGGCTTTACATAAACAGGGTAATAAATAGATCGATCACACATAGCAAGGGAGATTCGTGTCACATTAAGTGATGGGACGCCAAACATAGGCCCGGTTATGTCTCATTACTCAGAAGACGTTCCCCTTGGGGAGAATGTTTGCGTGTGTGTGTGTGTGTGTGTGTGTGTGTGTGTGTGCGCACTGCTGCAGACATCGCACAACCAGGAATAAAGATATGGTGCAGCAGCATGAACAGAACTCTGGCACATTGTCACTTAACTCTCCTATAAAGGTCATTATAAATAATAAATGTCAAAAGTCTATTGGCGATTTGAGGGGAAAAAGATGTGTGGTGGTGAAGTGAAACTATCTCACGGGAAAAAGTCTTGCAAGCTCAGTGGGTGGTAAAAAGTAAAAATGGCCTCACAGTGTATAATTTATTCACATAAGATGCAAATAAGAGGACAAAAGTAATATATTTTCCATTACCCTATGTAGATGGTGACAGCTAATGGGAGAGATCCAGTGGTGAGGGGAGACATTAGCATTTGATGAGCCAAAGCAGACGATGGAGCCAGTTGCTCCAGACACAAAAATGCCTTGAAGTCAGTTAGAAAGCGTTGTATCCATCAGCGTAAACCAAAACCAAAGGACGCCTTGGTGTCCCGCTCGGTCAGACATTTTCATTCCTCATTCTCATTCTACAATTACCAACATATTTATACAAATGTATTTATTTGTTAGACTTATTTACAATATGATTCTCTTTGCCAGCGAGCCGGTGAGATTTTATCGTCTTGTAGAATGGGCCAGTTATCAGTTTGATTCTTCATACATCGGATTAACAGCTCTGAACTCTCCTCGGTCTCAGGTCAAGCAATTTCAGAGGCTTCATTTACACAGCTGATTGGCTTTCAATTATTTCAACTCTGTCAATAAGGCTTTTTGCCGAAGAGCGCCCGGTACTCAGCTTCTACTTTGCTTGCACAACATGTAACAAAAATCCAAGCACAGTTTGCCAAGTGTAGCTTGTGACCTTAATGGTCTTGTTGGAGGTCCAGCGGTATATTGCAGTGCAGGGGATTTCCCATATGTCGCTCTTCTAGAGCCGAAAGGCCGAGTCCGGCTGCTTTAGATAGCTGTTTGATTTACAGTGAAGAGGGAGATGGCTGGTGTCGCTGGTGGGATTCTGCCATAAGCCATCAATGGCAGTGGTCAGCGGCGTGTAAGATAGAGTTTACAGTTCTGAGAAGGGCTCTGGGGTGTAAAAGGTTGTGCACGCAGGTGACATTTTCAGCCCAGTCTCATTTAGTCCTGGTTCGCTGGCCTCTTGTGAATGGCGATAGCAATCCAAGGATCCAAGCGAGCATTAGCAGGTCATCAATCGTAGCCCCTCCTGCCTCATAAATCTAAATCTCCAATGACCCAAGACATGCCACATAGCTGTCTTGCAGGAGATCCTTATCATCGTAGACATGCAAAACATTAGCCTGATACTCTCGGAGACAGGGTTAAGGACGTTTAATTTTGGGTGTAGTTTGATACGACCCTATCATGCGAGCGAGGTGCTTGTGTCATGCACATGAATCACATTTACAATTCCGTCTCAATCAAAACTTTCAACACCTATGACTGGCTGTGGCATGTGGGAAATGCAAAGTTTCAAAATAAACGGAATAATAGCAAGTTTTCAGACGAGTGAAAAATGAAAGTGACCGTGCGGCACAATCGCTGGAGGGCTTTCGCATCCACTTTTAGACCCCTGGTGACTCACTAACAGCTGCTGTAAAACACAAATTCATCAGATAATCCTTCAAAAGCCCAGCGGTCAAGCCAAGGCATTCTGGGTCCCGGGCGCTCTCATAAATGAAATACCACCTGCACCAGTCATTTCAAACCTGCAATGGAGTAAAGTTATATTTAGGTAAGAACATGAAGGACCTTGATCCCTTAACAAAATAAAAGCTTGACAACTAATCTCCTCAACAGAAGTCAATATTGTTGAAGTCTGATGATGTACAACAGTGGGTGGGGCAGCGGGGGCGCGAGGACTATGCCTAAGACAAACAACTAGCAGTTGTATTTTTCAGAGACCAGACAGTGGGCAATTTCAAAGGGATCAGTCCATCTCCCTGCTGTGATGTGACTTTGACAGAGTGCCAATAGTCCTGCCATACCACTTATCTGTATGGTATGATGGAAATGACGTTATTTAGCTCTTTTAGAAAACCCTACAAATCCAGGCTGGAGCTGCAGTGCTTACATTATGCGCTGGTATTTGAGTCCGTAAGACTCACACCTGAATGATGGCACAGGAACACAACCTTTTATTGACTGAGTGTTGTCTCAATTCTTCAAGTGTGCCGTTACAGTGGCTGTGTGCTCATTTAACACTGCTGCGGCCTTGCGGCGAAACCAATTGACTCAAGTGACATGTCCCTCTCTGGAATATTGTAATGCGGGAGCATTACCAGCGGCTCTACAGACGTGTTACGAGTGAGCCTCCGGGACGCACGCCGCATCTTCTCAATTCTCATCCGCAGATTACGGTCAAGTACAGTCAACCCGCTCAGCACTTCATCTTTCCCCCGTCCCGCTAGTGCACAGCTCTGCGCTTCCTCGCCGGACGGACGCACGCATGCGTTATATCCACGAGCGCAATTGTGTCTGCGAGTTTCACGTTGTACCACCTCCTCCTGCTCCCTCTGTGAAAAGGAGCAGAGCGGAGGGGAGCTGCTAGCACTCACTCCCACCGTCTCTGCGTTTCCTCAAGACGTGACCTCCGCCAGACTTTGACCAGATTCCTCTGTACTTTAAACACAACTCCCATTACAGTTCCTGCGAGTACAGTAACAGGTTTCCATAGTTTGCCCTGCGTAGTTGCATGGCAGATGTGTGTTTGAACAGGCCTCTGTGTATACGTCTGTAGAAGAGCGAGTGTATGTCCATCTGTGCCCCTGTGTATAAATCACTTGACCTAGACTTACTGTTGACCATGGATTTATGCCAGCATGAGAGGCTCCTGATGACAATGTATCTGCCTTAGCCATAATGGATGGTACACAGAGCACGCTGTCATCTGGCAAATATGCTCTCTGAATGGATCTCAAGTGGGGCGGCGCTCGCCAGAGGGGTGGCGGGCGATGGAAAGTAGGGGGAGAGATGGATGGTGCTCAGCCCAGGGTGGAGCCATCAGCTACAGACTCTCCCCCGCAGAGTTTTGGAAACTCAAAATATTGCTCGAATTCACCAGCCTTCACCACCACACTCGACTGAAACCTCGGAGCAGACCGATGCCTACTGTGCGCTGAGCTCACAAAAATAAGACAGGGAAATTCAATGCTCTGTGTTATTATCTGCGAAAATGATGAATGTCTTCACATGTGGTGAGGACGAAAAAAGAGCCAGTCGTGGAGACGGAGTGAGCTGCAGGATTGGACACATGCACAGTGAAGCCACAGCCGTGCACTGGCTGGAAGACAACCGCTTATATCATCTGTTGTTACTTTGATAATGCATAGAATAATAGCATTTGCACCGTTTGACACTGATCAAGAGAAATGAAAGCAGTGTTGGGCGAGAGCAAATTGAAACCACATGCTGCTCGAATACCCGACACACTGTGCAGATTCCAACTGGTCCGGGGAGACAGATCCACGACTCTGCCAGACTATCACAAACCCATAACCTATTCCAGACAAACTGGAACTATCAGTTGCGGCCAGAGCTGAGAACCTTTCACAAACCACGGTGATGAAGTGTCCTATCGCTAGGTTGTCTCCCAAAATCTGGGGCCTCCTACTCCTCTTATGGACGACGGGCGAGGCATCTTATCTTTATCGGTACAGTGTGAGTGTCTGTGTGTGTGTTGGTGACGTGTGGAAGCGTTTCTCACAATACTGCATGTCACTGTCCTCAAATGGAGATAGGTGGCATTAGTTGACAATCTGAAACGTGAGAAACGTTTAAAGGAACAGTTTGGAAGATTTGGTTTTGACCCTGAACGTTTGGATGGTCCTCTACACGTCTATCCACAACCCAAACGACAATCAACTATCAACGCCAAAACAACGTCACTACTTGTGAGACTGACAGACGATGCCACTCTAATAATGTGCACAATGTCTCAGCTGCTTTTAGTCGGTTTACAGACTGCGAGTGGCTCAACGGTGTGAGGAGTGAACATACACTCACAGTAAAGGGCCCTAGCCACTCTGTCACAATGTACTGCTCGCAAAGTAGGTGAATATCCCACTACCAAACGCACGCAAACACACATACGCCCACACACAACCTCCCACACACTCTATAATCCTCTCGTCCACCCTTGTCTTTTACACCCCCCCCTCCACCCCCCGTCTCTGGCGACATCGCTTGTGAAGCACGGACGCTCGTAAATTCCCTGCCTTGATTTTGTTAACCTTTACCGTGACCCAGCACTTCTCTGCTTGGCGTTCTAGCACCCACTCAGTCACACGAGGCCCCGCTCGCCGCCATGGAGACCAGTCTTGGCGCTTGTGCAGCTCATTGCTCAGCTCTCTGGCTGAGTGGGATCTGGATGTGGCCAGAAGTCCGTGGAATTACAGGCCAAATCCATATCCAATTGATTCACCTTTAAATCTCCTGTTTATGTCCGTAACTGCTATGTAACACTTTCGTTAAAGACTTGTAGGAAGTTTAAAAATAACAGTAGCTCTTTGGAAAACCAGCATTTTAATATTTATAAAGTGTGATACCAAGTTAGTCAAGGTCTGAAAAGCTAACGCCACTTTTCAACCGCTGTGTACGAAATGTGCCTTTACTATACAAACATACAAATTAACTTAAGGATAAAATAGCGCGAATATGCAAATGATTTACAACTTTAACACATCGATGTCCAACAGAGGGGATAGTTTCACTTTACAAACAAAAATTCAATGAAAAAAATCTCTCATTAACTAATGGTGTTTCATTGCATGCAGATATTCAACCTGTCTGGGTAGTGGCATGTCGGTCCTAACATATAACGCATCATTAACATTGTTCACTCTAATTTATCTCTGTAATGGTCATTAGGCTGAAGGAGAATGTGTGTGTCTGTGTTTCGAATATACACATCTCTCTGCCTGTTTAGACGTTCTGTCTGCTGAGGTCAGCTAGGTGGCAGTCTGTTAAAGTGATGCTGATCGGTATGCTGTCCGGTGTAATTTGTTGTCTGTGACGTGTGCTTTTGTGTGTGTGTGTGTGCTAAATGATTTTAATATTATGATTGTAATTTTGTGTCTTCTGAAGCTACGTCCCCACACCAGGTCCAGTGTGTTTGTGTGAGGTACTGGTCCAATAAAAAAAACATATATACATATATCTATATATATATTTGTCCTGAACTTGTGTATACAACCCCACATGCCCCTGTTTTATTCTGCTGATGACTAAATAAGGGGCCAGACTGAGTCTATATGTAAGTCTGCTCTGTGTGAGCTGGAGGATTTACTTTTGGTTTGTCGCCCTCTCTTTGCCATGGAGACGGGGTCATGACCATTCGGCAGCATCACCGCGCCAGTCCTTAACGATGCAAATCTGCCGGTGGGCTCAGTGTGAGCGGGCTTCCTTCACCTCCTGTTTTTATGAGGTTCACATGGAGGTGTTGCTCCCACATATAAAGGGGTCAGCGCCTCCAGCCGTGTTGGCCCTTGTGCCTGTTTGTTGCTGCGCTAATCCACCAGCTCTCGCTTCCAACCGAGCAACAAGTCTGCGACTTAGTGACTTGGCTGTTTGTAGGGAGGGTTTTAAGTCGTCGCCACGGTAATTGGTTCATCCCACCCCCCTTATCACTCAATGCTTTAAGGTCTTTGATTGGCCAGGCACGCCAAGGAGGAGATGGAGCAAGGGATTATGGGATGAAGAATGGCCCAAGAGAGAGAAGGCACAGACTTGTGCATCTTCACAGATGAGAGAAAATCCTGCTGATTTTCCTCATGAAAGTAAAAAAGAGCTGAAAAACTTCAAGCTCAACAGCAACTGTGTCAACTTTTTTCTCAAGTTTTGTTTTTCGAGATTAGTGAATGTTACACTGTTAACTGTTGTCTGTTTGTCTGCGCCACGTTATATAATCACGTCGGCTGAAATGAATGAAATAATAATTTGACATTATCATAAGAATGTAACCTGTGCACAACAACTTAGATCACAGTCTGATCTGAAACATTTACACTGATCCTTTAGTGCAATAAACTGCAGTCGTCAACTTCCAACTTCCTTTGTTCCTCTGGATCCATCTCGTCCTGTGATGCACTGTGGAGTGACAGTTACTTTGGAAGTAAAATATGCCCAAATTTATAAGGTTTAAAAACCCTTTGAACTTCTCTTATTAATACTCATGATTATTTTAATTGATAGTTAAGGTAAGAAAAGTATTTGCGCACCAAAGTTTTGTGTGAGAGTCTCGACCTCCTGCAGCTACTGTCTTGGTAGATGAGCAACATTATCAGCGTGTTATATAAGTCTATCAAAATATTGGTATAAAGGGAGGTGAGGGGATGAAAAGGGGAAACGTGTCTTAAATCACAGCCTCCGTGGCTGTCGGAGTCACCTGCTATCTGCACCGCAGCTTTAAATCTGCCAACCAGAGCCAGGCAGGACAAGAAGAATTCCCTACACGACTCATCTGTGTCTTCCAGAAGAGACGTTTGCTTTTCTTTCCGAGGGTCTCCAGCTCCTTTACAACTGATAAGATGGCTGCATTCCTGGTGAGCCCACTGGCCGGCCTCACGGCTGACCCCACCTGACAATGTCCAGTCACGAGAGGCTCCAGTGCCCGAACACAACTCAACCCAGATCCCCCTGCAGCTCCACTCGTCCCCCTCCCATCTCCCATCTTCCTCCACCCAACACTCACCATCAACTGAAGAGCGCAGAGATAAGGAGCAGAAGGCCGAGTGTTTCCCGACTGTAACTCCACACAGTGCCTCCTGATAACTGCACGGTTGGAGCTACCTTTGAGTAATGTTGGACACGTTGTGTCGGATTAGTCTTTGTCGCGTGAATACGTAAAGAGCTGTGAAATGACATCCGAGACGCTTCCCCGTGCTTTGTCTGGAAACGTCGATAAGCGAGCAGAAGCGGTTCTTGGACGGGAAATCACGCGGACAGCTCGTCCGTTTGAAACGGACTCAGGCAGAGCAAACACCGCATGTTTGAAGTCGTGATTTCGTTTGTTGCTGTTTTGGGGAAAGTGGCTCGTCGGGGAGTTTGGCGTTAGCCTGAGATCAGCTCGAAAAACTTTTCGGTCGATCAGAACAGACTGATAAAGAAGCACTTATCAACAAGATTACTGAGGTATTCTTATTGTTGTGCCTCAGATATCACTTATGTTATTTTTCGTCTTTTGCTATCTAAACAGGAAACACTTTATGTCTTCCACTGCACCAGAAGACTCTTCCCAACAAAGACCAAGCAAAATGCTTCATCACAAATGAGCTTTTATTGGATTCTTTTCATTCACACCCTGAATGAATAGAATAAACAAATAGATATTGCCACTTTTTGTGCTTTAACCTTTTGGGTGGAGTTCTTCCATGTATCACACAGTCCAGACAGCTGCCGATAAGGCCGATCTCCCACAGCAACAAACAGCACAGGGTCTGAATCTGAGGATTCCTGGTGACAGGTTTTCATCAACCCCAGAGTATAACACAATATAACACACACCATGTTGTGTTTGTTAAAAAGTGGTCCCAAAGCATTAAACAGTAGCTTAAAGTTTTTTTTAAAAAACCCGGTTCTTGCAACTCATTGATTAATTATCAACAGCTATTGAAGTCGAGCAACTTTGCCTCATAAATAAAGATTATTGCTGCGGATTTATTTCGGACTGTGACATAACCCTGGCTCAAACTGAAAGAAAACAGGAAATTTCTAAATATTGAAGGAGTGAAAAATCTGTCAATTCATTTCTCTGCCATGTGTGTATTTGAAGTGAGCGGGAAAATGAACTGAAGTTGAGGCATCTGAATCCCTGCTTTCTGGAAGCAGTGTGTAGATGTGTGTTTGCTGTGAGACTTAGCTTTCCTTTCTTCAACTACACAAAAGCAACAGGAGAACTTGAGTTGAAAACATGAACACATTGTCTTGGGAACAGTAACAACGCAAACCCTCCAGCCATGAGTCCAGTTGGCCACCGCAGCAACTTCAGGTTACCAGAGGATAGAAATCAAGTTACTTAGTCCCGTCGTAAAACCCCAGATTAACATGATCTTATTCAGCATGAATTGGCTCATACAAGCCGAGGCGGCGGAGCTAAAAGTGACTTAGAGAGGCTTACACTAGCTCGTTCGGTGTCTGGGATGGGATGGAAAGTCTCCTGTGGGAAGAGGGAGAACAGCAGAACAATGTTTAAGCCGGCCATTTCAGGAAGCCACGGGATCAGAGAAATTAAAAGCCTCGATACAATCTCGAGAAGAATCCACACCTCCTCTGTACCTGCCGATATCGAACCTATATTTTTTTCACTTTTTCTCTTATGTGAACAGACAACATAAAGGACGGGAATGCAGTTCAGGGGAGTCGAAGAACTTCGATGAAATATGGCGCAGCATGACTGCGGCTGCCCTTTCCCTGACCCACAGCAGTAAATTGCCCTTTGACTCTAAAGGTTTTACTGTCGGTTGTTCTCAAATCTCACCTTGGGAAAAAGTGGAGCTGCTAAATAAAAAAGACTAAACTTTAGTGAAGAAAAATGAAAACATTCACAAAAATGCTAAGTTATTGCAATAGTACTTATAGCTCAACGAGGTTTTCCATTTTATAAATATTAAGTTTATTCGTCCACTTTGTCATATATATAATATTAAAAAAAAAATCCCTCAAACCACTGTGTTTTCTTACAACAGCATTTTCATTTTCTGCCATGGGCCTACATATACACACACACACACACACACACACACACACATACACATATATATATATGGAGCAGTGCCACTCTCTGTCATCTCTGTTTCAGAAACCTGTTCTCTCTCTGTGGTTTCAGTCTCACTGCCTGTGCTGGAAACAGTTCTGTTATTCCTGTTAACGTATTCCTGCAGTCAGATCCAAATCCAACTGGAGGCAACTGTCATTAATTAATTTAAGTGAGGACAGAGAGGGCAACACTGAACTTCATCATCACTGAATATAAATATTATCTATAGATATTTTCACTCACTCACACACACACACACACACACACACACACACACACACACACACACACACACATACAAATGTGCTGTCTTCCCTTGTGTGTAAAAAGGAATTTGAATTTAAGTGCTTTATGTATTTCTAGGTTTCTGTTGTTCTTCTCAAATTATTCTACACACAAAAAAAGAATATAATAAGTTGAATAGTTTTAAGAAAGAAAGAAAGAAAGAAAGAAAGAAAGAAAGAAAGAAAGAAAGAAAGAAAGAAAGAAAGAAAGAAAGGATTCTTATTGTCACATCCATTTAAATGATTTATCATAAAAACCTTGGTTTTAGGTTACGTTTTTTTTTTTTTTTTTGGTGAAAAAATGTCTTTTGTGGATGCAGTTCAGTCTCTAGTGGCCCAGAAGACACATCGCAGCTAAACACCGGTGTAAAGACTCTTACAGCTGCTTTTAGTCACCTTTTATAAATATGATATTTATTACGCAAAACACTTGTGAAGCTCAGAGGACAGAGAGTTGATCCATTCTTGTATATCTTATTATTATGGACACATAATTATCAGACATGAGTGTTTGCCTCATGAAGCAGAAACAATCCTCCTGATGCAGATTTAACACTCACATCACACACTCACACACTCATTTTATGATTTTTTCTTTTCTTTCAATCTTTGTTCACACTTAAAAACTACTGATGACTGATCCTGGGCTGTTTCTTTATGCCATGGCCGCCCTCTGTTGGTCTTACATGGTAACTACAAAGGAACGTTGACTTTTCCTGTGTTGGTGCTGTGAAAGCTGATGAAACCTCCCTCGTTTACCTGTGGAGAGAGGTCGTGACCTCTGGAGCAGTTTGGGACAGGTACCTGGATGGTGGAATGTGCAGGTCCGTTTCCTGACTCAGACATGTGGTCCAGACTTTGGTCTAAGCTCCTGTCCCCACAACCAAAAGCTGCTTTTTGCCCTAACAGCTCCAACACCCTTTGAGGCGAGCGGCCATCTTGCTCATGGAGATTTGCCTGTTTGCTCTCGAGTCTGCTTCCACTAACTTCAAAGTTGTGCGGAGGCGGCGGAGGCCACCAGTGAAGCCTGTGAACGCTGCCTCACATCAGCTTGTTGAAGGATGGGATTTCTGCCGCTGACTCAGCGAGACACAGTCCGGCGCCACTTTCGAAGCTCGTCAGAGCGCTGGGCCCTGAGGCAAAGCTTATTGTCCACAAATTGATCCAACCCCCTTGGTTTTGTTTATTTAAATGAGACTCTTAGACACTGGGGTGTTTGTTGAGGAAAAGTCAGAAATGCCAAATATCTTTTTTTTTTTTTCATCTTCTTCCTCTTTCGTCTTTTCTTTCTTCTTTTCGATCTCAGCCCTTCAGCTCAGTGAGCCAAAAATCCTTGGTAAACATCCCGGCTCGGCAGCTTTGTAGCACTGAGCCGGTCTCTTTCTATGTGTTGCCCCCCTTTTACGCTGGGATCTCCGGTTTCCAGCACATTTTCAGTGACCTACCGTTTCTTTTTCTTTCTTTTTTTTATGAATTTATATTTCACGTTATCCATATTTTCTACATATACACGTACATAAATTATCAAAAAAAAAACAAAACATAAATTTGTTGCTTTCTACACTGTGGTATTTTAAATTTTTAATATTATTTTAAGTATTATTTGGTTGAAAACACCAGTTAAACATTTTTCAAATGCTACGTTGCTCCTTAATGTATAGTAGTATATACTTGTATTTAGATTTAAAAAGATAAAGCTACAGCTAGCATCTGCATTAAACTGGTATCTGCATTGAACTGCACCTGTACTATCACATATTAAATGTGATCAATAAAGGTTTTGAATCTTGAATCCATAGAGATTGTTTATGCTCTTTAAAAACCCGGCTGACGGTGACGCGGACGTGCAGGAGTCTCCAAACAACAGTAACTCAACCACCACCTTCTATTGGCCTGCTGCTATTCAGCCGAGGAGCTCGCTACGGGAACACAGGTGTTTTTGGGTCCAAGTTAGAAAATTTATTGTTTGTCTGTCCGTGTCAGTTGCACGGCCATATGTGTATCATGTGTGCCAGTGGAAAAAGAAAAACAGACATTGTACCTGCCAGGTCATTGGTTGGCAAAGACAAGCTTAATGGCCTAATATTTGTATATTAAGGTCTCTGTGTCATCGTGTCACACTCCTGCTTCTAACAGTGCTGTGATTTATGGTAATTGACAGCGCTAACCCTGCAGGTTTATACAAGTAGCTGAGGAAAAGTCCAGATCTTCTGTAGCAGGTGTGAAAAGGGGGTCAGAGAGCAGAATTTGTCCATCGCTTCTATTATTAGCCCTTTAATGAATTGTAATACTGTACTTCTTTGTGTTTCATGGGAAAACTTTTTCGGGCTGAGTGAAGATAAAAAAGCTTAGAACACTTTATAATATGAGGGCAAAAGAATCCTTTAGTCGATTTGACTATTTCCAGTTTTAAATCCAGTTTTATCCCAGTAAAGTCAAGACACACAAGCAGAAGAGGTTTTAATTTTTCATGATAAAAAAACAAAACAAGAAAAGACGCACTAGCCACAAACCAAATGTTTTTTTTTGGTTTTTTTTTTGTTTTCCCCCAAAGTATTTCCGTATTCATTTGCTGCTGGAATCAGGACACATCTTGGGACAATCCATCAAAGCGCTCCGGCTAACATTAGAAAGACGACTGTACAGAGTCGGTATGCAGACTCCGGTGATGTAAATCATTGGACACAGAGGCTGATGGTCTGCGTGGGCGGGGGCGCTACACAACAGGGGACACAAAGTTCAGCCATAAATTACACATGGTCAAGTTCTTGATGCTTTAATGTAGTTTGCGCTATGGGAACAGGCCTTACAGCATTTACCGCCAGTCCCGACCGGCGGAGAGGCCACAGTCCTCTCCACTGTCACACTCTGTCACAGGTGCTTCACCCCAGAGTGAATTTACACATGGAGGAAAAGTCTGGCCCTCACTCATGCCAGAACCTCAATCCAGCCAGAGGTCGTGTCCTTCCCATTGTTCCTCGTACCATGAAATACACAGGGAGTAAGAGGAATAATAATGAAAAGCTCGCGTCCCTCCTGCTATATCAACTCACCCCCGTTCCTCTATTTATACAAGTGATGTCGACTAATGTCGTTAGTGTACAATGTCATTACTGTGAAACTGCAGGTGGAAATGTGCCACCAGTTCATTCTGTTCCTTCAATAACAGGCTCATCAACATCACCACCCACCCCCCAAACATCCCCCTCCTCCTACTGAAGAGCCTCCCTGCGTATTAATTGGAAGGTATAAATTACAAGTAATCACTACCAGGTTTTTCACTGACTAGACAATCAGCATTTACTCATCCGTCTTCCTGTTTAAACTATCTGCTGGAGGATCGCAAAGCCCCGCTGCTTATTTTCCAACGATTAGCTGTACATCAGCATTACCACCTCAAATCCAGCAGTTTCACATCCAGCATTAAATAGGATGAATATTGATCTGCTAAAGAGGATTTATTTATTTCATGCTCTATCCAAAGATCAACTGCTACCAGCTTTGGACGGATCTGCGGAGGTCTTACCAAATAAAGCTACTGCATACATGACTTTGGACTTGACATTTTAGGCCTGGATGAAGACCAAACAGTAAATTCACTGCAATAATCCCAGATAAATGGGATGATCACTACAAAAGCTTAGATAGTTAAGTGGCCTACACTTAAATCCAGAAACGATAAAAACACGACTCAGAGGAGATCCTCCATGTCGGGGTGGGGGGGCGTGGTCTGTGCAGTCCTGAGCGGGGAGGACGCCCACCTGAGGACGGCCATGTCTCTCTCGCACATGTAAGGGTCAGTGTCATCTTACAAAACAGGGTCATGGAAAATGGCATCTTTAAAAATAGCCCACAAACGCTGCCGCGTGCCTCAACACAATCTCGATTTGTTTTCTTAAAATCAACATGGGAGCAGTTCATATTACGCAGTTTAATTTGCCTCGTGCCAAATGAAATATATACGCAACGCATTATAGGTGCTATAGCAGGGTGTTAGGCTGAAACATCAGTTGTTGGTCCGTCACTGTTAGTTTAATACTTTTCTTTATCTAAAAGAAATATATAGTCTTGAGAATCTGGAGATAATCATGAGTTGTTATCAGTTTAAATACAAATTCTATTAGAACTGGTGGATACCTATAAACCCTGTCATACATAAACATTGCATGATTCAACAGCTCACACACATGAATGTATGCAACCTGTGCCGTCTGGATATTTAACAGCAGTGGAACTGCTCGGGGGGGGGGGGGGGGGGACAGACAGACAGACAGACAGTCAGACAGATAGACAGACAGACAGACAGACAGACAGACAGACAGACAGAAAAGTGGCCATCTGGATAGACAGGGCGCAGGGTCACATGGTGGCGTCACAAACAGGATGGTGCTCAGCTGCTGTGCCTTCAGCTTCAAAATCTTCTGAGACTGCAGTGAAACGGCTCGGAGCTCGACTGAGTCCTGAACACAATTATTCAATCTGTGTAGTTTCAATCTACTTTGCTTTCTTTCTTTCTTTCTTTCTTTCTTTCTTTCTTTCTTTCTTTTTCAACCAGGAGCTTTGTTTTTAGACACTTTTTACTGACGCACTGTAAAATGTGATCAATTTATTTCCATATTTCCTCACATAACATTTCAAATTCAATTCTAATCACAGGAACATATATATGATTTATGTCTGCCAAAACGATCTATTTTCTAATAATTTAGCACATCATATAATTTCATGAAAATTTTATCAAAATTTCTTATTTTTTTCCCATTTGTCTTGATAACAAATATTGGCATTATTATATTCTCACATAGCCCCATTTTTATTTTTGCACTTTAGGCTGAGGCCTTTAATACGTTGGGGGAAAAAAACACACTCTACATCTTTTAAATTCAACACCCTCTGTGAGAATCTGGAGAGTATGTAGCAGCATGTTGAAAGAAGTAACTTAAGTTGCCAGTAGATGGCGTCTGACACCTGTGTGAAACACGCCACCATCACAGTCTGCAAATTCAACGTAACGATGAAACTCTTTACGACAAAAATATTTTAAAAAAACATATATATAATTATTTTATCTGTATAAGCTTGCTAACACACCAAAATGAAGTGTAAATACACTGATATTGCTAAATATGTCAATTAAAAACATGTACATATCAGGGTTCAGTTATTCTACTGTTGCCTGTTATTTCATGTTTTATATATTAAATCATTCGTATTAGGATTTTTTACTCTATCGATAAACATCTTCTTTTGTATTTGCTTGGAATTTCAAAATCTATTTGTCTCATATTGAAATAAACAAGGTACTCTTCATGTTTGGAACAATTTTTATTTAAAAGAGAAAAAAAAAGACCTAACCTGAAAATTCCTAAATTTTTCCTAAAAACCATGTCAAGGGTCTCATTGTGTTGGAGTCAGCCATGTCTGTCCTGAGCCTATCAAATTAAAGCAGGTATTACTGGGAGGAGGAAAAAAAAAAAAAGAAAAGCTCTAATTGAGATGTATTTGATTGCAGCTCGGAGAACGGCCCATCTTCCCTCCTCAACATATGGGTCTGCACAAGCTGAATTTCCAACACTGCAGGACATTGTCTTTTTTTTTTATGCCCCGTGATCTACCCGTCATACATGCCAGAAAAGTGTCAGGGCCTTCTGGGAGTGAAAGGAAAACGTGCCGTGGCAGTGAGTGCTCAGCTGGCAGAGAGTGAGGAAGAGCGAGGAGCCACAGCCAGCTCTCTGTGTAAGGAATGTCTGCTGGTTGTGTTGGTCGGCAGCTCACTCACACATCAAAAGACAATGGAAGCTTATTCTAATACTCGACAAAGAAGCTCTTTCTGACACTTAATTAAATTGCTTTTTAAATGGGTGCGTTTGATTTATAGAACATTTTTAAAAAAAAAATGTGTCTGATAAAAATGTGTTACCTGTCAAACTGACGCGTCTGCTGCATGTTCAGCTTTCCCACATTTCATCACAAGACAGTTCAGGTAGGGTCTATAAATTATTCCTCACAACAACAAATATCAAACTGCGTGAGATTACAGATGCCTAAATCCACAGGAAATGTTCATGATGAACTGTTGCTGACAAACTTTGTGTGTGTGTGTGTGTGTGTGTGTGTGTGTGTGTGTGTGGTTGACAGATGTAGCTGCTCAAATCAAAATCTGAAGCCTTTTCTGTTTGCTCCTCGGGTCGTGTGCACAAACTCAGGACATGTCAGATGACACTTTCCCTCTCGAGAGTGTGTAAGATGTGAGTATGCGAGTAATATAAGTGTTGCAAATCTGCATGTCTGAAGATTCAGAGGACCACACAAGTAGACAGATGGTCACAGCTATGCAATCAGCTTAGCAACGGGACAACAAAAGAGCAGCCACGCCTTAAATAAAGGTGCTTAACCTCCAAGCATGCAAAGTGCCCCCTGCTCCATTACCACTTAATAGGCCTAATCAGTTCTGGCCCAGATTCATTTTTGAATCTATTGCCACCAAGGCACAGTGGCATATTAAATTAGTGACTTCATTAGAATGTGCCGGGTCACGTTGTTTCGTTCCTGTTCCCTGGAATAAAAGGTGTTCTTAACACCAAAGCTACATCACAACCACGCCACTGTACGGGTGGATTTGTCGTAAGGCTCTGTTAGCACGTAGCTTTATGCCTTATTACTAGACAAATAAATACTCATTCCAAACGTGTTTACAATTTTCAATGGAATATTAATAAGAATAATTCATTTATGATGATGCTTTAATTTAAAGACTTAGCCCTTTAAATGTAGCTATTATATTTTAAGTTGCTCTCCTAACAGTGCAGATGTACCAACACAAAAACATCTGCTCATAATTATTCACATGTTCTAAATGTGTTGCAAAATATGAATTTACCACCCCCTCTGTTTTTCATCTGTATTTTTGCTGTTTATTCACATGCACGTGATTGGATGCACCATCAGCGGCAAAACTGCATAAGAAATTTATGTGAAAGATCGAGGCGGCTCTGCTCGCTGCCTGACTGACTGACTGACTGACTGACTGACGCTGCAGCAGCTCAGCCTTCAGAAAAACGGACTCCTGCAAAGGTCATATTTTCCAGTGAAAATAAATATAGTGAGTTGCACGCCACAAAAACACCGTCCCGAATCATTTGACCCATCAGCTGAAGCACAGATGTGCAGGAGGCGTAAAAATAACCAGTACAACAGGGACCGTGTGCTACTGTTTACAAAGTGAAATACTGACATTATTCCTGACCAGCACTACAAATACCTTAATAGGCCTAATCAGTTCTGGCCCAGATTCATTTTTGAATCTATTGCCACCAAGGCACAGTGGCATATTAAATTAGTGACTTCATTAGAATGTGCCGGGTCACGTTGTTTCGTTCCTGTTCCCTGGAATAAAAGGTGTTCTTAACACCAAAGCTACATCACAACCACGCCACTGTACGGGTGGATTTGTCGTAAGGCTCTGTTAGCACGTAGCTTTATGCCTTATTACTAGACAAATAAATACTCATTCCAAACGTGTTTACAATTTTCAATGGAATATTAATAAGAATAATTCATTTATGATGATGCTTTAATTTAAAGATGTTAGCCCTTTAAATGTAGCTATTATATTTTAAGTTGCTCTCCCAACAGTGCAGATGTACCAACACAAAAACATCTGCTCATAATTATTCACATGTTCTAAATGTGTTGCAAAATATGAATTTACCACCCCCCCTGTGTTTCATCTGTATTTTTGCTGTTTATTCACATGCACATGATTGGATGCACCAACAGCGGCAAAACTGCAAAAGAAATTTATGTGAAAGATCGAGGCGGCTCTGCTCGCTGACTGACTGACTGACTGACTGACTGACTGACTGACGCTGCAGCAGCTCAGCCTTCAGAAAAACGGACTCCTGCAAAGGTCATATTTTCCAATGAAAATAAATATCGTGAGTTGCACACCACAAAAACACCGTCCCGAATCATTTGACCCATCAGCTGAAGCACAGATGTGCAGGAGGCATAAAAATAACCAGTACAACAGCGACCGTGTGCTACTGTTTACAAAGTGAAATACTGACATTATTGCTGACCCGCACTCAGCAAATACAAAACAGTTAGGAAGTTATGTATTTAAAAGATACTTTGTGAAAAACTATTACAACCATAGAGTCGATGAGGAGATAGATAATCAAACAGGCTGCATCGACTCGGCTGAGCGGTGCATGAATGTTTTCTCGACAAATAACAACACTGCTGCGATGAAATTCATCGCAGAGGACCAATTTCAGGCCTCATGCCCCAGTGTGAGAAATGAAAATCAGCCAGTGGAGCAGGCTGTGGCCGGGGGGATCGATATGTGATGATACAGTCATATCTTACTCCCTGACACTGTCTCAGCGGCACGGCACTGCAGGCGCGGTGAGCTGCAGGCAGTTAAAATGAAAACAAGCAGGAGATAAACGGTTTTATGGCTAAAAATGAAAGTTTATTTTCAAAAATGAAAGAAAAGTAAATGGGAATTCTGCATCTAGTGGAGCTGGTTGGTTGTTTTTTCTTTTTATAATTTAGATTTTCTCTGCCTCTGACATCAGCATTTAAAAAATAATTCATGACAGAGAATATCTCATTTTATTAAAACACTTGAATGAAGTAGTTAATTTTCCTTGGATGGCAGCATTATTAGATATATCCTCATATTATATCTCCATGTATGTTTGTTATACTTTGCTTTTTTTTCCCTTCAGTGTAACTGGTAAAAATAAGAAAAGAAAAACTGTCTTTAGGTTTTTTTTTCTGGCACCACTCACATTATTTCTTAGTTATTTCTTCTCATGTTATTCTCGGCATAAAGAAAAGCCGCCGTTGCCTCGCAGACGGCCTCAGTCACATCTGATGATAGATTAATGAGAAGGGCTCAATCTCAGCCCACTGGATGGTTTTTGCACATGCAGCAAAAAAAAGGCATTCTGTGATGTCGGGGTGGCTTCAGCGGCCTGGTGGTCATATCATACGAACGCGACGCTCAATCATATATGGACGCTGTCAGGCGGGGGTGGTGGTGGAGGGTGTCCTGGAGGGGCGGGAGTCACTTACTTAACAGGAAGGAATATGACACTGGATAATAACTGGAGTCGAGCGACTTGAACTGTGTGTTCGAACATGGACGCGTTTCACTCACACCTGCCCCGCTGATGATTGCTCATACTCTATAATGAGCACACATCAGACCCGGTTTCAATGGCATTCAGAGGGTTAACGGTGCTTATATGTGAAGCCTTGAAAACAATAAGCCTCCCATGTGATTTAACAGTATATCCTAGGATTTAAAACTTGGGCTCTTTAAAGTTGTATGTGAAAGCCCTTAAACCTCACCACACCCTAGAGAGGGAAGCTGCTTTCTTTATAGTCTTACATTGACTTCCATGGACTCCCAATCATGCGTCACCCTGTGTGCATTGCCGTCACCCCTCTGACCCCCTCCACCCCCCCACCAAAAACTGAGTGCTGAGCTTGTAGCGGGCCAGCAGGGCTTGGTTGACTTTAGCGGCACAGCACAGCCAATACAAACCAAATTATTGCTGGGAGAAAACTAAGCCAATTAAACCGCAGTTAGGCTGATGACTCTAGGCTTGATTAGCAGGGTCAGTGGAAGAAGGCCTTGTTTTCACGTCCACTATGTTAATTTATCCCTTTTTAATTACAATAATGAAAATGTACGCAGGTTATACACAGTAGCTGCTAAACAGTGTGATAGATAAAATAATAATAGTGTGAGCATGTGTGTGTGTGTGTGTGTATGATGACATCACTGGCACATGCTCATGCAGGCAGGTTCGCATCAACAATCGAAACAGCTGCTTTAAAGTTTGCATTGAAACACAGTCAGTGAGGTTTTTCCCTGCAGGGGTGATTTTGCGCCTTTGGTGCCAACATGGTGACAATGTCGATGCAAAATAATCCCACTTATTCTAGTGGTGTCAGATGTTCTGGTCTGCAGACCGTGTACCTAACGAAGTAAGCATGCACCACTTATTACGTGGTTCCATTGCTCTAATGCTGCCGTGTCTTCAGGCCAAAAGCTCGGCATGGTTTCGATTACCGTCGTATCGTTTCAGCTCAGTCGCTCTCTCCCCAACGTTTGCCAACATGCTTTCAATTCAGTCTGTCTGCCTTGTCCCGGGAAGGACTATCTATCCTCCGCCACAGCGATTTTACGATCACTGATAATTCTGAACAACAATGTCTCTATGCTGTCCTGTCACGTCACAAATGCCCCAGACGAAACCTCACAGCTGTTTAATCAACAGCACACAATGTTGTTGCTTTTACTGCACTGTAGTGTGATTCAGGATACAACTCTATGGCGAATGTGTGCATCTTCCCTTGCTCCTCTGTTGACGTCCACACTGCCCAGCACAAACACAGCAGCAGACGAGAGCCGAGCAGCGATCCGCTGTTTGCTGACTAAATGACTGTCACTCTTTGGCGTGGGACGTGGTGAAGGTGGGACGGAGCACGGTGGCAACCTGTTCTCCGCTGCTGTTAGTTACCAACGCGGCTGTCACTCAAGTCATAAGTCGGCGTTTGAGGCTAATCGCAGCTAACTCCACCGAAACTTCACCACAAGCCTCATTCCCACATTCCTACAGCCCTCCTCCCTCACTACTCCCACATCCACCCTCCGCAGCCCCATGCAAGCCCACCCTCACCTTCTCAATCCACTCTTGGATCATTTCAATTTGCATCCCAACTGGCCCCGGGATTCCCCAGCCCTGTTAAAAGGCAGGCTATTTGTTGTGCTCTGCGGTTAATGCCGAGCAGAGCTTTAAATACCCATATCAAATCTTGGAGGCTCAACAGATTCAGTTTTGCAAACCTGTATCGAACAGAGGTTCAATCCGTCAGCTTAGAAGTGTACACTCCTTAAGTTGTGTGATAAGGTAAAACCAATCACTGGATTAGGCTCTCTCTGTCAGTGATGGTGTATTTTCAGCGCACGCCGTTGCTTCGCTGAAACAGGATAAGCTGATGGAGTAAAATGACGGTGCTTGAGATTTCTATTTTTTTTTTTTCCAATAGCAATATACTATTAATGGATTCCGAAGCCGGTGTATGATGCTGCTCCTGCGGTTGTGGATAATGCATTAGCATTAGCTGTGAAAAGCAGTCGGTGCCGGATACCATGAGCAATCATCTCTCAAAACCACAAATTTGATTGTTGTTATCATGCAAATCCAGCCGAATACGAGATGAGATTGATTGAGGCCTTGAAGCAGGATTGTGCAGTTGATTCTCATAGAGCTTCACACAAACACAACCTCAGCCTTTACATCCACGGATGTGATTTTACAGAGCATATGTTGAATTCCTAAGGCAATAAAGCAAGAACCTGCGGCTGCAGAAGCTCGTTCCATCTGGTTTTCGGGGAGATGTGGGGGGTTCCGCTTGTCTGCAACCTCCAGTGAAAATTTGTGGCAGGTACATAAATAATCACCTGGCTAAAACACGGGCTACAACTCCTGTGTCTGGTCAGTGTTGCGATACAGTCTTGGATGACATTTAAGAGGAACGGGGAGGCATCCACATGCTGCACAAGTACAAACCAAATGTCCTCTCCCTTTCCTTTCACATGAAGCTGGGTTTCCACTTTGTCCTGCCAACAAGCGATCACTGGAAGCTCCCCGTCTGACATTTTGTGCTTGGTTGAACTCACACTTCAAGCCTTAAGGCATCGTTTGTGGGCAGTTATGGTCCAACTGTCATATTTTTTCTCCCTCTCTCTTGGTTTTGCGTGAATGCAAAGAGATCAGTGTGGTGAGTGGCGATGAAAACCCTTGGACTACTTTTGACGACTCGAGTGAGAAAAATTGAGAGCCTGCTTGTTGGAGCTTTCTGGGCTGCAGAGTGCCGACTCACAACAGCCTGACGGCAAATATGCATATGGCCATGTCAGCACTCGAGTATGTATTGCACTACTAGCGTACTTACAGGTATGCTGCTTTTTATACACAGATACGCTTTATTTGATTATATAGAAAGACAGGTACATTTGGTCTGAATGTGACATTTTTATTTCTGCGAAGGGTTTTTCTGCCAAGTGAGCATATTTGAGTGTGTGTGTGTGTGTGTGTGTGTGGGGGGGGGGGTTCATTTGTTGCTTATAAAAGTGTAGTTTATTTGAAAAATGACACAATAATAATAAGTAGGGATAGTTTGGAAAGCTCTGCATAATATAGAAACGGGGCAATGAGTGATTTCAAAACCAAAACGAGCGCAAATTAAAAGTGGTCGTTTACTCTCGGCATGAGACGCCATGACTAATTATAATATATTTTCATCATTAGCTTTTTGGGGGAGCTTAAGAACCTCAAAAGTAATCGGTTATAAACTGCTGACATGTGCAATTTTGTAGGAAGACAATGCAATGAAAAACTGTTAGAAGACATGAAATGATCACAGAGTTCAGAAGAGTTTTGTTTTACACATTTTAGTACATTTTGAACTATTTCCCTAGGATTATTAGATAATTATTAGATAACAACCTAACACGTCACACAACATGTAAGGTTAAATGACGGTAGCAGCCATCGACAGCAGTGTGCGTAACTCGTAGGGACGAGTCCCAGCTTGAAGTAGTTGCCATCCTCCACCTCTAAAGTGCAGCAGCTGGTGGTCTGAGGCTCCCTCTCACTAACCGGTCCACCCACCTCGTTGCCTCAGGTGAAATGGACACAACAACTATGAGAACAGCACCCATTCCTGCCCATTAGCTGTTTGCTCAGATAATCCAGGGATTACACAAAATACATTTACCCCACTTAGGGTTTCCCAGAATTCACAGACTAGTAACGACACACCAGCTCCCAGATTGTCTACATCCTACAGGCATTCATGAATCTTTAATGTGGCTGGAGTCAGAACGGGCCTGACGTCTGTTGTAATCACATGTGATCACTGTGCTAATTGTACGGGGAATGCTGATTTTGTCGATGCATCCAGCTGCTACATGTGATTGACACTTTTAGCACCTAGACGTGATAAATAATCTCCATTATAATTTGTTGAATTTTTTTTCCTAATACTTCAGTGCCATGATTTTGAAATGCTTTGGGGTTTACAACATGTGCATGGATAAACAGTATGGTTTCAGGAAGATTTGGGTGGTTTGGGTATATAAACTTTAAATATCATAATGAACAATGCTAACAAACAACTGGAAATAAATAAAGATACTGGACAGATATTCAAGAAATGGGCCCAGAGTGATACTTATTAGACTGATTACTGGTCCATGATCTCACCTAAACTGACCACTGATTTCCCCTTTCATTACAAAATCACATGGGCAAAATACCATGGCAAAAACAAAAACAAGACGCTAATTGCTCACACTTTGTATGTGGCACATTGTATAAAGCCGATCAGCAGCAAAATGTTGGCACATGAACACACGCTGTATCCAATTAGTGGTTTACACTAACAAGCGATGGTGCCATTATTTATCAGGTTAGCTTCATTAACAAAGCTGAATTTTCTCATTCAAAAGCCAGAGCTCTTGGCACAGGAAAAAACCCCGGGGAACACAATGGAGGGGAAATCACCACGGTGTGAATGTTCCAGCCTGGGGCCTGTTATCATGTGCTTACAGAGCAATGTTTTCAACTGGAAAACAACAATGAGACCCGTACTAAAGAGACCACCGCACCCTTGAGCCACTCAAACACCTGGGGAAGCCTGTCAAACAGTAGAGAAGGACAAGTTAATACTAAACCCAACAAGTGTTGCTTCAGGGTGAGCTGCCATACAGAGACTCAGCAGACAATACAATGATATTACAAAATTCTATGTTATGGCAAATAATGCAGATGTATATATATAAAATGACATATGATAGATGTTTGGAACACATTTATATCTTATGGAGAAATTGAAGTTCTACATAGAAACCGTAATTTCATATATGCGATTGGAGAGGTAGTCTTACTATTGATCCACTGACCTGACCACTGCTCAGTCCAGCTAATGTTGACCCAGGGCCTGGGGATCTATATGGACAGTGCCTGTGTCAGTGTAGCATTAGGGATGGGCAAGTTTAATCTAAACATTTGCTTTTGGGTTTGACCAGCAAAGAACAACTTTGAGACAGTCCAACCGAGGGGAACCACAACGACTGGTGTTCAATTACCTGTCTAAGATAGGTCTGTGTTTTCTGACACACAATCTGGAGATTAGACCTGATGTCAGAGTAACAAACAGGCCTTCTTAACATTGGGTCATATGAACCCAGGTGTGATAGTTGTGTTAAATAAAAGTGTTCCAGTTTATTAATTTCATAGCGTCAACATTTTTTGGCATCAAACATATGCATTTGCCTGAAGAGGTTCATTCATTTATTCACACAATACCTTTGTGTATTGTACAAGAAATATTCTGTACAACAAGTTGCAGCTTGATAAACAATTTTTGAAACCTGCTATTATGGTGCTTCTTCTAATGCAGGCAGCTAGTTAGCCTGCAGGCTAATTATCAGCGTCAGTGGTGATACTATCATGGCAGTAATCACGTGTTTGGTCTCAAGAATGCAAAAACAGTTTATGTAACAGTAATTTTGGTTTCACTCGCCTGATTTACTGCTGGAAACAAGGAGGTGATATCCAAAGTCTGTCTGATGCACCGTGTCGGTGTGGAAATAACCTGCAAAAAGTTGATACATCCATCACCGGAGACAAACGGAGCCATATTTTTCTCCACTAATATGATTTCCAGCGTCTGAACTCGGGGTATCACTGCAAACCAAGTACCGAGATTATTCAAGTGGTGCACTTTTTCCACATTTGATATCAGGTTACTTTGCAGCAGAGGGACTCATGGGAAAAAAAATTGTCTTTTCTCAACAGTAATGTAAAGCAGTGATTGCTGAATGGTAAGAAGACCACTAGATGATACTTTTATATTTATATTTGTATTTAATATAACATATAAATATCTTTTACTAGCTTTGAATGTGCTGAGTTGACAGGAGCAATAATTAATATCATTTTATACAGTTGTAATAAAAGGTATTCTATCCGAATAATACACAAACAAAGTACCGGTGATTTTCTTTTATCACTTTGTCATGATTTAGACCAACCACATGCAGTGAGTCACACAGCAGCAGCACATTACCAGTTATCGCAGAAAAAAAAAACGATGTGATTGAGTCATTACGCAGATATTACAAGGTTTGCTTAGCGATTATTGACTGTGGGGCAGTGATCAGATAGAAAATTCATACGATCGGATTGAATTACCAAATCAATTCAGGGACTATTTCCAAGCAAACACAGCTGAATTTCGATTTGACGCTCATCCTACCAAGATTAAATATAAGGAGGAGGAGGCAGTGAGGGGGGGGGGGCGTAGTAGCTGAGCTGTGTCTTATAATGTAAAAAGAAAAGAATTATGGTCACCACAGAGATTACCCCAAATATTCATAATGCATTTATGTGATTGACAGCATATCTCCCTTACTGAAGCCTTGACAAACTCCTGTCAAGGTTGACATGAATTTAAAAATAAAAACACATCAGTGCTAACATGAATCAAATGCAGCAGTAAGTCCAGGACCAGGTGAGCCAACTGTCAGCATGATGAGGTCACTGCACTCTCTTCTTATGCTAAGCGTCTACACACTTCCATCACAGCTGCTCCATTTGACTGTCACCGGCATCGTCAATGCATATGAGCATGCAGAGAATATATCGGTATATGCAGCAGTGGACATATGCACGCATGCACACGACCGCCACCGATTATGAACATACATGATCCCCCTGGAGGAAGACAATAATATTGGCATTAAACACCTCAGGATTCCTCTGGTTTTTAATATATCTTAAATTATGTCAAGAAAAACACTGGGACATCACACAAAAGCCACAGTCGGTGTATAATGCTATCTCATAAAGCTACAGATCTCTCCAACAATATTGACATAGGAAGCAGGCAAACAAATGTCAGCCCGTATAACATATGAAATACTTAACGTTACCAATTTCCTCCTGTCAATCAACCTGGGAATAATGACAGACGGCTGAGAATCAATACGCCACAATTGAATTCTCTGACTCCCAAACATGTCTCATTCTGCACCATAAACTGTCAAATGTCATGGTGCACTGAGCCGCGGGTGGAGTCTAAAGATTTATTTTATTTCCACCACTGCAGTCTATTAGCAACAGCATTCCTGTAACCGCCAGGGGGAAAAGCAGGTCCAGACTCCTTTGCTCGTTTCGCTACAGACGACCCGAGCACAATGCTAGATATGTGTGCAAACGAACTTTTACTGTGTAATGAATATGCATGAGCTGCAGAATACGGCAGCCTGTGTGCACGGTTATGAGTAAAAGCGAATTTGCATTGTACTCCATATTTATGTTAAAACATATATTTTAAATATTGTGCATTTACGGAATAAGACGAATGTTTGTGGTCAATTTTCCAACATGTTTTTTCCAACTACATCATACTAACACCACATGTTCCCATGACCTCTCTGAATGACACATGTAGATTTTCTTTACTGTTAACCACCACTGTAGCAGAAAATAACAGAGGGTCGGGCTACTGAGCATTGCGGTCTTTGTCCATCACCTCATTTACAACACGGTGCCCTCTGCCTCACATAATCAATTAGAAGACGGCGGGGCTGAGGAGGCACCCGACCAGTCACAGAAGTTTACATCAAAAGGCAGAGATGCGTTTGAAGACTTGCTCCATCCTTGAGAGTCTTCCCCAAGAATGCAAGGACAGATTTAGTCACTGATAGATGTGGTTCTGGCCTACTTCAAGGTCTCGTCTAAGCAGTATCAGATTGCACTGTTGCATTGTGGTACAGTATTTCACTGCCGAGCTTTTGGCGAATTGGAAAACCCAGACAGAAAAAAAGTGTCCAGTCAAAGAGGGACACTGCATTGCGCTAAATTCCGCTTTAAATTATTATTATTGTCTGTGAAAATTTCAATTATCGTTTGTTTAATGCTATAGTAAAATAGTGTTATTTCATGATACCGCAACATGCAACATATCTCCATAACATCATATATCATAGGTTTGTATGTACAGGTTTGGTTCCCCTTTGTGAAAAAGAAAATTAGGAAAAGTTAGAATTACCGCCAGCCCCTGCTGTCCCCATCACTATCACCCGTACCCGCATCTAGGTGAGCTCGCTAACGTCCTACAACAGGGTGAAGCCCATTGACTGAGAGAAAGAGCCCGTCTCAAAAGTTGTGACCGTTTTATGGTCTAACAGCTGTGCCTGTAGTATTGATTACCAGGCACTGTGAATAGGCCCGAACAACTTTTTTTACGAAGTGAAGAATTCTGGATCTGTATGGCTGGCGCCAAATGTGACTGACCACACGGACAGTGCACGATGCTCATTGGCTGCTGCAGAGATACTGATGTGATGTTCACATCCGAGCGCCAGCAGACGCCATTATTTGATATGCACTCAGTAATAAAATGGTTCGGTCTGACTGCAACCAGATATATTGTTAATGGCCAGCGCAGTAAATGTCATCTCTTCATGTGCTGGGAGTTGTCACGAGACTTTGTTAGAGTTCTTTATGCAGAGAAATTGATAACTCAGTAAAAATAAAAGTGACTTGAGACATTAATGTTGTAAATTATACATCAGGGCAGCTGCAAGAATGAAAGTCAAAAATCTTGATTGATGTGCAACTGCGCTGCAAAAAATGACCACATTCACAAATCTTTCAGTTTTAATACTGCAGGCTGTCAGCTGTGTTAACTATAACACAGCTGTGTTAACTATATCACGATTAATAACACAATACTTGTAATTATTAGTTATTATTTTGGGTAATCTTTTTATTGTTTTCTCCTTTCTAAGGAACACTGGTTGGGTTAAAAGATGGTCTGAATGTTCAAATGCTCATCGCCACCATATCCAAGACCTTAGATTTTAACCTTATGAATATATTATTATTATTATTATTACCAGTATCAATAATTACAAAAGCTCTTTTTTTTAATATTCTAAAGGGTATTTTTTTTAGACTTTGACTAGACTTTGATATGCTTGACATACAGTGGATGGATATTTTTTGCAGCGCAGACAGAGGATGTTCTTGGTTCCCAGAGACACTTGTGGCCTTCAGAACAGGTGGCTAGAAGCTCGTTCTGGAGAAATGACGACCACCATTGGGAGTCGTTGGGAACACAGGTGTAGGAGTAATCTAATCCATATATAATAGAAGATAATCTATTAATACATTGCAAACGTGTCTCGTACAAATGTATATTGCATGAGAAACTCTTTCAGCAACAATAAATCAGCTCCACCTCCTTCTTGTCTGATTGACTCAGTATGAATGTGTGAGTTGTTAGGCAGATGTGTTTACTGGTGTCTGTGTGTATACGCGCCAGCGTTGATGACACAATAGTGCGTCTGGCGTCTGGCTGAAGCAGAGTTATGCAGAAGTTGTTGGTTGTTGTGCTGATCCCCCTCTGTCAGTGTCACAAGAAGTGTCATCAATCATGAGCGAGCGCGGGGGAACCAGAGCGGACCACCCTCCCCTACTGGTCGGCTCAAACGCTCCCCCAGCTCTGATCAGTATGGGAGGATTACTATGTACAGTTCACATGATGTCACTCCTAAAAACAGCCGACCGCAGATCACAGGCAGTATCTCATAATAGATCAGGGTCACTCTGAGCTGACAATACCGACATGGAAAACTAATAACAGGACGTTAGTTATGCCTCTTATATGTGACAGTGACATGACGAACTATTTCGCGGCAGGAAAAAAAAAGCGCCGGCGACTTTAATGGCGTCGTTTAAACATAGCTGCTGCTGGCGACATACATCACGCGTGTTCGTCCTTGATGTTTGTTTATTGGAAAACCGTTTCTGTTGATACGTTCAAACCGTTCAAACATGTGTCTTGTATTACGACACCATGAACCGCACGATGTGACTGTTGCACATTGGCAAATGGATTGGAAGAATCGGGATCTGCTCGCCCGGTCTGTACTGTACCAGGTGTGCTGTTAGTTACCGATTCTGACATTTGTTATCTGTTAAAATAAAACATCTGGTTTCAGGATCGGCCCTGTGAAGACGACAAAGAGCGGGCCTTAGTTTGGGGGGTAGAGAGAGGTCGTTTAGCCGGTTTATGTAGAGCGTATTTTTCCTCCCTCCTCTTTTTGAAGGGGCTTATGTCATGTTTTGGTCTGCGCCACAAACTTGTGCCTCCCAAAAAAGCATTTTTCATATCCGTGTTTACGGAGAAACCACAGCAGTGCATTGCTGTGAAATGAGTCGTCATATCAGCAGTTCCTGACGGGAGGGAGCACACGCGGAGCGGCGCTCTCTTTGGTCTCCGCCACTGTGGTGGAGGCTGTTGACAGAAGTGGAGACGGGCAAACATGTGTTCCCCTCCAAAATACAGGAGGGGAGAGTCGCCTTGTTTTCAGAGAGGCCGTTATCGGCCCACTGCATCGCCACTGTTGTTTGAGGAGGAGTTGTCTCCTCCTGGTCCCAGCTGAAACTGTCACAGTCGAGTGATTGAAAACGTCACACATGCGTGTTTACACTCCCATTCAACAGGGCACACACACACACACACACATGCACAGATGTGGACACACAGAGTGAATGAATGGATGCGAATAACAGCGCTGTTGCCTGTTTGTGGGTTCAGATCACAGTACAGTTTGACAACATGCGACGAACCGTGCACTGGGAATTAAGTCTACACTTTTGTAACGACGAATATTCGAAAATTAAAGTCTAAGAATAAAAAATAAAGTTGCTTCCATTATAATAATTTTCAAAATGATCTGTAATCTGGATTGTACGTCATCCTGAAACGCCCACCCACCCCTCCAAAGCTGCTGCACACATGCACGCACAGAGGGGCCTGTTACCACAAAATGACAAACTAAATATTTGGGGATGGTGATATCATTCTGCTCGGCCTCATTACCATAGTCTGAAGCACAAATGTACTTTCAGAGGCTCCAAATCCCATCTCATTTAGTTTGCCAATATGCAGAGTCTGTCCTCCAACTGCCACGGCCATGCCAAAGCAATTTGTTTCTTATATTGCCTTTGGAAGCCAATATGTTTTAATTAAGGAAATACATAAGCGAAAACAACACCATAAATAATCGGCTTCCCACACCCATGACAACGCAACGCTGTCAGATCTTTCTTCCTCGGTCATGGCATTTATATATATATTTACTTCAGTGAATAAACCAAAGTAATCCGAGAAGGAGAGAGGAAAAAAAATGGTTTTTTTTTTCATATACAGAGCAATAAAGAAGTGATGTAGCCTGGTTTACGGTTGTTATAGCCACGGTGTTATGGACTTGTGCTTATATTTATTTACATTCCATCAACTTTTTTCACTGAAGTAAAAGATTTAACAAGTTTGTTGTGAAATTGTCGTGTTGCGTCATTCCAAACAGGGCTGACACAGATTCAATAGGCTCATTAATGCTGTGGCCTATCGTTGCTTGTGAGCCCACAGATTAAGTCAGCTTGTTGTGTATTTGTCAGCGGATTTGTCAGTGCCGTCGTTTCATGGACAGTATCAAATGGCGCCGTGCAGTCGCAGGTTTTGAAACATTTTACATTGGTTTTGGTACCTTTGGTTAAAGGTGAAAACTGATAATAACAAATAATAACAACTTCATAAAAATTGTCGGCTGAATTCAATATCACATCTGAACTTTACTTCACTCAGACCTGATTTGACAGTTTGACATGCAAATAAGACTAGGATGTGATAAATCATTGTATTGTCTGGTGCCATCTTGAACTGCAGACATGAGACTAATTTCTTTCACATATTAGTGGATTTGTCGTTTGTTGTTGACCGACTGCAGCTGATTTCCTTTTGCTCGGTTCACCAGCTAACTCATAAAAAAAAAGAAAGTCAGGAGTCCCGCAGGGTTGTGACAGATTTTGTTTTCCCTCTGGTCGTCTAGGCCTCCACATTTCCATACATACTGTGCCGTTTCATCATGGATTCATTTTGAGAGCTAAAACTGGTTCCTGGTTATGAGTCAGCGCGGGGAAATGGATTTTCCATCTTACTCTTCATAAAGAGGGAGTATCTTTTCCTCCACTCCCTGTGATGTCAAAGCGCAGTCAGTCGTACGGAGTGAGCGCCCGGTTGGCACCCGGTCGGATAGACAGTGTCGCCCCAAACCCAAAGGGATTACATGTGTGTCCTCTTTGTTCACTGACATCCAGCGGCATCTGGCAACAGTCAGTCGCCTTGTGCTTCTTTATGGAGACAAGCATGTTGTGTGATCACGTTTCTCAAGCGTCATTTATTAAATCAAGCATCACAGTGATTTGTCCTGCTTTTTTCTTCTTCTTCTTCTTCCATTTTGGTGGAAAGCGCACGGCAGGAAAACATACGTGCGGCCTTTCGCTATTCCGAGACACTGGAAAAGGAGTGAGAGTGAGAGAGAGAGAAAAAAAGATACAGGGAGTGAAAAGACCAGAGGAAGAGAGAGTTGGGGGATGGAAGGAAACAGGGAGTGAATGATAGAGAGTGAGAGGGGAAAAAGAGGTAAAGAAGCGACAACAGGAAAAGGGAGGAGGCATCACGTAAGAGGGAGAAAACAACCTTCTGCCAGGTCGTTTCTCATCATTTGTTCGATTTGTGCTGAGCCTCCTTTATTTTCATTAAAGGCAGCTCAGAGGAGTTTTGCACTACCTGCCCCCTTTGACTATGACTCAGCCTCAATTTCCATATGGAGGCAAGTGAGACTTATATTTTTAATATGAAAAAAAAAAATTACATTTATCATCCAGTTTACAACATTGTTTACATCTATCACGAGCAGTAAACATTAGAATCATTCTGCTCTTTTTTTATTCTCACTGTCATCACATTACAGCATATGGATGTTTTCTGATGTCTATGATTTTATTCTTGTTGTACAAAGGGCCACGCCTGCGGCGCCGCCAAAGCATCGTCACACGACTTTATTCTTATTCCCGTCAGGTCTTTTGACTTCGAATGAGGATGAGAAAGAGGCCAAGAGGTCACTGGTGACTAATTTTCTGAGCACTCACAGATTGTGTAAGTAATGGAGCACTTATTGCATTCGCTCCCCCATGACTGCAAACAAGCCCCCCCAAAAAAATCCATACAAATTCCCACACGTAAGACAGCGCCATGCGAAGGGAGAAGTGGCCCATCTTTAAAATACAGCGAGTGGCGTGGAATGGGCCTAATGTGCAATTTAAAATCAATATCGTTTTTTTTTTTCTTTTTTTTTAAATGTCTCTCGCACATACGGAGGCATCATCTAAATATCAATAGGGCTGCTGTGCTTTCAGGGCGGCTGCGTGCGAGGAGAGACAGAGCCACGGTGCTTTGACCAAGGATTTCATACTGTCTATCCAGAAGGAATCGGGTTTCTCACTGCCTCTTTTTCAATTTTAATACGTTGCCGTAGTTGACGCGTGAGCTTTAATAAAGTAGCACAGTGTCTGTCAAGCCAGGTGTAGCTTCAATCCCTTCATATTCTAAGTAAATCCCAAAGAAAGGTGTTGAGGATATGGGAAGAAGAAGACGGGCAGGCAGGTATAGAGGGAACCAGAGGGGGATGGGCATGTTTCCCCCTCTCATCCGCCCAAGCTACTATATTCTTCTTTTTTTTTTTACTCCTTTTCAATACAGTGGATTTCCAACTAGTGTCATCTTGAACAATGTAGCTTCTATGCATCTCACGCTGGAATCTCTCTAAGACGACCTGCGACTCTGTTTCTCCTACAAACCCACGTTTTGACAAAGAAACGAAAACGTTCATCACACAGAGACCGATATGGCGACGTATCCAATTGGAGTGAGTGCAAATTGATTGCATTTATATTGAGCTTTCATAGACTGTCAGACAGTCAAATGGCTTTATAGCACATCTCCATCATCTGTTTGATCATTTATACACAACTCTCGCATCAGGATTTGTCGTCCTGCTCGAGGACGAACCAAGTATCTTCCGATCAAGTTTATCATCTCAACTGAAATCCGGTATATTTTTAGCTCACAGTGTATTTAGTTATCAAATATTTAGAAACAGAAGATGAAGGGAAAATACCCATTACTGTGAGGAAACTTCACATACGGCAACGTTATCTCTATCATTGGAATTCTCATTTTTAACTCGAAACTGTGCAGGATGTGATCAATGAATATTTTTATTTTTATTTCAAACTCATCCAGTCAGGCCCTGGGAAATGTGCTGTTTCGAAAAAGGTAATTAATGTCTCTATCTGTGCCATGTCTCGTGTTTGCTCATCTCTTCCCATCTGGATCCCATTATGGACAGGATTCCTCTGATAAGGCCGTCAGAAGTAGAGAGAGCGAGAGCGAGAAAGGGAGGGAGGCGGTGGAGAGTCTAGCTCCGAGCATACTGATGCACTCTGGGAAGGCAGGAAACAACGCCTTCATCGCATTATAGTCTTTTCTGCACAAAAGTATTTATGATGTCTGACACAACAGTCCCATTAATATTGCTGGCTCGGCCTCATCTAAAACTGGAATCCCGCAATGAAACACTCGCTCAGTAGCAGACTGAGTGTCACATCCTTCAGATCACAAATTAAAAACAGAATCCAAAGTTATTTCGTTGTTCGACTGTATGGTTTTTGTTAGCGTTTGTCCATTCAGTCATAATTAAATACCTAATTATCAATGGTTATTAATGATCAATTAATCAATTAGGCCGTCAGCAGGAAAATTATCAGCGGCGACTTTGATGACAAGTCGATTATTAAGCTTTTTTTTAAATAAACAAAATCATTACCACTGTACCACAGTGTTTCTGAGACGTTACACAATAGACCATTCGTCAGTTAGTTGACAACTTCAACTACAACAGGTTGTGCATCCAACACACATAATTCAGCTCTATCAGACACACAGCTTTCTGATTAGTAGACAGCTCGGTCTGCAATCGTGACCCCTGCATGACCCCTGGATGACCCCTGGATGAGCCTAACCACCCTGGCCTGGGGGGTGGAGGGGATCTGACAGACTGCTACTATGACTGCAAAAATGTACTGGTGTCCTGGTTGGAAGAAAGCATTTAAGTGTTGTACTGACTGTGTCTGTGAAGTATTAGGTAAGAATTAATTTCATGCCTCCTGTTTTTTTTTTTCCAAACGTAACCACAACAAAGTATCTAGAATGTAAATATTCATATTTATCTGTAATAATATACATCTAAACCGATAAATTACTTCTGATATTTCACAAATGATTTACATATTATTTAAATCATGTTACGTCAAGATTTGAACTGAGTGAGACAAGCAGAATGTGGCTGTGTGCTTTGCTCCCGTTAGCGTGACAATGTTTGGCCCCTGGCCGTGGACATGTTTTATTTAATAATGTGGGAATTTTCTACTGTTTTGCTTTCATTACAGTCTCGGAGGCGAAAGCTGAAAACAGAAACAGAAAGCCAGCTGCTTCAAAGCCTGAACTTTACCGCCCAACAACTGTCAGACGCAATATGAGCATCTGGATTCAAAGGAGAGTTGTTTTTTTCTTTTTTTTTTAACAGGATGCCTGCATAATACAGTGGTATCCTTTTTTAATCTCAAACTGTGTGCACTCTTTCTTGTATACGTCTGTAGGCTACAGCTTGCTCGGTGACCACCCACTGGAAGCCAGGTCCATGCTTTTGCTGGGGTCCACAGACTTAGGCCTGAATAGGAACTATAAAGCCAAAAGCTGCAGGGGAATATTTCCGAAGCTGGGATGAAAAGGCTTGGGAATCACAGGGACGTAGGGGAAGAGAGAGAAGGGAGGGAGGGAGGCGTGAGGAGAGGAAATTTATTTCTGGTTCTTGTGCTCCTGGACCAGTCCGCAGGCCCATGTATCAAAAAGACCTCCGCGACTGAGCTCCATGGCAGAACACTCAGCAGACCTCAGAAGACCCGAGTTATCTTCGGCAGATTTGGTGAAATGGCAAACGTGAAGACCGCTTATGAAAGAGCTACATATTTGTGCTTCCACGTGAATCGGAGAGCAGTGATTACACCATGATTTGTTGCCCGAGCAGTGGAACACTGTAAAAAATCAACCACTCCTCATCGTGGGAGGAGCCGGTGCCGGCCACACTGCTGCTTTTGCTTCAGTGACGATCAACATTTGTCTCACGGTAGCGGATCACTGAGAAACTGAGTGGATTTCATCAGGGGGGTCAGGTTTCGTTGACTTTCTCCTCCTTGCTCAAACTATGGATCCCAGAGCAGATGTGCCTCCAGGGTGCGAGCCATCAGGTTGAAGGGTGCAGCCTGGGCCGAGACTTGGTGTTAGGGTTAAATTTAGAGGTTGGAGGTCGGATGAAGGTCAGGGTTATGGCCAGGTTGGGGTCACGGTGGGGTCAAAGTATGCAACCTCCTTAGGGGAGCATGTAAGTGGTCACTGTTTACCTCTGTGTCCATAGAGAGATGTCATCTAACATACTGCAAGAGTAAGGGGGTGCTGAAATGTGTGATCTATGTAGAAATTTGGATTTGTAACAATTAGTGGATAAATCTATAGAAAATTGATTGGCAACTCTTCGGTTAAGTACAAATATTCTGACCAAGACATTTTTCTCTCACATGTTATAATCCAAACAGAAAACAATAATTTGATCTATCGTGGAGATAATGAACAGGGTCATGACAGGTTTCAAAAGAGCTGATGAATTATAGTAATTTATAGTGTACCCTACTACTACAGCACAACTGTGTGTGGTAATAAAACCAAAATACTCTCAGGTCTACAGCCCCTCATCTGATTTACTTTTAATACCAAGAGAAATATTATTGATGTTTCTATGGCATCTCGCACCAGTTGTTGCTTATGTCACCCTTGGCTGCGGCATGCTGGGAAACCTTACACCGTCCAGAGGAGGGGGACATGGGATGAGCCTATGCACATGTGTCACGCTGGGGGCCAGAGACAGTGCGTCATATTAAACAGCTTCCCTGCCATGTTCCCCTACCACAGAACAGCAGCGGATCCCAAAACCGAAATTATACCGGGGGTGAGGCAAAGACGGCGAAGGCTCGTGCAGTCAAGACTATGAATCAGTTCAAAACACTGAAGGTTATAGTGTTTAACGAGTGTCTGGGCCACAGATATACACTTAGTGCTTCCTTGGGTTGATAGACCAAAAACTATCTGTAGATATAGATATAGATATAAATATAGATATAGATATAGATATAGATATAGATATAGATATAGATATAGATAGAGATAGAGATATATAGATCTAGATATAGATATAGATATGGATATAGATATAGATATAGATATAGATATAGATATAGATATAGATATAGATATGGATATAGATATGGATATAGATATAGATATAGATATAGATATAGATATAGATACAGATAAAGATATAGATATGGATATAGATATAGATATAGATATAGATATAGATATAGATATAGATATAGATACAGATATAGATATGGATATAGATATGGATATAGATATAGATTAGATTAGATTAGATTAGATTATACTTTATTTATCCCACAACGGGGAAATTAACATGTTAACAGCAGCAGAACTTAGAAACAAGAAAAAATATAAATAAGAAACAACAATAAATTACAAGTGGATACAGTATAGAAGTGAGGAAAGTGAAAAAATACAGCCATGGTGAATGGTAGTGCATATGGACAATAACAGAACAGAAAACTACAACAAGATCAGGTGCATGTGTTGTAGATCCTGACAGCGGTCGGGATGAAGGACCTGCGGAACCTCTCCTTCTTGCACCGTGATATAGATATAGATATAGATGTAGATATATCAGTCACTGATACGCTGAGAGCAATAAGTAAAGAAGTACTACTGTTTACTGAAACGTAAACTAGCTTGTGAAAGGTTAAGGAAGTTGCCTGAGGCAACAGTGTTGAAGGATGCAAAGAAACAGACCAAGAATATTCCACCGATTCATTATCTCCTTTTCATAGCAGCTCTCTATTGTATTGGGAAATCCACGCAGGGGCGTTCTCGGGCTTTGGCGGCTTAAGATCTCATAAAACGAACTGTCACCTGCTTAGCTATTGGGTGCTTACAAATAACCAAGATGCATAACTTGAGAAAGTACCAGTCTCCCATAAACCCTTTCCAGGGGGAAAAATAAGCCCCTTTCAATGCATTATTAATATTTTGCCTAAACTCAGTCTGGACTGAACAGCGAACTGGATTAGCCAAAGGAATTTAATATAAAATTCATGCCTCTTTTTTTTTTTGTCTCTGACGCAGATATATTCAGTCTGTTGTTAGTTAGACGGCCGCGGCGTTCCTCTCCGCACACCGACACACACAAAGTGTGTGACCCCGCTGACCGCCATGTGTTGTCATTTAAAATGATATCTTCTGAAGTTAATGACTAACACGGGCTTATGGGTATAAACGGACAGTCGCCGGCGTTAATTTCATTGGCTGAGTGGGGCCCATAAAAAGGTCATTATGAGCGGTTTGTGTTTAACTCGGGTTTAATGCCAGGTAGCAAGAAGAGGAAGGTGTATTGATTAAATGACAGCTTAACAACTAGTTGTTTAATAAACAAGCTCCATCTATTGGGCTGGAGACAAACAGGAAGCCGAACAATATATGGGTTGACAATAGTGTCTGGGCTAACGCAGTGTGAAGATGAAGGACCGGAGGGGGACAAAATGGATGCTGGGACACTTCAGGGCAAACTGCCCCCCCCCTTTCTTCACACACACACACACACACTGCTTTGCTCTCTGACAAATTTATGTTAACAAGCAAATTAGCCACAGCGGGGCAGCCGGGACCAATCAATACCCACAATAAAAAAGTTGGTGCTGACCACGTAGTGTCTGCAATGTAAACTACCCTGCTCCGGGTCCCCAAGGCCAGGCCAACAATAACCTACAACTGAGCGAGACACAAAAGGTATCGACACGGAGAGCGCTTCAATTTCCCCAGACGGCAGGGCCCTGTCACATCAAACTGGCTATTAGTCACAAATTCTGCCTGCCACCGATCCACCCCCCACCCCCATCCCCATCCCACCCCCACCCCCCATCCTCTGGGGGGACCTTGTCAACTTGAAAGTTGTGCCTCCGGCAAAAGGACATCTGGTTCCACTGTAGTGTGTGTTGAATGCAAGACACAAGGAGCTGCCCTCCTGATAAAGGCGAACAAACAGGGCCACTTCAGACATGTCAGGCCTCGTTAGAAGGAGCAAATGACAAAGGGAGGGAAGGCGATGTCGAACAAGAGGCTGTTTTAATGGCTGTTTGGGTGAAATGGCACACGAAGTCAGTGTCGTCACAGAGAAACGGAGCTGAACATCTTGACAATAAGACAAATGATAAAAAAAAAGTCTATATTTTATTAACAGTCATACTGCATCTGTTAAAAAAAAACCCAAACACTTAAATTCCTTTGTGTCTATTGAATATTGGTTTTAACGAGATGTTGATTGCTCCTCCGCAATCCACACATAATTGTTTCTCCCCGTCTCTGGTATGCGACAGGCCTTCACCATGTCTACACTCTTCACCACGCACCATGCTTCACTTATCACACGCCCCGGCCCTCCCCTCAAAGCGTCCGATCCGACATGGCTGTCAGTGGCGTGCGCGTAGCCTTGTAAATTTCAATCAGCGTCTCACAGAGGGGTGCCAAGGTTCGACTTCATTTCCCTCCGCGCTGAACAGGTGGTAACGAACCGGTCATCACTCAGCGCTGTCTGAGTGATCTGTCCCCCAACACCCCCCCACCACCACCTCCCCCCACCATTACTGCTCTATTAATTGCCCCCAGTGTTCATGACAAGAGGCTCAGGCGCCTCGGTTAATGTTTAATGTGGCGACGCCTTCGAATCAATGCATGTTTAAAAAAGACACGCCGTGCTGACCGTGCTGGATCGTGCCAATGGACGGTCGGAGCAGGAAGTGTCACATCACTCTCTGTGCTGGGCAGCTGGAGAAGGTGGGATGTACCATTTGGTTAATTGACTCCGACAGGGAAGTAAATTTGAAGCCCTTTTTTTCTGTTGAGCTATTTAAACTATCATTAATGCTAATTGTAGTAGAGGGCGGGCAGATGGTTAGTGTTTGTGTGACCTTTGAAATCCCTTAAACACTGTAACACGACAGGACAAAAACAATATATTCGCCTTATTGTGCGTTTGCTCAATGCGATTGCCCGCAAAGCCTACGTTTTTTTTAACAGTGCAGCGAAAATAAGCCTTTTACACAAAGTCTTAGCTGAGGTTTCATTTAATTAGATCCTAAAATCCCACCAAACGGGCACATGTTCTGAGGCGAGATATTTTAAAGGAGATTTATGATTCCATTGCATTTGCCTCTTGATCGAGGCTGCATCATCTGGGAATGGATCTGGAATACAGATGAGATCAGGCAATGGCTCAAAAAAAAAAAAAAAAAAAAGAAAAAAAAGGAGAGATCAATTTTAGAGGCAAGGGTTTGGCACATTTAATGAATTCATGCTCCTCTCTCCCTCTCTCCATCTCTCTTGCTCTGTAAGGATGAAAAGGATGAAAAGAGAAAGCCTCACACAGTGACCGTTAGGGAGGTGCTCTGCGGGCAATCAATCACCAATCAGTCATTGAAAGTGCTTGTCCTGCCGCTGGAGGATGTTCTTCATTACTTACAGACTTCCAATGTGGTAACGGATGCGAGGCTGAAGGTGTGCGTCTGTGTGTGTCTGTATGTGTGTGTGTGTGTAATTATTCATGGCCTTCAGCTCTTACTTTTACTGCCCCTGCAGGAACAAGTTTAAACCACTGTTATGGTTGTTAGTCATCACAGGTGATCACAATACCGTTAGATCTCTATTTCTGCCCCTTTCATACACATGTACACACACCGAATTTCACACACACACACAGACAGACACACACAGCATCCTTATGAATTCGGACTCCTCTGCAGACCCAGTAGGCTTTGGATGATCCCTGAGGTTGATATTACCTCCCATGATAGGCATCGGAGAATAACCCAGCTTAGAATGTGTTTAGATTCGCCAACCTTAACTTCTTTAAAAGCCACAATAAGCGCACAATAAGCACACAATAATCACACCGGACCTGCTGGAGTTTTAAAATCGAAGGTAAAATATGTTTGTACTATCTTAAACATAAACGCATTCGTCTTATGGGTGGTTTTTAAGGAGCGTCCATAAAATGTAAAAACAATTTGCTTTAAAGTAACAAAAGACAAACAGGAAACACAACAATGAATTAAAAACTCTAATAAAAAAATCAAAAAGTAACAGTGACCAGGTGATGAATTCCCACTGCAACAACTGCAGGCAGAGAGGAGAGAAATATTCAGCGCTATCCCACAGCAGATATCCTACAACTTATTAGATGCATCGCTGGAATACCCTATTAGGAATGAAGAAGGAGGTAGAAGGGAAAGGGGGCTTTACTTTAAATTGAGGAAGTGCCAACGCACATTTATTGGCTCTAATGCGGTACGGGCAACCCCCGTCACAATGCCGGAGCTCCGTGGGCCGGTGCTGCCACAGCGAGGGAACATAATAACCTTTTTAAGGGTGCAGCGTGCTGCTGACTTACAGAATAAAGACTTCACAGTCAGTGCCTGGCGAGAAAACACGGGGCTCTGCCCCAGATGAACATAATCTTTTGTTATTATGCTGTTAATACGTTTTCGTTCCACCCGCTGATCTCAAACAAACCCGCCCCCCGGTTCAGCTCCTCACAACTATCACACTAACAGAAAGGATTTATCTCTATGTTCGTCTAACCTTGTGGAGAGATGCAAAGTTGCGGAATATTCGAGACGCCGGGTTATTATTTGTTTCTTTTCTAATCTTTGTACGTTTTCAAATATCAAAGGAAAGTGAAATCAATCTTTTTGTGCTGAAATTAAAAAATGTCAGACACACCCGCCGGTCCACTCGATCAGCCACAATCCAAAATCACTGTCATCTCCCACAATCCCTTTCACCCAGGGTGCTGACTTCAAGTGGTTTCGTGGTTCTGTGTCGCTGCTCTGTGTGGCAGCAAATCGACCAGGCCATTGATTAACAGATTGGAATTATTAACTGGGGGATCATCCATCCCACATCGCCCATGTCATTTCCATTACTGCATTTCCATCATGCCTCATTTCAGAGACAAGGCACGGAGGAGGAGATGGGCAGGGCAGAAAACCTCCTCCTCATTAGCATTCTAATTAAGAGGCCATCAGATAATGATCAATCAAAGCAATCACCGGGCAGGAGAGCAGCAGAATGCAGATGGAGCAGAGGTGCATCTGTGTGAACAACAACATAACAACACTACTCACTGGTTATAATGATTTGAAGTGAAAAGAAAAAACTTGCGTGCATTGTGCATGGCCTTTGTTAGTCTGTCACTTTGACGAGTGCATGTTGTCGTAAACGTTGTATTTCACAATATTCAGTCAAATTTAATGGGAAAAGAAGGTTTTAAAATTAATATCATTTGAACTATTTGAATCAAGCACCATAACAAGTGTCAAGCTTTGGGAGAATTTAAAAATATATTGTACAATTTAAAAATTTCTGCTTTAAAGCAGAAAAAAAAAAATTGAATTTCTCTGAAGAAGTATCGTTGGCCCGACCATAACGGCGTGATCCACCACCACCTCCATGCAAGAAGGAGCTGTTATAAATTAACATGGACCTTTTTTGGCAACATGTCAGCGCCGCAGTGTTTTATGAAGCAGTATTTTATATTGCCATTCACATTAACTCCATAAAGCCGTGCAGCCACCACTCGCGGCCCCACACACCAGGCCACTGCTGCTGCACAATTATGCAGAATCCCATTGGCTTTGATTTAGGAACCATCAGCAGGCCGAGCTGCTGGGCTGAGAGTCAAGGTGGGGTAAGGAGGCGTCATTGATTGAATTTTATGTCGTTGTTGTCGGAGATCTTAACATGCCAGAATTTATAACCCGGAGAATAATAATGTCGTATAAAAACTGACAGAGCCAAATAGGGCCGCCCTGTCACAGCCATTCTTCATTTCAAATGTATGCGCTCTGTTTTTTTTTCTTTCCCGAGGATGAAACATTTGTGTTTGACATCTGAGGGGAAAAAAAAATCAATATATATTTATAAACCATACATAGTGTACACTTCATTATTTTGTGACAAATCTGTATGTCTGCGTTCTTGACATAAGACAGAAAGCATATTTATTTATGTCTTAATTAAAGAAAACATTAAACCATAATTACCACCAGTACTAGACCACCAATACACAGCTTTATGTTAGTTTATTATATTTTTCACAATTGCAAAATAATATAGTTGTTTTTATCTTTACAACAGAAAAAAAACAGACTGTAAAATAGTGTATTATCTTTCTCTGAACTTTTGTTCTGAGGAGAAAAACTTTATTTTTGCAGTCACCAAGACTGTTTACTGAAAAACATCAACTAGCAGCCAATCGTCCAAAATATTACTTCAAATTATTTCTAATGTATTCAGCTTCATACTTGTGAGGCCATGATGTTCTGCAATGCACGTGAACACCTACGCAACACACACACAATGTGTTTTGACAAACTAAAATAAAAACGTACGATACAGGTCTTATTTAACTAAACTAAGCCACGCTGATATCGCACAGACCTGAATGACCCACTTAGGTGCCGCAACACAACCTCCACCCACACCGACACTGACAAAGACAAAGTCATGTCCAGATGTCAGGTTATATGTCCAGAAGAAGAAAAGAGACCTGACGTTGACTGGACCGAATCACTGAATTTTCATCGGTTGCCTCGGGCCATGTTAGGACTGCTCAATTTTAGCCTGAGGAGGACACGCCATTAAAAGAGATGAGTCAAGAAAGTGTAACCCCCCACCCCCTCCACCCCCCCCACCCCCCCGATTGCCCCGCCAACCCATTACCACCCTTCATCACAGGGACGCCACTGGTAAAGAGTGGACACATGCCCCAACTTAAACACACACATACGCACATGCATACACACACACACACATACACAGCTGAAAATCCACATATCCCCATCCTCAACCCCACCCCCCCCTACAGAAAGCAGACGCAATTTACATGAGTTGAAGGGAGGTGACAGGTAGCAATCAGCCTGGGGAATAGGGTTAGAGGCTGACGCCTGGTTGCGTATTACCGCCTGCCAACCAAAGCCTACAGATTGCTTATACCAGGCCACGACCTCCGACCCTGCCAGATATCAACCAATTGCCCTTTAGTATAATTATGGGGAATAATCTTTTAGAGTTTGATTCGAAGAAGATAGGCAGGGAGGGCCACTTCTAATTTATTTTTTTTAGGGCGGGCTAGTTAATAAGCACTTTTTTGGTGGTGGGCCCGTCTGGCAGCTGTAAGTGAAATACCCTTAGTACTGGAGGTCAGATTTATTTATTTGCTTGTGCATCTGTCAGTCAGTCTGGCCAGACATCTACGCTGGATGGGCTGTAGGTGAAGACGGTCGGGAATGTCATTATCGTGTGATGATGTTTTATTTATAGTATGTATCATTGGACGTGGCCATCTTGGATCTGTCAAATATAATTGCATTGTTTAGACGACGTTAAAGTTTAATGAAGAGCAGCAGGCGGTCAGTGGTGTTACCAACCAGTCAAAACCACCAAGAGATATTTCTCACCTTCATCTTGTGTCGTCAGTGGGTTTGCAGCATGTCCCAAAGCAAAAAAATAAATTAATAAAACCGGTGCTCTGTTTCTAAGTCCTGGAGGAGTAAATGCAAATTGAAAGAATTAATTAATGAATCAATGAGACTATCAGTGTGGTCATTGATTGATTTTCAGTTGACTGTCTGTTTATAATTTTAGTCAATGTTAAAGTTTCTCACATGTGAGGATTTGTTGCTTTTCCCACAATTTGGACAAAACAAGTAAACAGGAGGTGCTGAATTAGCCGTCGGAAAAGTGTTATTTCTAATTAATTATTAAGTTTGGTATAGAGAGGACTGCCACTATGATGGGGACGATGAAAGATAATATTAGGTAAACAAGTGCAACATATATGGGAAACAACCCATATAATAAGATGTAATAATGAAAAAATTGGTATAAATTTTTAGCTTCTTAGAAATTTCTTGGTAAACATAAAAACAAGCACATGAAAAATCACCATTTAATTCAATTAGTTAAAACCAGCTGTTTCCTCATCTCATCCTCATCCATCGCAAACCAGCAGCAGCATTTCTGACTTTTACACTTGCGTTTGTTTTCTTTGTTTGTTATCTGATTGTAACCTTGGCCCGTTAAAAAAAAAAAAAAAAAATCATAAACTTAACCCTCAAGAGTTTGGCATCCATCTCGACACGCCACACACAGTCACATTAGTAGCCGGGTCTGACCTTAATCATACAGTCCCATCAGAAACCTGCTGACCTTCACCTCCCAGGAGAACCCTCCTCATTCACACACTCACTGGGACCTCCGGCTGCCCATTTAGCGCTTTAATGGTGGGAGGCGCCCGCTCAGCCACCCATTTCATTGTGTCTACCTCTGCCTCACACCCCTATGCACACACACACACACACACACTCAGAGGATACATGGGAACACATGAGCCCATGTGCACACACTTGGTTTACATCCACACAAATACAAATAGTGTGTTCTCCCTCCACAGGGGGTTAACATCAACATATGTCCTTGTCACACACATAAAGGTGAAGGTGGCTGGTTTGTTTGGCCACACGTGCGACAGTGCGACAGCACGAAGCAAGAAGCTGTGAGAATAACTGCAGATTTTTTTCATGTCTTTTTAGAAAGTTTCATAACCGAGACTTTTTGACAGACGTTCTCGGCTCTATCGGAGGCGAGGCGACGCAGCGACGCCGGCTCCCATCCTCCCTGCAGTTTGAGCAGTCTGTAAAGGGCAAAAAAGAAATCAATTCCACCCTGACAAATGTAAATAAGGTCTTATCGGGGCAGCGGCGACGCATCGACAGCATCAAGCGAGCAAATGTTCCACTCGCTTGCCTGTCATTTATCTGCATCACCGGATCACTCCTCCATATTTTGCCCCGAGGACAACCAATTCTCCATCACGTCGGCGTACATATGAGCTGCGGCTCACGTGTGTGGGTATGTGTGTGTGTGTGCGTGTATAATAACGCGTGTGGCTTTCATGTTTGCTTGTGGACAGCATCACTTTACATTTATTGAAATGAGCAGCTCTCCCTGGGGTGATTGTGAAGAGCTGAGGCCTGCAGCCATGCCAGCATCTATCGACTCTCCAGGATTAGGGCCTGGCTGAGGCAGCCTCTCCCCCGTGGCCCCGGCGAGGTGACCCACACCGAGACAAAGTTCAGGAGGGGAGGACAGGGTGAGTTCTCCCGGGCACAGATTAAGGGGCCCTGCTTTTTCCCAGTAGAGACATGAAAGCACCAAAGTATACGCTGTGTCTGTGTACGTGCACGAGGACACACACACACGCATACACACACAAACAGTCACATCAAACAGGCTCAGGTTTGTTCAAGCAAAACTCCAATTAGGAGGATGTGTCACATGTGACGGGTAGATACATTTCTGTGAGTGATATAAAACAAATAACACAAAATTACTGTCACACTTATTCAAAAATGTAATAAATATATATATAGTTGTGTGTGTGTGTATACTGTATCACTATACAGTATTTCAGCTATATATAGTCATATCCAAGTTCACATAAATATATTCCATGTTAGTTTACTCTATTCACAGTTTGTTTATGGTGCAGCTTTTTGTTCATACCACGGGATGTTCTGTGTTTTAACTACCTCAGCCGCTTACATCATATTGATAATTCCATATTTAGCGTTTAAAATGTGTTTTGTCTGAAAGTTATTATAATAAGATTCATATTCGTCTCTATCACAAAGGTTCTTCATGTTGCTGAGAGGTCTGAGAGGTAAAAGAAATGGTGAAACGACAGTGGTCTGTCTATGTTTCTACCATCGCCACCAATTGGTGCATTGTATAAAAATAAATAAATCAATGCCACAACTGTTAGAAACAACAGAGCATTGTCTGTCAGCACCAAATTAAACCCATGCCTTTCTTATGTTTTACTACTTTAATGCACATGTGATATTTCTGTTTGGCAAAACGAGACACGTCTCTTTGGATCTTATCACGGGAAGAAAAGTCCATGTAATCGCTGCTCTGAAGTCTACAGTTTGAAGAGCTCCTTAAGTGAGTTATTCCTCCAAAAAAACAGCTGCATTTGTTTGAGTTGGTTCTCTCCGTTTGCCGTTCACTGATCCCTACCTAAGTCCACTAATTGCATGGAGAAATGCAAAAATCTGTGTTCAAACAGGGCCCTCCATTACACCGAGGCAGACAGGGATGGAAGTCTAATTTTAGATGTTAAAGTAGTAATTAAGGTTTGAGAGATTTTAATTGATTCTTTTGTTTCATATAAGCCCCTTTGCTTTTGAAGCTACAATTAACGGGGGTATGCTTGCTTTTTTTTTGGGTTTGTTTTATTCGTCAAGAATTTCCCACCAGAAACGAAAATAAACAGATGAAAAATTTTTAGTGTTTCCTGAAACTGTAACAGTCACATTTACACTTCACCACATGAGATATCACTGCTTCTGTTAAAAGGTGGGGGGGGCGGGGAGGGGGTTACATACGGGAATTGGCTAAACCAGGGAAGGTGGGGGGGGGGGCGATGTACAAGGAATGAACTCCTTAAGTCGTGAAGTGGCTATCTTGCCTCTGAGTGGTATCATCATCATCTTCATCATCATCACCACACAAACCCCTCTCTTCTTCGGGAGTGGAGAGGCAAAATAATTGGATTCTTTCCCACAAATAACACCTTCACCCCTGAGCTTAATTAACTAGACAGGCAGCAGGGCCAGGGTCCATTCTCCTCCACTCTCACTGGGCTCTTGGAGAGAAAGTGGAAAACCCAGCTGTTATTGCCCACTGGCCTTTATTACCGTGGCTGAACGATAATATAGGTTATTAGGGCTAGTTGTAAGAAATAGTGTTTTTTTTTTTTTACTATTCCCTGTATATCAATGTGCAACACCAATGCAGCCTTTAAAAAAAATACGAATAAAATAAGGTTTAAAAAGCACCGCTACCTAACAATTTGAAGCAGCGGATCAAGAAAATAAGCGTCTATCATCTGCATAGATCATTTTACAACTACAGTTGTATGATAACATACTAAAAATAATAACTGACGGGAGAAAACGTGCAGTAGTTTCTCACACCCACACAATCCTTTGGAGGTGTCATTTGTCTTGGAGGGGGAAACATGATGGACAGTAGTCAATATACTAACAAATACAGGCTTTGACAAGTACCACAACAAACAGAGGACGATTCAACAATCTATCACAGGTCAGCTGATGCGACGCCACTATTGGTCAACGCATTAACAGTAAAAACAACACCAAGTAACAACAATTTAAGGGGATAGAGTGTTACGGTGTGCGGATTTAAGGGTTTTACTTTATTACCGTAGGTGTTGTTTTATGGCAAAAAGCAGAGTGTATATGCAGTACGCCCACAAGGCCCTTCTGGATGCCACCATTCGTATTATAACTCTTCCTGAGGTCCTTAGGGCCACTTTGTATGGAGGAGTTGCCATTTTGCTGTCACTGTTCCCCCCACACACACACACACTTCCCTCCGACTCTAAAGCTCCATGTTTGTTGTTCCATTCTCCTCTATATCTCCCAGAGGAGCTCCCTCATTTTAATATAAATAGAACGCTTCATCATGCAGTGGCACAAACTTCCCCATGTTGCATTGCTCCAGTGACATTAGCAGTGGCAGCCAAGATAGGAGGACATGCCACGGGGATGGAGCGCCGGTAGAACAGAGACAGAAAAACAAATGTGTTTTGTTATAGTTTCAAATGACTGGTCTGGTTTGTTTTGCCTGGGAGGCGAAATTTGGAAACGTAGCAACGAGAACTGAAACAAGAAGTATCACTCTTACAGCCAAACCCGGGGTTTATTTTCAAGATAGTTGATACCAAGTATAATTTGGGCTTCTCTTAAACATACGAAAGAGCAGCAATCAATTCTCTCCTGACAGAATGCCAGTGGGCTTGCACAGACATGAGGGATTTAATAGCTGACTGATGGGCAAAACTGCAACTCTATTGAGAATTTTCCCCCTTTTTTATGTGTCAGATGAGAAAGCCGCTGAGATCTGAGAGAAAGCACTTCTTAGACAAACTGGACCATGCCCGTCGTGCTCTAATCAGATGTGCACAGCTGTATCCCAAATACCAGAGGGATCATTTGACGAGAGATATTTGCAGCGCCTCTCAGGCTCAGGATTTCAGCTCGCTCCTCTGTAGTGGTAAAAAGGCCCGAAAAGGCCAGCGGGGCGAGGACACAGCCCGGGGCGCTAACTGCCAATAGCTTCGCCCCTGAGAAGCTCTGACTTGTGCCTTGTGATCGGTGGACACCTAAAGCCGTCACCATTGACTAATTGTGCTTCATCTGGGCGCAGGATCCATCTTGGCTAACAAGAAAGCACTAGAGGTCTTCATTTAGCTATCAAGCCTGCTCTCCCCGGGGAGGGTTCTGAGTGCAGCTGCTGTCCTTGCTCCTCTCCCGATCAACACATCAAACGCCAAACCACCCCCCCCCATTCATTTTCCTCCCTCCCTCGCTGTACTGTTCCCTCCGCGCCCTCCCTCACTCCGTCTCACCGCCAGAGAGGCAAAGAGGAGGAAAGTTCCAGGATGGTGGAACCAAAGAGCAAAGAGAGACGCAGCGGTGAATACTGAGCGGCAGCTTTAGCCCGGCCCTGCGAGCACTCTGGATTTAGCAGGATATTTATTCTTTTATATCCAGACAAAAGAGATTGCACATGCCCTCCTGCGCTCACCAGAGTCAGCAGCCCCGAATATAATCAGACTCCATTATGAAGATTCTTACAAAAGCTTGGCAATAATCTGCCGTAAACAAGGTGGCAAACACGGGTCTGACCTTTGCATGTGGTGAGCATCTGTCAGCAGTATTATTTATTTATTGGTTATTTATCTGTAATTAGATATTTCCATTTTTCCAGTTCCAACATAAGAGATGTTATGGATATTAACATTGCAAAACAATTATGTCTTGTGTTTCCGTTCCATGAATTAACATGGACATGAATTAAATTTACCGTGACATTATTGTTATGTATATGTCATAGTTACGTCATGTTTTGTATGCTGATTTGTCATTGGAAAGAAACTACTTGGCAGGTGACAGTGGTAGGTTTTCTCTACCTCCTCCTCCTCCTCCTTCTTCTCTTCTTCTTGCCCTTTTTTATTGCAGGAAGCTAATAACATCAAGTAACCCAACAGCTTCCTGTCCTCTGTCAGCAGCAGCTCCTGTGTTTATTAAAAGCACGGTGTAGCATATCCACAGATTAGATTCTTAATTACTGAAAATTACCATAATGCCACAAAATGTACATCTACGTCCTCCTGGAACAAACTTAATTCTTCCATTGTGATCGCTTTGGAGAAGACGCTCTATTGTTATGAACAGTGCGAAGCCGTAAAGTGTGTGCTACTGTCGGCTGCTCTGCGAAACAGAGGCATTAATCCAGTTTAATATTAGACACGATTTCCCTGCCACTCTCTTATATACAAAGCAGGGGTCACCAGTCAGCTGTTTGAAGGGAATGGAAGTGATGTAAAGCATATGTCAAGGTCTTTTTAGTGGTAATCCGATATTTACTTCTTTTTTTTTACTTTACATTTTGTAGTAAAGGCCTATAAGATAAAAGCTTTACAATAAAAAGAAAAAAACACTAACTTTTTCTACTAATATGACTGAAACCAAAATGGCCGTTGAAATATGACAGTGAGACTCAGTGCGCGACACTACTGATCACACACATGATATAACAAAGACATAAGGACAAAGTAATTTTAATGAGGATCAAATTATACTAGAGGAAAACGGGAAATGGGTAATTAAAATTTAGAGAGAACTCATCATTGTGTGTAACTGAATGGCGTCCTAATGGATCTGTCACAACCCAATAATCTATCAAGATATTCAGATATCACGCTTAAACACAGCAAATGAGATAATGAAGCTCTTTTAAGCACCAGGGTGTTGAGTTATTTCTGCACCGATCAATAAACTGTTTAAGAAAAAAAGGGGTCAATAAACATATGCGTAAATTGATTCCATCTGCTTATTATCATATAAAACACCCTGGTAAATATGCAACTAATTACTGGTGACACTCCAATATCCAATAACTTGTGAAAGTGATGCTCCAGACTCAGCGTTCAATACATTATTATTTTGTATCAATAAATAGCACAGGAAATTGCTTCAAAGTCCGTGGTCACTTTAAATAAAGCAGTAACAATACTAATGTTGCGCATGTGTGTATTTCTACACAATATTTTTTCAAAAAAATCAATAAAATAAATAATAACTAATAATAATAAATATAAAAAAAAAACACATCTGAAGACTTTATATGTCACTACATTCACGTCGCTGCCCTCCTTGGCATGTCTATCTGCAAGCATCCTCGCCATCTCTTTCAGCATCTCGAAGATGCCAACCGCGCAACATGCCATCCTGCCATCTTTTCCAACCCTAATTCACCAAGCCACACAGATTTTCTTGCCTAATCCCCCCTTTGCTCACACTGCTATCCCGCTGGAGTTTGGTAATACGATCTGGATCGGAGACGACTGAATTCCCTATTCCGGTCCAACATCACTGGGGTCGCAATAGTCTCATGCATCTATTGCTTCTAACAAGATGAGCTGTTTTCCATTTGGGCCCTTTATGCCACCGCGGGCTTCATTTTGCAGATCCCTGATGGGGCACAGTGAAATCATAGCCCTCGACTCAAACCCTGCTTGTTGATCTTGAGATTACTGGCCGACGACAGGTTTCCCCCCGAGCGCTGTCCACCGGTAGCGGGAAAACCCGGGCGTGGGATGATATTGAGATGTCTTCCTCCGTCTCTTCCTTTCTCTTTGCTATCTAACCATGGTCATCCACAAGTGCTCACAGCTGCTGGCGCCACCGTGCCGCTAAGCAGGTTTTAAGACGGGTCCCAGTCGAGCCTTCTCTCGCCAACCAGGAAGCAGAGCCCTGGATCCAGACCTTTTTAAGTGATCATCCTTGTATCATAACAGATTAAGGGCTGCTGCTGCTCTGGATTAGGCCTAATCTAACCTTTATCCGCTCCCATCTTCACCTGAAACTTACAGCGACCAGGAAGTCAATCGCCAGGCCCCCGTGATATACAGTGACACTGATCTTCCTTTTCACGCTCTAATTATCCGGATTAAGAAAAAACACTTTTGAGTAATTATTTTCACATCGGATAAACATTAGGCTTGCGTGGATTTAGCAGAGCTTTCGCCCAACAAGAAGCAGACAGACAGATGGAGATCCTCCCTAATCAGGAATAACCAACAAACAGCCAATGGAAGAAAAGGCAAAGTACAAAGACAGGAATATCTTCCTTCCATTTAAATGACTGAGGATTTTCACAGCTGAGCACAAACAATACACATTAATACCTCATCATAAGTATATTTACATTGCAGATAAGGAAGAAACAGATAAGGAGGGGAAATTACAGTGGATGGTATGTTGTGTCTTCTGCAGTATCAGGTTTTTACTCCTTTGCATGTTTCAAATTACTGTCATGTTTTTTTTTTCTAGCTGTGCTTGCTAATGGATTTGCCAGACAAGTCACACGTTGGGAGAATTCTTCTCACAGGGGGTAGAAAACGTGGAACCATGGGAAAAACGATGACCTTCAGAGCGTGTTTGATATTATATATTATTTCAATCATACACAATTACAAACTGAAATCACATCACAGCACCAAACTGAGGCCCAGATAACCTTTTAAAGGGACAATTCCCTCAGAGGGGTGACCCCTGACCCCGGGCCTGCCAGCAATCTTCCGCAGGATGACTTGGCCGTGGTTCCCGAGGTTACATACGCCAACACATACACATGGACACACACTGTCGTTTTTTCATCTTTTTCTGAGGTTTTCCATTTTGTTGCATTTCTTACGTCGCTCTGTCGTACAAATAACAAATGAATGCATCAAACAACAAATCACCGGAATTAACTGTTTTGCACTTGTTGCATTAGTCAACGTGAGAAGTCCAGTAAGAGGACTGTATTACTTTTACTGTTATTGTCTATTTGAATGTGAACCTTATGACTTGTGCATCAGTTTCCTGTTTATTTAATCTGGGTCTTGAAATAGACCAAACAACAGCTGTTGTTTGTAGGTAGACACCGAAATAAATTTTACGTAGGTCAGTTCATATAACGGAACGAGACTCACACGATACATGACACTGCAAAGTAATACAAGTACAGTCATTATGAAGTATGAATATTTGACAACACAACAGCTGAAGTTAAAATTTGGCATACTTTGTTAACTATAGATTTTAACTCACAGATTAAATCTCAAGGATAAAAAGGGCTATGAATCTACAGATCAGCCAGTATAAATGTAGACATCATCTTACAGCTGAAATCTGTCACTCTTTAAAAACATAAAACCTGTTTGGTTTGATGGGAACTACAGTGTCCTCATATAGATAATGAAATATATCAATTATAACCAACCAGTCAAAAAGCACTGGCTCAAAGAGCGCTAGGTGCTTCAGTATCAACAATTAAAGCATATCCTCAAACTACTCTCATTGTATAGTATTGCAGAGCTGTTGGCCCGTTACTTTGCTGTCATTTACCAAAGTTATATGAACTTGATAAAAGCTAGGACAAGTTGATTGAACCGACTAAGATTGATGGCCGAGCTAATTTTCCAACACTCATCCAGGAAATGACAAACCTGTTCCCCTAAACTCTGATTAATCTCCCTGAAGTGTGCGGTGAGCAATTCTGTGTTGCCAGTAACCCCTCGCTACCCTCTGACATCCCCCCGCTGCTAAAATGAAGACCTCTTGTGTCCACCTGCCCTCTGCCTCTAGTCAGAACCAGATGTGCAGCGGCTTTGATGTGGACCAAACTTTCTCGGGTCAGGGAAGGACAAAAAACCCGAAACTGGCCCGCGTGAAGCCACAACACACGCTCCGCTTTTGGCTTTCAGCACAAGTATCACATGAAATTGTGAAAAATGTGAATTCTTAAACTTTTTTAGCCATTCTGTGATCACTCAGGTGCCGGGGAGACACAGATGTTCTTTTGTTGTGGGTCTGCTCGCAGTTTCCTTTGAGAAGTGAGTCCTTTAAACTACAGTAATGTATGGAAGAATGAGTTATGGCCTGATAACCTTCTTTTCAAACTTGCATGGATGAGCTAAAGTCAGATTGTCTTTAGCTGAGTGAATAAACCTGTATCCCTGTATATATTCAGACAGGTTTGTAGTGTTACTGTCCATTATATGCATACAGACAGTTTTACACCACCCTCTCCAACCCTGGTTTGTATGTACATAATCACTTTTTTTTCTTTGTGCAATCTAACCTGTCTCTTATGACTAAACTCAGACTGTACCTTAGGGCGGAGACAGTATGAGAAGGTAAGTTTCTAGTTGTTTCCCAAAGCTCCGTTGGAGGTCAGAGAAATTGCCCAGACGAGACATGCCACTGGGCAACACAAAGAGTGGATGAGAAATTAATGTATGACTGAGTCAGGAAAGAGGAATAACTGTGCTTCTTTGTCGGCTTAGTGACTTTGTCTTTGAATGTGGAACTTGAAAAGAACCGCTCCAACTGGTACACTGTATATTTAAGGCTTTGGCTCAGGCTATTGTCCCATAATTACCTGTTGTTTATATGAGGGATGGGCCGTTTTGGCGTGGTGCAGACTTCCTGTACAAACAGGAGGGACCAAACATACTGTACTTAAGGTTCACTGATGAGACCCTTAAGCCCCGTCAACACCAAATCCAGCAGCAAACTGCTTTGATCAACACATTATCACACACTACGATGACGCAAGTCCCTGCACCAACCTGGGAGTGACTACATCAGTTTAATTTATTAAGTTAACGTCAGGTTAACTGATATAAACTCAACTAGAGCAGCTGGAACAAGAAGGTTTAGAAACTAAAAATCAATTGATCAGAAAATTGGTGCTATCAGTAGGTCTCACCGTTTTTATCTTTCACATTAGATGGATCAGTGAATGTTAATACCTGTTATGTGCGTTTTAACTGATGTGTGGTAGTTTGGCATATTTGACTAAGTTCAATGGTGAGAGGACAAATTACAAACAGATTGTCTTATTTAGTTGCCGGGATGTTTGCTGGAATGTGTCCCCCGCCGGTGAACTAGAGTGGTAACCTCTCACAAGTCACAAGTCATAAGCTGAAATTAAAGGCAGTTTGTTTTCTCTGGCTGGGCTTGATTAGCAAAAGCAACATTCGGCGCACATGCAACATCTATAATCTTTCTTAAGAGCATAAGTGCAGTTTACTTAGTCTCTTGTCGCTGAGGCAAAAGGTCAGCGAGAGGCTGATGTTTGGAGAAGCACATTAAATGTTGCTTTACCCCTCAGAGTTATTTTTGAGACGTTATTGAGCACAGCTGGCTTCTGTAATGGTTTATAATACAGGAAAATTAAAGCAACGTTGGCACATTATCACATTCTGCAGTCCCATAGCACTTCACATGAAAGCATAGGAACCTATAGACTGCGGAAGAAGAGAGTGGTGGCCCTTAATCTAACTAGTCATGAACACAGCTCAATGAAAATTACAGTATGTTACTACTGATTGATTTGAAAAGTGTAGGAACACTAACTACAGGGACTCCATACAAATTAAGGTTTTCCATGTTTTTAGGCTTAGTGGCAAATTCATCATTCACGTTCATCATGGTTCCTCCTACTTATTTCGCCAGTGTTTCGTCATTCGAATAACTACCTTTGATCTATATCTGAACTAAGGAAAGGGAAAAATAACACACATAAATTTCCATCTTTGCTGAACTGAACGGAGAATGAAAGAATGAACAGAGCACCGCGACGTCAAAGACCTCCCCGCATACATCTGTCACACCTCCCACGGATTGGGCCACTCATCATCAGGAGTAATTTGATTTTGTCATTGGCGATGACAATGATGGAGATGGAGATAATCCCCACTATGCATTCGCAATGGAATATTTCCCAGTAGCCTCTATTGATCGGTACTGTTATTTGCCAAGAGGATCAGTGTGATAATTAAAAACTAAACACATTTAGCATCTGACTTCCATGCTTTTATTACCTCTGATATTTCTGCAGGAAAAAGAAAAGGTCATGTTCTGGGATGGAGCACGGGGTGGCCGATAGGTTTGACAGGTCCAAGTTTGTTCTAGATATGATGGATTCTAATTTATTGTATAAAGACTTAGCTGGTGATGAAGTCTTTACCACTGACATCTGAAACAATCAAAGGTTAGAAATGAAAAACTGGTGCCGCCAGCATGTGTGCACAACTACACATCGACACACATCATTACAGCTTTTACCACAAAAAATTAAAGAAACTGTTCAGAGGTTCCTGAGTTTGGGATTATTGTGATGGAATTTTGCATTTGTAATTTCACATTTAGCAACAAAGCAGAGAAAGTTTAGATTTAAACGCAAGACCAGTGTTATGTGTGTTAGAGTAATGCATTCAGATGTGCAGCCAAAACCACTAACAAATTCTATGTCTAATCTATGTGAGCTTCTCAGCATGCAAACACATTGTTTTGTCCTAATACACACAAAAAAAATGCACAACTATAGTATAAACAATAGAAGTTGCAGGTCTCGTGGCATGTTCAGTGGGCCCTGCCATAAACAGGGACACGAATGCAGCACATACAATCAATAAATCACATCTGTCACTCAACACATCTAATAAGATCATAACGTCCAACATACTGAGGCTATAACAAGTGATAACACACTCCATATGGCAGGAAGTAGACCTAGAGTTCGTTTTTCAACATTGACTGTCGGCATATGCTGCAGGCTGTGCACATTTTACAAGCCAGTTTATCTTGTATTGACACTTTATATGAAAATGTAAACTCGTACCATTTCTGTGCTCAGGACCGCATATGGCTTTTTATAGACATCTACCTTAGTTTAAGTTTTTTTTTCCTTGTTTTTCAGTGCAGATTACTCCTTTTCTTGATCGAGGATTGAGGGGGTGCTGAGCTACAGATAAGCGTGCCAAGACAAATGGTTTCTCCTGCCGCGATTTGGCAGCTGGGGCCCTCAATGGCTCCCTGAAGACGCAACACTTAAGAAGGACAATAAGGTGGCAGAGGGCTCTCTGCAGTCCAATAGCACTGGACATGATAGAAAAAGTCTGTAATCTGAAATCACAGCTGTCGCAGTCTCGTTACTGGGGACACAACATGGGTCCAATAGCTCCCAGAGGTCAAGGCATGATGCCTAAGGCATCAGTAAGTTTCATGAGACTACTTCATCACTTTGTCCGTCCAGGAAGGAAACGAAAAACCTGGGCTTGCAGGCCATCCACTATCATTGCTCAGGCACTAAAGAACTGTTAAACAAGGCAATTTGGTTTTGACATTTATGACATTCTCTCTTCAGGAAAAAAAATGCTTTGAAATTTCTTGTAGAACCCAAAGCATGTTCATAGAAGGTTTTGGCAATAACTCCTCTGCTCCCTCCATTTATAGCACCTGCTTAAAGATAAACAACGTGTAAAGGAATGACGATTAAACAAAAGAGGTAGATTTCGCCGTGCTAAGCTAGCTTGGTAATGGCAGTCGCTTTATATTTAAAGGAGACATGATACGAGAGTCGTATCGACCTGCTCAACAAACTCATCAGAAAGAATGAGCGTATTTTCCAAAGTGTGAAAATATTACTTTTACAAGCTCCACTTTATTGTGGTTGGAAGAAAAGGGCAGACTCGACACTGAGCACCCGACGTGCATACAGGGCAATGCAGTGGAGCACAACTCACAAAAGCATTGTGTCTCTCTTATAAATTAGCAGTGTGGACACAGGCCCTCACCAGGAGCAAACACAAGCACTCCCCTGGGAAAGGCAATTTAAAGGGAGGAGGGAGGGGGCCAGTGCATCAGGCCACTGTTTGGATGAATCAAATCGACCCTAAAGACAATCCAGTGCAAGATGCAGCAGAAATTGATGGCCACGTGTCAATGAGATGGAGACAATGAGTAAATGTCCCAGGGTAGATGTTTGTGCATGGGCATGGCCGAAGTTTACATTGGGCCTCTTACTGTGTGTGCGTAAATCATGAATATCCTCGCGGCCACCGCTGTTTAAGGCCCCTTTGGAGCGATTTCACCTATTTTATTAAGCAGTAACAATCGAGAAATTTCAATGGGGGCCGATAAACAGCGTGCCATTGGAAGGGGTCCTTTCATACGTGACCGAATTAGATGATGGATGTGGCATTACTAATCAAATTCAATGTGGTAGCCATTTGGGAATTGGGGTCAGAGAAAAACAAGCCCAGCCGGTTTATGTATCACGATCACAAGGACAACTATATTACAAAATCTTAAATTATGAATGCTTATAGACTCAAGTTTACATTTTGAAACGTGGATTTGTGGACGATATGGAATGAAGTAATAGCAGCATGTATGATTGGAAATAGAAACACCTGACCATGGGCCCATTGGCCAGCCCATGGGAAAATTTAACACATGAAGATTTGTAAATACAAAAAAAACAAACAAATGCAACAAAATGCAACAGAGATCATGTCCGCAATAAAAGATAAAGTAATGTTGTATTTCAGAAATCGTCCGCTGAAACACACACACGGTTGTTTCTGAGCTCAACAAGCCGTTTTCACAAGACCACATACTGACAGGGACAATGTTTCACAGGGATGTTTTGTGGTGAGCAAACAACTAAGAAGCTGAAACCTCATTCAGAATGACAAGCTTTCCCAGGATCTATCTCGCATCTCTGGAACAACGCACTGCAATGAGAAGCTCTTTTCAAAACGGACTCTGACTTGGACTCAGACGCGGTTCGGTTCAAGACTGAAGGTCTCAAATGTGAAAAGCCATCTGCGAGAACAGAGACCAGCATCTCGACCATCTGTCATCAGATGCTGTCGCCAGCGAGAAGAGAGAGGTTGGTGTGATATATGTGATCAATAATTTAATATGGCCCTCAAAAGATGTTATTAAAATTGAAACTGCCATCGGAAAAAAAAGGGTCATATGCAGAGACAGATCCATCTGTTCCTCATATTACTTTTAATTAAGTTTACATCTTAGTGCAGTTACTGGCCCCAATGCCAACATTTTACATCACATAAACATTGCACGTATTATTCATTTAGACTGTTTCATCTTTTAGTGAACTGCATTTGAAATCAAAGTAATTAGATCATAATAATCCATAATTTTCAGGGTTGTTTTAAAGTTCATTTTAAAGAATGTAAATGGTCAATTAAACAGAGTCCAGTTAAAATGGAATATTTTTATTTTAGGCCAAAACAATGGGAATATGACTAATGACAAACCTTATGCTTCGAGCCAGATGGAGGCAGAAATCAACCTGATTCCCAGATGTGTTACACCTCCCCCCTCTCCTAGTTATTCGTGTAACCTCCGAGACTATAAGGAAATGAAAAAGGATTAGTGGCACTCTGAATCAACGAAATGACTTTAAATGACTTCTCCGGGTAGCCACAGGCCAGGCGTGCAGCATGTTTAAGTTGACATTTCAATTGTACGAGTAATTTGCATTCTATTTGACTCTAAATGACACCTCCATATTATGGATTCCGACGGCAGTTTTTGATTTCCTCAGTTCAAAGATGAGCCTACGACTAAGAAACGTGGCTTAATCAAGATGTGTGCGGGACTCCTGTCAATGTCTGACCCAAAAAAAAAAAAAAAATGCTAACAAGGTGAGGTCTTAGTTTCAATCAGATTCTTAATGTGTCCACTCGTGACACAAAGCAAAGCTTATAAAATATAGATGACTCTCTGAACACATGTATCTGTAAAATGGCAGCCTGGTGAAAATTAGATGGGAAAAAAAAGATGATTGCTCTGAGGTTATCACACGGAGCCGTAGACAGGGAGTTTAAATGCAGTGTGATCCCGTTGCTAAGATACTTGATCATGTCAGCGAAGCTGCTCTTAAAGAGCAGAATCAGTTTTTATCACAAGTGGGAAAAAGTCCCATAACAAATGCACAGATTTTCATAAATAAGTCAATATCAGTGGCCTGATCATGTGAACGAGAAAAAGAATGACATCACTTCATGTGCGGATTTTTATTCTCATTAAAAAATGGATTTTAAGAAAGAGCACTGGCTAATACAAAGTGATTTCAGCACTTTTATTACCAGCAGTAGCTTGTGAGGAGAACAATCCTCATTATTACACAAAGACAGAAAATGATTTTTCCAGACTATTAAACTGAGGCAATTTAGGAAGTTAGTGGAACACACAGTTGCTGTGTGTTTTGTTTGAGGTGGCACTGCTGCACTAATCCTCTACCTGAACACAGTACAACTGAAGACATGAAATAAGATATGTGTCGGGCTGAATGTTAATCAGTTACTGCAACGTGTTAAATCCTGCATTTATGTGTTTAAGGTGCTTTTTTTTTAACCAACTTTGCAAAAAAGATCAATATTTGCATTTATATGTTAAAGTATCAAATATAAAGATTGTATTTCATGGGAAAAAAAATAATTAAATAGGTTTTATTTTAATAAATTTTAAAATTAAGATTATTCCCTGACAGCACAAAGACCTATAATGACCCCATCCCTACCTGTCTGTATTCACATTGTCGTCCTGCAGGACTTTATTTACATCACTATACAACAACTGTGAACTAAATTAAAATATAAACTAAATGTAGACATTGTGGTTATGCACCTCGCAGGGATATGGTAGGAAAATACAAACGCTCAAGCACCATTTTTTTTTTCTTTTTTATAGACCAGTTGTCACCTTTCTATCTATTTTCTCAAGGTCAGAACGTGATAGCTGGATGGACAGACACGAGACAGAGGTAATGAGTTTGGAATGGCATTTAGAGCAGTGAGAGGCTCGGGACTCAAACCCGACTCGTCTCACTATAGATTCAGAGAGAATAGATTGTGTTCGTGAAAATATATGGCTCGATTGCGTATGTTCCATGTGAAACAAAAGGAGGTGAGGCGCAGAGCAGAAAATGAGGTACATATTAAGATATAATTTTATCCTGCTGAGCACACAGCATGTTAATATCCATATAACGTCAGTTTCATGATTCCTGCCATCTTTATATTTTAAGTGTGGTCAGCAGTCAAATAAAAAATGTGTTTGCCACTTTGCCACTGGGACAGAATACTGACAGTTAGTTTGTGCTTCAGTGGAAAAAGTATCTTCAAAATTAATTGCAGAAAAATAGGTTTTGACACAATGTGATATATTATCTAAATAAACTCAAAATGGAGCCTGTCCTGGTTTGGCAGTTTCTTTCTAGTGCAATATTTAGGACACGAGTTTGGAAAGTTCTCGTTAATCAATCTCATTATCTCATTAAGTTCAGTGTAGGGACACATCATGTGACATTATTATGAGTCTGGGGGACCCATTCAGGGAGGTGGCAAAGGTTTGCTAGCAAAAACAACTTTTAATATCCACGTACCTCTCTTCTCGGCTATTATACATTCTGTGTCAGCATTTGCTTTTACCTCAGACCGTATATCTGGTTTCACAGGCCCGAGCCAGCATAGAAACAATCATGTTTATGGGCCATCCATGAATGACAGATACTTTTCAATTGTCCTGTCAGCAGCAGGGAGGAGACAGATAGAAATGTTTTTCCAAGCCTCTTACCGCTCTCAATCTCTGTGCCGCTCTGCCGCGGGAGGAGAAAATGCTTGTTTACCCAGAAACCAACGGGCCTCCCTGATTGCCATCCCAGTGGTAATGGCCAAGGATGAAGCAGATCAATAGCCATCTGCACCCATTCCTGAAGCAATAACATTCAATAGGAAAACCCATTTACTTTTACTTAGCTTTGCTTTATTTTGTTTTAAGATGAAGACGGTCACTTCTGATGAAGATGGGATTTGACTGGATGCAGTTGTGGTTATGGATCTTTGACTACTGTACTGCTTTTTTTTTATTCTACCGGCGAAACGTGGGAAACAATAAGCCCAATAAAAGAGTAATAAATAAATTTGAGACTAAATTTATCAAAAATGGCTGCACTCCCTGTCTGATCAAGAACTCATCATCTCTGCTTGTCTAGGTGACTGATACTCCTTGTTGACCTTGAAGTATGGAGGCCGATCTGGAGCAGTAGCTTTAGTGTTACAGCTGAGCAATGATTGCAGCCATATCGGGACGATACCAATTTATGGCCCCGGGAACATATAAAAACACTCAGTCATTACCACAAAGAAGAAATCGTTCTTTTATGAAACGTACGATTTTCCCCCGTTCACCAACAAAAACAAGGTCGGAAAGGTCAGTTCAACACTGCAGTTGTGTGTGTGTGTCCCTGTGTGCCAGCACATGCATGTGCGTGCTCCCCCTAGGTGAAAACAGGAAGTTTAATAAGAGTTTGTGTGTTCTGCTGAACTTGCCTTAGAGCCACGACACAAATCCTCCTGCAGTAAGAGCAGCCAGCTCTCCCAGGTGAACCACTCTCAAAGCAAATTATCTCCAGATAGAGGGGAAGAAAGGATAAAAAAAAAGTTGCTATATTTGTTGAAAACACTTTTTTTTTTATTGTGCTTACAATTCAATATTCACTTCAATATTGCACTTGGCTTCTGTTTTGGACCGCTGCCTTCCGCTGCTATTGTCTCGACTGTGTTTTTCCTGATGCAAGGTGAATTATGGTTCGCTATCTTTTCCATCCTGTGGCTGTTGTTTGACTCGATCCACCACACTAAACACTCGCTCTGGCTGCCCCGACTATAACCTTGCATCTAACTCCAAAGACTTCCACGAATCCTTGGCAAAGCTTCTGGGAATGATATTTCTTTACTTTGGCACATTGGTGACCTGCTGTAGATTTGTATTTATTTATTTTTAAATGACATTCAGTGTGCACAACTATGGACTATTGTCTGAGTTGTTTATTTGATTATGAAGATGCCGCATCTTACAAATGTAAACTACCTTTATGTTTTAAACATCATCAAACAAAATATTCTATCTGTTACAGTGAGCATCATCGATGAGTAGGCAGCAGCAATATTATTCAATTTCAAACCTTTAAAGCTGTAGCAGGGTGTAGCCCAGGGTGTAGACAACCAAAAATATAAAGGTTGTCATCATTTTTTTGTATTGCAAAATGGTTTTGACCACATGTGCACGGGACATAGTTTAGGGTATGAACCAAGCACATGGCACAGGGGCACCACTGGATATAGAAGTATATTAATGTTTGGACTTCTCTAGTTTCTATTTCTCTGTGGAAAAAATTAAAATTGAATTAGTATGAATATGACAATGTTCGATGTGCTCTCGCTAACACTAGGTAACATTTTAATGTGGCAGCTGCAGCTGTGCATGAATTCAGCACCTCGCTGCGCTTTCGCCCTAAAAGGTTCGGAACACTTGCAATTACTCGGCCCGTCGATTCGCTGCAATGAGTACTGTTTCCAAATTTATCATGATGCCAGGCGTTTGGTGGCATCCGCATCTCACATCGTGTCATCCGAGCACCCGCGGTAGGAGACATGGGATGTCAGCTGTAAATTAGGAGGCACACAATGACCGCACGCCGTTCCAGCTTTGGATAATCCGAGGCGAGGCGTGCAAAGGACAAAGCAGGACACGTTGATCCCTGTGACTTAGGTGCTTGAACATCATTCATGTAATTCATACTATATCCCCGTTTGTGGACGACATGAGTATGTAGATACGGGTGTTTGACTCCAGTGCAAATCGGTTTAGAAATGCTGGACATGTTAAGGCTTAGGGGTTCACATAGGAAATGAAACCTCTAACAGCACAAGTGTTGTTTACAAAGCACTGGCTACACGTCCAATGTAGCTGAAGCCTTCACTGTACTCCCCATAATGTACAGTGCAGAAGTTGCAAGACTCCAATCTGTTATCCAGTTCTCGACAGACTCAGCAGAAGCACCCAGGAGGTCCAGGGGGTTTAATGTGAAGACCATAACATGCAACAGTCCCCAGTCTGAGTCTAGTGGGGGGGGGGGGTTCTATACTTTTTCTCTTCCCTCATTTCCTGTCATCTCCCAATAGCAGACTCTCTAATAAAGACCCAGAAGGCCCCAAAATCCAAATGATATAATAGTTGGAATCCATTTGGCAACTTTATGAGTTGTCAAACAGCAACTCCCCCCTGTTTTTTTCAGCTCACAACCATCATTGTTCTTCATCCCTTTGTTGTCTCGTGAGTCTTTATTTTGTTTTTCCAATCACTTATGGAATTATAGTTGTTATACTTCGTCATTATTCCGTGTTCTTAATGAGCAGGACAAAGTCATGGTGAGTCATGGTTGACATGGTATTTCTATTTTCGGACAGTGTGGGCGTAATTTCCGTCTTGAGGGTTTGATTATACGCAATTTAAAAACTACTGCTCACTTCTGAGCTCTAAAGCAGTGCAGCATATCTGTGGTTTAACAGGACATAATCACAGTCTAATGCAGGAGTGCTGAGTTGAAGCTGAGTGACAAGAACTATACTCATCTTAATTATCCGTGTATGGATCAAGGTTTGTTTCATTGGCTGATTAGTTTGTCTTTAAAAGGTGAAAGGCCGAACGGGGACATAAATGAGTTGGCGTGGCCCTTTATTCTGCTCCATACTTTGTCAGCACATCTCGTCTACATGGCCTTTATCAGCAAAGAGCTGCCAAAACAGCAGACAGCTGATCATCACACACACACACACACACATATATATATATATATCCTCTCTCCAATCCTCTTGTGTGTAACTCAGGTTGAATTGGGTTGAACAATGGCATGATGGGAAGGGTGTTGTTTGGTTGGCTTGGTGGATAGTGGAATCCTCCCCAAGGTGACCTCTGAGGGGAGGGAGGGTTGGGGGGTTCTGGGGGTTGAGGGCTTTGACGGTGTAATGGACTTGTGTCACTCTGACCAGAGATGCTCTGCAGAGTAATGATATCATCTCCCTGCTGCAGGGAGGGAAAAGTACTGCTACTACAATTCATGTTGTGTTTTCCCCACTCTTATTGCTGGAACTGGAAGTGGACACGGCTGTTTTGCTCCATGTGTTTAGAGTGATTCCGTCACCCATTAGGACATTGTGTAATGTATAAGTGATAAGTTGGTTGATACAATGTTTAAAATGAAAATGCATACCTAAAATATATGTTTATACCTCTGCATGTAAAACAAATGATATATCTTATACATAATAAAACTAAAATATAGCTTGTTAATGTATATTGATGTTAAACAAAACAATTTTCCTCTTTATTTTAAAATTATTTTTTTATGACTTTGATTGAGTTCATTTGAGAGTAAAGAAAAACTTTGTGTTGGTTATATATAGAGTATATCCCCTTCAATAACTGGTCCAAACATAAAGTGAGAAACAGCAGAGGAGTAATTAGCAGATGCTGAAGCAATATGGCTGGCAAATCTGCTGCTGATACTGTATGTCAATGAGGCTGTGCAGACTCACATGAGATCCAGATCGCGCTTTAATTACCTTGAAATGAACCAACTCTGAAAAAAAAGTATCCTGAACTTTCATATATATTGATCTTAATTATTTCAGCCCCAGAGGGTTCAACATGCACACACACACACACACACACACACACACACAAAGTGAAAACAGAGGAGCGTTTCTACCTCTCCCTTCACAATCACCCCACCACCACCACCACCCCTCCCTCCTCTGACAGTGATTTTGCTCTCTTGGTTGTGGAGGTGTTCAGAAAAAAAAAAAAAGAGGAAAGAAAAAATAGCCTGGGGCACCTGGCAGAGGATTTGACCTGTTCCCTTGCAGTCTGAGGCAGAGCGGTAGAAAACACACTTTTTCCCACACTAGCCATATTCAGGTTTTGCAGACTGGAAAGTAAAGCGGTGCCCCTATAGGTGGAGGCCTTCATCTCGGTCTCAGGATGTAGGTGCGTGCAGCGTGTAACAATCCGAACATTGTGCTGAACCGCACCATGTGCTCTCAGCTTACACGCCCAAAATAAGATAAATAATAATAAAGGTTTCCACGTTCATCAAGGGTCCCGGGGTCCGCAGCGTCACGTTCATTTACTTTCAGTCTCATGGCATCACAGCTAGTCACGCAATGGTGTCTTAACCCCTTGATGATGTATTAAGTTGGATATATAATACGCCGCCATAGATGAAAGTTGCCCGTATGAAAACTTTTGCTCAGCTTCTTGTGTTTGGTGCATTCATCTCTATTTAATAAGGAGCTTCCCGTTCTCAGGCATGGGGGGGTAAAAAATCCAATATAATTTTCACTTTTCAAAACAATCACATCAATGTGAGCTCATGAAATGGGAATTGGTATTTTAGGAATGCTTTGAACATGGTGGCCATTATATTTCCCCCCCAAAACTGTTTTGTGTTATAATAAATCAAAAAATTCACAGGCCTTTTCTAATGAGATTTAATTAAAAACACAATATCTGTTTTTTTTATTTTACTATAAAATATGCTAACAAATATATAATCAACTACTTCAACAAAGGATATCGCTATCGCACGTCAATCACGCAGCTATTTGACAATAACTCATGTTTTCCACAAAGTGCGATGGTACCATGGAATAACTACTATAATTTTACCACACAGCTCTGCACAATAACCATATTTCATCTCTCTGAGAAAGGGGCACATGGAATCGCTGACGGCGTTTTTTCCTGCTCTGTATTTTCATGGTGGAGTTGTGCCCGATGATGGTTATGATAATTTGATCTGAGAAGACACAGAGATTTGAACTAGCAGAAAGGAGGATGCAAATCCCTCTGTAAATCCCTACACTATATAGCCCCCAGCCTGGCGGGAGAGTTTAATATCTACTGGAATGATTAAACTGAAAAGGTGAAACCACCATTGTAGTAATAAGAAGTAGGGCTGTGCAACAGGGGTTGGGGAGAGGGCTAATAGTTTGCGCTGCAACTCTGACCTCCAATGTACACAGACGATCCACAATGCAGACTTCTCCTCATTTGCATCTCAGCTTTTTTCTTTCTTTCTTCCCCTGCGTAAATGAGATGAGTGTAATATTATTCATAAAACTGATGCTGAAACAATTGTTTCCAATGTTTTTTTTTTTAATCATAAACATAAACCAAGTATCCTTTTTGCGGGCTGAAATGGATTCTCAAATAACAAACCAATACACAGGTATTGGTATATGATACATGGAAGAGTATATTTGATTGGATGTGATATATGTATTAAAAATTTAAACTCGTTTAGATCGCTGACGGCGTTTTTTCCTGCTCTGTATTTTCATGGTGGAGTTGTGCCCGATGATGGTTATGATAATTTGATCTGAGAAGACACAGAGATTTGAACTAGCAGAAAGGAGGATGCAAATCCCTCTGTAAATCCCTACACTATATAGCCCCCAGCCTGGCGGGAGAGTTTAATATCTACTGGAATGATTAAACTGAAAAGGTGAAACCACCATTGTAGTAATAAGAAGTAGGGCTGTGCAACAGGGGTTGGGGAGAGGGCTAATAGTTTGCGCTGCAACTCTGACCTCCAATGTACACAGACGATCCACAATACAGACTTCTCCTCATTTGCATCTCAGCTTTTTTCTTTCTTTCTTCCCCGGAAAACCCTGCGTAAATGAGACGAGTGTAATATTATTCATAAAACTGATGCTGAAACAATTGTTTCCAATGTTTTTTTTTTAATCATAAACATAAACCAAGTATCCTTTTTGCGGGCTGAAATGGATTCTCAAATAACAAACCAATACACAGGTATCGGTATATGATACATGGAAGAGTATATTTGATTGGATGTGATATATGTATTATAAATTTAAACTCGTTTAGTCTTTAGCTAATCAAGAAGGAGAATACCATCTTATCTTTCTATATTATACAGAGCAGAGTACTGAGGTTTGCTTGAGTCCTCTGTATCATAATAATCATAATAATCGGTCAGTAACCCCATGTTTGTGGTTGCACTGAATTTAAAGAGCATGTGAAGCTCCTCAGAACTTTCTCACCCAGTTTCTTCCCTGCAGCCACAGAAGTTGTCCACTCTAATACTACACAGAGAAAACATTGTCCTGTGCCTTGATTTACACACTGACTGGGAAAAGATGTTTAAAAAGAGCATCAAAATTATAAATTTCTTGAGATGCATGTATTTAATAATATTTGTAATTATTCATTATTCTTCTGTTCACATGCTTTTTGAAAACTATTTGACTTGTTTGACATTTCAAAAAGTCCTGCAGGGAAATTATCTTTGCTCTGATTAGTTTCTAATTTGTCTGGTCAACAGAATCAAATACTCAGCTGACACCACAGCACCCGACTCCACCACACCCCTCATCTAAATTTCTATTAATAGCATTAATAAGTGTGGACCTTATAAAACCCGCTGGGTTTTCAGTAGAACTGGAGAGAAATCTGATATTGTTCCATGAAAAAGGTCATGGAGATTTAGAGTGCATAATTCCTCTGGAAGAAATGTGAGTACTCTTGTAAAATCCGGTCCAAAATAAATGGCATTAAGTATTAATACAATGAAGCGGCACCTGTTAAATATTCTTAAAGTAACAGAACAAAATGCAGCATCTTTTTTTTTCCTCAATAAATTTCATTTCATTAACCACTACCTTTCAGGTGCTTCCTATACAATATAATGTTTACTAATTAAAAAAAATAGAGTTAATTGATTATGATTAACAACGTGATAATGTATCTGGTTCAACAAAACTAACCTTTCACTTTGACACCAGCTTTTTTTTTTTTGACATGTGTTAAACTGAACTCGCTGTATCTGCACACTCACAGGTACAGTTCCTACTGCTGATACGACCCTGGCAGTTTTGCATTTAGAGTAACTTCCCACAAAGAACTACAGCTTTGCCAGTAACATCTGATTAAAGATACTTTAAGAGGCGACTGGTGTTGCACATCTGTGAGTGTAAACCTGTGTGTGAAGAGCCGCTGATAGATTTACACCAAACCTTTCAAACCGGCCTCCCTGTTCACCTGTAACACAGGATAAGAAAAAAAAAAATGCATTTTTATCTTTTGTATTATGCTGCTAAACAGTATCCAGGCACAAAAGCGACCAACTTGCAGGGTAAATGCGACGACCCATTCAGGCTCCGTGCACAGTAATTCTGCACCGGCCCCTTTAGTCTCTGCTGGCTAAATCCTCTGTTAGAGATAGAGGCTGGGTTTGATCCCCTGCAGGATCTGAGTTTATCTCTCTTGCAAATCTGCTGCCAGATGACAGGGTTAGCTTTGTGGACTGGGGCTGCCCACGCTCTCTTAAAGATCGACACGATGCCGAGTGCCACAGTGTTTCTGCTGTTTCACTCCTCGGGACGCTTGGAATTACGGAAAAGAAAATTCATCTCACGGGTGTAATTTATGTACATTTTCTGCCGATCTGTTTTTTTTAAATAATAATAATTTTTTTAAATAATTTCTGTTTGAAATTTTAATTATATATAACACTACCTAAAAAAATGTTTCATACTAAAACAGTTTCATACTAAAAGAAACAAACTGGTTAGTCCGCCGTGACTATTCTATGTGCCCATATTAAAATAAATCAATGTGTCCCAGTTTTTTTTTTCAAAATCATCTCATCTCGTTTCTGATCTTGTGCATAAAACAGTAAAAACACTGAGCATTGTATAAATTTCCAGAAGTAGAAAGTGGCTGTATGAAAACTGGAAAAATAAGAAAAGAATAAATTGTGTGCTGTTTACAAGTACAGCTATGGTGTGTACAGTGAAGTGTGCAGTTGCTGCAGGAAACACACGTGCGTCTTGTGTCATCATTTCATCAGTGCTATGCAACCAGCTGCTGTCGCTGCTTGCTCATTAAACATTTGTAGAGTCAATACAAATTCCACCAAGGCTCCTTTCCTCAGGGCAAACACTGGAAAATACAGTATATAAATTGTGCCGTGCTCATCATTCACTCTTTTTTTTTTCAGAAAATAGAGTTATCTTCCTGCCCTGCTATATCAATAAGCGAGGGATGGAGGGGGTCCAGAAGCAATCCTCCGCAAGTCATTATGAGCCCACGTCGCCTCCGGCAGATGAGGAGGTTTGCTACTGTTGACAGCAGCTTTTTCTCTGCAGAGAATCACTGATTATTGTTAAATGTCAGTGTGAAATATCAAGTCACCGTGCAGGAGTGCTTAGATCGGCGCATTCTTCTGCGCAAGTGATGCACACAGACTTTCTCCAAAACTTTCCTTGGAGCGTGCCCAGTTGCTAGTTCTGCTTTCACTGCTTAGCAAGATGTTAGCAAAAGGTCACAGAGGTCAATTATTGTGGCTCTGGAGGCAAGGTGACTTTTTCAGAGTGGACTCTTGTTAGGTGGAATATTTCAGTTTGCAAAACATGAAGTTTTATGAAAACTGATCTCTATCAGCACTTTGCCCCTCGTGGTTAACACTGTGAAATGACCCAATTCAATTATAAATATAACTTCTTTTTCTGAATTTAGACTAATATTTACAGATTCCGGTCAACCTATATCCAGTGTTTATCTTCATGTCCCACACTAATGTACATTTATGTGTTAAACTCTAGGATGTAAAAAATCTGTACATGTCTTAAGTTTTAGTATTGGCCCCTTGGACTCCATGATATCAGGGTCTATCTAACTTCAGCACAGATGGAGAGACGTCAGTGACTGCTTTGGAAAGTGACCTGGCTACTGACAGACTGTGAATATGAGAAGAGCCCACTGGGAGAAGGAGGACTGCTTATCAAACGTCATCCTGCGATCACAGCTTGCTGGGCCCTCACGCTTCATCGTATGTGCGAGACTTTGCAGGAAACACTATAACGTCGCGCCGCTATCACAAGAAACCCTGGGATCCAGTAAAACTGTGTCTAATAGCAAACTTGTGAAATGTAAGAAACGTTATTGCATTTCAAAATCCATGGGAAATATGAATGTAAAAAAAATGTCTTTTCATACAAAAGACGATCACTTCTTCATGGTGTAAATTCTGGACAGCCTGAAGTACAACAACAGATGTAAACAGTGTGTGAATCTGTGGTCAGATATACGTCACAATCAGCCACAACATTAAAACCAATGACTTGTTTTTAATGCTGTGGCCGATCTGTGCATATCACAAGATATCTTTGACATTTTATTTTTTTGATTGTCCCAAGCTCAGCCTCCTTCATCAGTTGAAACATGATTTAAGAGATAAGGCAAAAATGTAACCTTAACCTGAACTTTGTGTGAACGTATGACCCCGAGTGTGTATGATCTTCCTCTGGTGCAGGACTAAATAAGTCCAATGTGTGCCAAACGATTGGAAGAGAATCAACATTTATTGAATTTATCTGCCCAGAATCTTCGTTTGCTTTTGATCTTATCGCAAATTTCATTAGTGAAACTTAATCAAATTTACAACAGGGGAAACGTGTGATGTTGGCGAGCGGTAAATACCAAAAATGTTATCAATACAACATCTTCCTACAATTTTTGTTGTTGTTGTTGTGTTACTTGTTTACTTGCACAGAGGTTTGCGGTTAACAAGAAATTTGGCACGCAGCGCGAGGTGTGAGATTCAACACTTGACTCGACTAAACAAAAGTAAACACAGAGTCCAAAGATAGCTGACGGCTGTCAATCAAACCCATCCCCAGCTGCCTTCGCCTGTCTGCCATCGCGTTTTTTCCCATGGTTCCTCAGGGCCAGCGTATCCTCGCCTGTGTTTTTAGACAAACAGATCAGATTCCTCCTCAAACAGGCCGCTGCCGTCGCTTTTGATAACAATGTAATAATTCAAAACAAATGATCCAGCTCTTTGATGAGAGCACATTTATGGGTCACAAAGAGTCAGCCTCACGCTGACATCTGTTTGATTTTATCTTCTTGAACTTTATCCTCTGCTGGAAAATTTACTGGCTCTGAGCAGAGAAGTGTGTTAAAGCCTGACGAGCAGCGGGGCAAAAACAACTGAGACACAGGAGAGTGGTTCATGGCACTATTCTAACGCCCTGACATTTATTATACAACACATTATACAATAACACAGATAGCACACAAACAGCACAAATTTGAGATCCAAATACGGTGGAAGTTCACCTGGTGGATAATTTTTGCAGTTTGGTTTTTTTTTCTAAAAACCCCAAACGTCACCAATTTGTTCTTTACACTTTGTCAAAATACAGTTAGTGTACTTATATGGAATCATGTTTGGAGTGGATCTTTAACAATAATATGAGCTTATGAAAAGTTTGACTTACTTCGGTCATAATGTGACCACATCGCTATTTTGTAAGGAAGAACTTGATAGAGACATTGAAGCTTTAGAAAAAAAAAACATTTTGTTGTTGTTGTTTTGTGCCAAGGTTTATCCTTTAACCTGCTATTTCCTGTTGTGCCTCACTGCTTAATCTTTTCACAATGGCAGAAAATGTTCTCCGAAGACGAGAGGTTATAGAAGGAGAACTTCCAGCTAATGGTCAGCTACACTTCACTGGAACACGTGCGAATCAAAAACACCATGAAACCAAAACCTGGCCCTCTTAATTCTTAATATCAGTACTGCCTCCTCGTGCCTCTCGCTGAGGGCCGGGGGGGCCGGCTCTGCTCTAGGCCCCGGCCATGGTCAGAGCTGTATGCTAAAGCCATGCAGCCCCCAGAGATTTCCAGCCTCTTAGATGCCTATAACTCATCCGTAGCCCTGCTTCTGAAGGGAGATTTTCCCCCCTCTCAGTCCCAGGCCTGAAATATCCTTTCAAAGGCCGCAGACTGGAGACAGATATGTAGGTGTTTTAGATAAGGTAGGAATTGCATTAAAGGATTTTTCCGTTTTAAAGCTGTTGCCATCTTTTTCGCCCTTTCCCATAGACTTGAGAAGAGTAGTGGAAAAGGGATGGGAAGAAGGGTAAGGGATGTGCTTTGGGAGGGACCAGTCCGTACATTTGTGGTCAGTTCACAGCTCATAAACAGACGAGCACGAACCTCAGTAAAAACGGAATAATGTCGAGAGACAGGAGGCGGCGCAGAACCATCGCAGAGAGAGAATACTTATGTTATTGACCCGAGTTTGGAGGAAGAGGCTCCCAGCTCATTGATCTCCTCATGAGTGTAATTACAGAGCAGCGAGATGAATCTTCATGTGGAGGAAAATAGAAAATTTGGAGTGATGAATTTTCAGGGTGACGAAGTTTCTTGCCAAATGCAGACGTTAATTTAAAAGCTCTTTTCCCCCGAAAACCTCAGCGTGGGATGATTTTGTTTAGCGAAGTGGAGTGTGTCCAAAAAGAAACTGTAAAAATCAACAACTACCGCAGTGTGAGAACGTGAAAAGTCGATTCCAACAGCCGGTCATATTATGCCTGTAGGTACGTGTGTGGCGTTACTGACGTCTTCTGCCCGAGCTTTGGCATAACATTATAATTATAAGTCCTCCTATTTTCCCCCAGCCAACTGTGTTTACATTTGCCAGCTTAACATGCACACAGAGCTCCATAGTATCCACATGTCATTCCGTGGCAGTGTATGTTAGCCTGGGCTACAGAGAGATTAGCCTCCTCATTCCCTCTGGTGTTATCGGCACAATGTTCCTCATCCACAGAGCTTGGATGATCATCCTGCTGTAAGACCCCAGAGTGGCGATGTCACCCTTAGCTTGAAATGAGCCGCTAGTTTTACTTGCCAGGTCGGCTGACGCGTAAAAAAAAATGGGTGTGAATTCTCATGTTATACTTTAATAATGGTTCATTGTCGTAAAGTTTCCAAAGTTTATCTATCTCACACTGGAAACACTTGAAATTCAGTCGAACCTGAGGACAACTTGACAATGCAAACAGGCAAGAAAAACGGAAACTCCCGTCAGCGTTCGTGTCATAAATAAGAATTTTTTGGCCCAGATATAAGGACACAGTGTAAAATATGAGGATACTTTTTCAGGTCAGTTTCCATTTGCCCGGTTTGTGTCAGAGTGTCTCAAAGTTTAAAAAGTCACTAAAAGAATATTATGAAACACACTCCCTTTTTTTATGGAATTACAAGTTGACGTCATGTTTCACGTGGATAATTCATTTGTGTGAGGAGAAAAAAAACACACACAGACTATTTTAAAAGAGGAAAGTCTTTGACTTTAATATACTTATAGATATGCCAGCGGTTATGATACAAAAACATCTAGTCATAAATCAAAGCATTTGAAACGCAGCTGAAGCGGGCCTGGATATTTGCTGAAATAATATATCGCATATCTCATATTGAGAAAATTACAGACGAGCGCACTCAGTCTAGGGAAGGGCGCTAGACTAGACAGGGACTAGGACCCACATGGTCAAAACCCACACTTCAGTGGATTTGTAACGGCACGAGGGAGAAAAATAAGAAAAGTCAGGGAGCAGGGAAAGTCGCTGAAAACATGTTTGTGGCAGTGGCTGAAATCAGGGAATGAAAGACTCACGTTCAATGAAAACAAAGCTAGAAATTAACTTGTGAATGGTTTCGATTACAGGCAAAAGTGTAGACTTTGCTTTCCTGCTCGTCTCCCTTAAATCTTCATTTAGAGCCTTGCAAACCAGGACAGCTGTTTTAAAGCTCCCTAAGGTAAGTCTGGCTTCATCTCTATTCTCCGCCACAGCATCACGCTGTTGTTGTGTTGTTGTTGTTGTTGTTGTTGTTGTTGTTTTCCCCTCACCACAGCTCATTGGCTGATTTGTTGTTTGGTGGTGTACATTTTACTTATCGAGCAGTGGAGTTTTGTACAGCCCGGGCAGAGATTAGGACAAATTCTGATAAGGACTGGAAGTTGACTCTCAGCATTAAGGAGGATTAATGTTTAGCTCTGTGTGGCAGGGGCCTTCTCAGTGGCTGTGTTTACGCAGTGTTGCAGACCCCGCATTAATCCGAAATTAGTATAAAAGATCAGCTGTGGCCACTGAGGCGAACCTTCGCAGGGCTTAGGCCAGTAATCAAGTCTCACTTTGGGACAATGAGCGCCTGGAAGGTCAATGAGGGGTCTGGGTTCAAGGAACGAGGAGATTGAGGTTGGGGGGCGGGGGAGCGGGGGAGCGGCAAGGGATTTTTGGTGACCACATGGTTTAATTTAGGTGAGATTCACACACACACACACACACACACACACACATAGACACGGTCTGCTGAAATGTGTTGTCCCCTTTCTTTGTTGGACATTCATGTCCATGTTTTTTTTTTTTTAGTTAAAGCTGCAGATCATTTTCATTTTTATGATTTCACACTTTCTTCCTTAATCTTAAAGCCTGTCCGAAACAAAATACAAGTATTTGATGTCACACGAGTTTGCACGTCAGCACACAACCTATCAGCTCTGTCACATAATTATAATGTGTGCTGAAGGATTATCACAATAAATATTATAACCAACAGTGAGCAGAGCCGGTCGGAGAATCACAGGGGACGTCTCAGCCACACGACTGTATTTTGCAGCAAAGTAAAACTGTGTCAAAAAAATTAAAAACAAGAAGTATAAAAATCAGGCCCAAATTGGCCATTGCCAAACTCGCGCTGGCTGGAGCGGCAGAAGAGGCAGTGCCACTGCAGTCGGTTAGGAAAATAAAATAAAGGAAATGTAGCTCAGCACAAACCACAGGCCTTGGATGAAGACTGCTCGCAAAACCGTTGATATGTGCATTATTTTGTGCTTTCAAACCACTCGCTTGGTGAGAATCCACATTCAAACCTGCTTCCGGGAGAAGACAATTTTATTGACATTTGAAATAAGGCTCAGCATATATGCAGCACTATAATGTGTCCAAGTGAACGTCCCTGCTGCAGAGGAAAAGGGTGAAAGAAACAGAACCCTTGTAAATACTTTCCAAACTACTGCTGTAAAGTTCTTCAATTATTTATTTATAAGTATTTTATGGGAAATTACAGTCCCCTTAAAAAAAGAAAAGAAAAAAAACCCATCAGAAAATCATGTCCTCAATCAAGCGGTGGTGGCGCGTGCCAAACTTCATCCTGCACTTACGTCTCCACAGTAGTGACACCGCGTCTGTCCGTTGTGCGCACATGTTAACAACAGACAAACTACAAATGAAAGGGGAATGGCGAAAAAAAAAACAACAACAACAAAAAAAACACAACAGCAACACAGCCAGAAGATAATTTAGGGCATTTGCACCACATTGCGGTGGAGGCAGCTCTCTTCAAGTGCCAGCAGGGTAACAGCGACCCCCCCGCCCACAGCGCCCCCCACCCCCAGCCACCCACTGCTCCTGCTAAGATTAGACAAATTAAACACTATTATTCACGTCACTCCCGCAGCTGGGCTTTAAAGTGGTTCTACGTTAACTATCATAATGGTTTGCTTTGAAAGCCGCAGTCTTCTCCTTAATTTACAATATGAAAAAGCACTTTTGGCCAAGTCTCAATGGGACTTTTTTTTCCCCTTTTCTTGCCTCATGTTGCAGAGGGAAAAAATGTTTTTTTGCACTGTACTTTCTACTGCTTTACATAAATCTCTGACATAAAAAATTGATATATATATATATACATATATATATGGATGCTAACTGTGATTAAGAGTCTGCCATAATCAAATGTGTCCCTGTGCACTATTTAATCACTTACAAGACTTTCCCGAGTTTGTGTCGTCAAAGTGAAGAGCATCGGTCTGTATCAGTCTGCCAGACTCTCACGTCTCTCCATACGTTTTTAATGCAGACTCCTATTGAGGCGGAGGAGGAGGGGGGGAAAACTCTTTCATTTTCTCTGCAGTATCCCCACAACCTGATAATGGATGTGATGTTGTCGAGGGAGCAGTGGACTGAGGGGGACCGGTGATGGATAAGCTACTTTCAGGCCCATCATCACTGCACAGCATGTGCCTTGTATTCTTACATATATACAGTACATATATAAATATATACATATAAGAAGTAGAACAGTGAGTTGCATTGTATTTTAAAACTCGCAAACTCAATTTGTGCATCCCAATTTGTGATGTGTCATTTCTTAATCGATAACGACTTTAATAATATTTCTTAAAATGAAGAATGAGATGAACATAAGTTGATGAAGCTTCTTGGAAATGTGTTCTGTGTTTTCTTGCACAGATTTCCTATATTTGGTGATTGTGTTGACTGTATTTGTAGTCATGGTTGCTGAAGATCCACCACTGTAGAGAGGAATCGTAGAGGTATCTTGTTAATACACTTTAACCAGATAGTAGTGACGGCAAATTCCACTGAAGTTGCATCAGCAAAACAATAAAGCACAGATTCCTGTAACAATGAGTCTGTGTTCTCAACAAAACCTTTCAAAAACCATATCCATAATTGGATCTGTTTTTTTTTTTTGGGGGGGGGGTGGTAATAAGCAGCGGCATCACTGCGGGGGCCAGGGGAGCAGAGAAACACAAATGCTTCTTCCAGTCGTCTGCTCCTAACATTATTAACCGTGATGAGGCATATCAACTTCACATTCAGCACCCGGGAGCTGCGCGTAATTTCTATGGTGGAGGGGAAAAGCAGGTTGAGATTGCAGGTCTATAAAAATAGTGACGGAGTGGCTCATGCTTCTGTGAAACACGATCACTGTGTCTACAGGCTTCCAGCTCTCTAAAAACACCGGGATCGTTGAGTTTCAGGTTTACCGGCGGATTCTTACTCCAACACTCGTATCTTCAGCAGAGCCATTTATTTCTTGTATTCGCTCGTTGTAATGTGGAACAAAAACGGCACTAAAATTTGATCAGGTTTGAGAACGATGACGATAAAAATAAATATTCTTCAATCTCTGCACGGCTGAATGGACTTATTGGAATAAGTGCAGAAGTGATGACTGCGAACAATGAATCGGTCTTGTGAGCTGTATGTTGTTGTACGTTGTAGCTGTAACTGCTGTAGCTGTGGCACGTTGTTTTGTAGACAGCTATGCGAGTCACCATATAGCATGAGTGAGTGTGTGTGTGTGTGTGTGTGTGTGTCTCCGTGTGTGTGTCTTAAGTAAGTGCTGGCGGCTGGTTCCCATCCTCACTGTGATGATTTATGCCTGACACATCTCGGTACAGAAAAAAAAAAAAGAGTCAGCATATAAAAGAGAAAAAGAAAGAAGGAAAAGAAAAGAAAGATGCTCCTCACAATCACATGTTTTGCATTTCTGCCTGCATGGATGAGGATGACATTTCATTTCTTACCCCAAGTCATCTCAAAAGGGCTAATTCAATTTGCACTCCAAGCTGTTTCTAATCCTTTACTCCCTTCCATTTTTCACTCCATCGGCTGAACACCAGAACATTTGCTGTTTGATTGTCGTTTAATGGCACAATGTGAAGCTTTGTGACACTGTATGACTGCTGCTAAAGCGTAAGAAGAAAACTTCCTGCCAAATGGATCTAAATAAATATTTCGGAGCTCCACCTTAGATCAGTGGTTCCCAAAGTTTCTCTTTGCTGAGCCCCCCTTTGGTTGGTAAGAAAATTAAATATATGTATATTTATGCAAACATTTCATCTGTTTGTGTGTACATGTTATACAAATTAGACATTTTAATATATCAGATGTGCTTTTTTTTAAAACTTTGGACTGCTGAGCTAGCTGTTTCCCACTATGGTAAAGCTATTTACTGACTGGCTCTGGTTTCATGGTGCGATAGATATACAGACATGAGAGTTGTGTACATCTACTTATCCAACTTTTAGCAGGAAAGCTGAAATTGTCTTTCAAAGAGGTGCTCAAGTTACGCAGCAGTACTTCATTTACAAAATTGGAGGAAGGAGACACATTTATAAAAGCAGGTTTTGCTGCATTAAAGTCCAAGATTTCTTTCCTAATAAAGATCCAGCTTCAAACTTATGACTCATACAACTCCCATAATGCACATAGCAATTATGTTTTATATACAACTAAACTGCAAACCTTCATAAATGCTACCCAGTTACTTTTTCTAATAATATAATGCCGGTTAATTTACATATATGGCAAGATGTAAATATGTTGTCACCAAACATATAATCAGGAGTTTCAACATATCAATTTTTTTTTCCAATATGTAAATGAAATGTGTTCTAGTAAAGGCCTAACATCAGCTACTGTTAGAATACAGTAGCTGCAGTTTTACTGCCTGTGCGTCTATATTTAAGTGTTGTGGTCATGCATGATCCATTGTGGGTTCAGCGAGCCGCTCGTCGTGCCAGGCTACAGTATCAAACAACTGGCACCGACTGTGGCCATGAGAGTTTCTCCACTCTGGCCACAGGTTGCTTTCACTGCAGCCGCCACTCACAGCCCCTCGCAAGGTGATCCTCATCCACTTATGTGCAGCATGTGAAACTAATTTTCTCATCCGTTTGTCAGATTAGCCAGTGGATTTCCAAATAGTATGTTTAGTTTATTACTTTCCTGCACAGTTCTCCTGAAACATTTAAAATGGGTTGTTTGCAAGGTGATTTTCTTTTTTTATGTAATAGACAGAACCAGCAAAAAGATAATCTAATCTACGTACTATTTTCTAAGGATACTGTTAATCTACAAAAGTAAAGAGTTCACTTGCAGTGATATTGCTTGAAGCGAATCCCTGTTGGGTGATGCCGTGACGTTTTTAGGCGTATACACAGCAGCAGCTGGGCCTCGACTCTGGTATCCACTGAATCAACATTTGCATTTGGCATGCGATTCCAGGACACATCATACGGCCCCAAAAGTGAAAGTAAGAAGAGAAAATACTGTACATTTCTGGAGTTCTCCATTTGTCTCAAAGGAAAATGCTCACATGCGCAACGTGTAAATAAATAAGACATAAGATATATCTTGATGTTTCCAGGCCCTGCCAAGTAACAGAACACTCCACATAATAGCAGAGATAAACTGAGAGTCCCTGGCAGTTTAACAGGCTGTGGGAGACGTTGCTCTACCAGCCCTGCACGCCATGTCCCTGCTCCACATTTCTATCCATTAACACATCCACTGTGTATGTACTCGGTTTGGGTCGGTAATAAGAGGCAGATGAGGGGAGCCACTCCCCTGGCAGCCGGCAGAGAGACCCTGTAGGAGCTGAAATTTGTCCAACTAAACTCACCCCAACAGGGGGGAACTCTTGGGTCAGAAGCCCTTAAGTTGAGGCGAGCAGACGGTCGTATGAGTTTGTGATGAAAACCGTGTGATCCATCACCGCTGACGCGTTTGTCTGTTAAGGGACTCTAAGCATGCTGGGAGCTCCCACAGGCCTCTACTTGATCACAGTTAATCTGAGCTACATGGGGCACCAAAGCTATCACTCATTATGAAAATAGAGGGAAACCGAGATAAGCTTTCACATTAAATAATTAAAGTCGATCCTCGTAGGGACGGCTCAGCACGGATCTGCGGCGAGAGGTAAAATATTATCCCAATAATATAAACCTTTATTCTCAACACATCCACAAGGCCATTTACGATGTGTAGCCAACTTGTCGCTGAACATTTGCAACATGGCTGGGAGCAGTATCGCTAAGCTATTTGTTTCTTGATGGTGGTACGCAAAATATCCAAAAATAATTACCACAGCAATACTGCATATGATGAATTGCCACAAACTACACTGAGTTAGATATTGTTGAAGATGCTACAAATGCTGATATTGCTCCATTGCTCCAGAGACAGTTTTTTAACTTGTTTTTAAGATTTTGATTTTACATACATACATCGAGCAGAACATTTTAGAGTTCAGACAAGCTCCCTGAAGGAATCACTGATGTCATGGAAACAGTGTTTTCCTAAGCAATCGTAAACATATTTTGGCATCGCTGAACTGAAATTTCTTGGTATACTTATGTACCAATACTGTGCAATTAGCCAGTCCTGGGTGATATATCAGCCCAGATAATTTAAGTGTATTTTACTGAAAGACACCAACAATATTATTGAATTACTGCCCTGCCAAGCAGGCATCTGTAATTAGTAATTGTGGTTAAGGCAAGAATTTAACATTTTCTCATCCTACTTCTCTTGATGCTAAAGCGCATTTCAGAGTTCCACATTAGGCCACGGCATTAATAAGTTGTTGTGTTTCTTTATGAAGAAGAAAATCCCAGCTGATAAAATCTTTACGTGCCATATTCACACTCATCATCTATGATTCTTCTCCCCCTGAATCCTCTTCCAAACAAAAGCTATTCTCATCGATATACATACAAGACGAAACACAATCTGGTCTTACATCAGTACTAATGTGGCCTCCCACTCTCATCGGTCGTCCACAGACAGCAAGGTAGCATCATCTCAACATCTCGGAGCCAAGACGAGTCTGGCTCTGATTACCATGGGAGCTACTGCCCATGCCTGAGAAAAATGCTGCTGGTTTAAAACAAATGTTATTGTTTGTCACAGGAAACCAATCTGATTACTGTTTCGTCTCGCATACACACACACTCAATGCTGCGCGCCGGGGCGTATTTACGCATGTGGTTCTCATTCCGCCTCGCCATGGAGGGGGGAAATGGACACCTTGTGTTTTTATCTTTATTAAGTCACACTTTGGGGAAGGTTAAAATGAGGGGTTGTTTACACAAAGGGTTTGGAAGACAATCTGTCTGTGCACATCAAACAATAGATTGAGTTTCTCTGCTGCAGCAGCGGTGGTGGCGGCGGCGGCGGCAGCAGTGTCTCAGTAGTGGGCAGCAGGGAGGGAGAAGGACACCTCCTGTGACGGTCGTGACGCCTGTGTTTGCTCAACCTGACAGGGAAAGTGAGGAGTTGTTAAAGTGCAAAGCGAAGCTATTTTGGGTTCAGCGGGAATCGGTCAGTTTGAGAGTATCGTTACACATCTCCTCTGTGTGACTGTGTCTTGGGTTGGACCATACAGCTGATTGGAAATGGCATTTTAAGAAGCCCTCCGCCACTTCCACGTTGTGCTTTGTATAAGTCGGCCTTTTTCTAAATCTATCCCCGTGGGAGTATTTGAAACGTACTCACACACACACACATAGGCAGCACAAGGGGAAAAAATAGTACCAATAAAAAAAAGAAGAAAGGCTTAAAAAGGCATCTGGGAAGAAAGCTGAGAAACCGAGGGACCTATCAGCGGGGCCTGCCAAGGCTTAGAAGTCAGACTGTTTGTTTTGCCTCGTGTGTCGACGCGGACGGTCTTCCCCTCCCAGCCCAGTGTGGTTCTGTCCCACCAGGCTGCTCCACATAAATGTCACCTTCAGGGGACATCACCACTTGACACCCATCAAACAAACAACACCCACAAACTCACCGGGCAGAGAGAGAGAAAAAAAACAAAACAAAAGGCAATATGTAAATGTTGTGAAAGGAGCCAATTAGGAAATTTATCTTGTTTGGAGGGCACGTAATGGTTTAATTCCAAAAACATGTTTTCTGCCTCCCTGATAATGTGTCACATGTGAGGTTGTGGCTTTCCAGAGAGCGGGGGTGGGCAGGCGGTGAAAGGGGGGAAGGGGGATTTGAACGTGCCTGGTGGCAAACATTTGTTTATGTTTTCCTCCTGGTGCATCATTTCAAAGGGCGGCGTGCATGCTCCATCGCGGGCTTCACATCTCCCGCCGATTGGAAACACATTGTGGCGCACTCTGCGCGGCGAGACGTCAAACTAACAGTCATGTCGCGTACGGGAGAGCGATGATATGATGCACTTTTTAAAGAAACAATAACTTACGCATTTAATCAGGCAGACATCAGCTCATTTGGTTTCACTTAAACCCACAAGTGCCCCCACCCTAAGCGCAGGAATGGTTTTCCTGGGGCCTCCCAGTCCCTGTGCGAAGGAAGAAACTGTGTGTATGTGTGTGGCTGTGCGTTTTCAGGGGTACTTTTAAGGGACTAGCATGAAGGTGTCAGGTGTGGATTGATATTTCTACCAATGATGAGCAATGTCACTGAATGGCCCACCCAAGTTTTTACTTTTTAATTCTCTCATAAGCATCACTGAAACCAATTTTGTACTATTATTAACATACCGTACGTGGAAATCGCATATCCCCTCCCCCACTTTGACTGAGTTGTAAAAAAGGAGTGAATCAGTCTTTTGACATTTCATTTGTCAACGTGTTTCTCACTCTTCGCTGTCAGTTTGAACACAGTTTAAATTAAATTTGGATTTTTGAAGGTGTCACATTCACGGGGAATGACATTTATCCAAGTCCTAAAAATGGTCATGGACAGGGATTTTTTATTGAATGGTAGAAAAGTAATTTGCTACTGGGAAGATGGATTTGTTTTTTCAGATTTTCTTTTTCCTCCTCTTTCAGGGATGGCTCACCATATTAGGGAAAGAAAGAATACCATCGTTACAACTTTGATTATGTACCTTTGCATTTGTGTCTAATGAATTTATGATATGTATGATGCAAATATCGTAATCTGTTGTACTATATAATAGGCCAGTATAAATTGTCTCTAATTAAAGTAATGGATTTCTAATTTAAATTGTAAATCACTGTCAATTTAAAATATTATATTTTGACCTAAAACCTTTGCAGTTGATAATCATATGACTTTAGATATAAATTAACCAAATGTTTCTTGTTCACATATAAGAACAGTAATGAGTCTTGACAGGACCAAATACAATTAAGTCTGAACATCCACAACCAAATGCAAACCACTGGATTATTACTGATAGTAATTAAGTGGTTATTCACATCATGAAACAAATGTGTATTACTTTTCATGAGAGAATTCTTGTTGAGAAACCATTCATTTTTCTACAAATGCCTTCGGACAATGAAATGGAGACTGGCCAGATATTGTCTACGTGAGCCTCCAGTAGCTGACAGCAGTGAGGGAGCGGGCAGCCCAGGGTGAACATGGTCCTGGGCAGGGTAAGGCCTTATCGCCGCTTTAATTTTTCTCCCCAAGGTGAGCTGGGAAGAGATCAGCGCCACTAAACCCTGGGAATTACCCTAGATATTGGCCCCCTGTGCTCTGCAAATGAAATCCTGCCGTCAGCAGGAAGAACATGGTGGTTAACACTCAGAAAATCAGTTTTTGTGCAGACCACAGCTGGCGCGACGGGGCAGGAGAAAGCAGTGGAGAAAGTGGAGGGAAGGGGGAGGAAAAGGGGTGGGGGAAGGGTGGCTTTGAAAAAAAAACTGATATTAGTCACATGAAGAAAAAGCAGAGGCAAAAGGCTTCCCTCTCATTCGTTGGCATATCTGGAGTCGATGTGAATATTGTTGAGCTACAAGTGTCGGTGTTGTTATTCACAAAGCATGGTGAGTTTGTGTGGAGACGTGAAAAACACGTGACCACAGAGTCCAGTTTACAGTGGCACTCACTAAACGAGTGGTGAAACCAGAACCAGGGTCCAGCTGTCTAAGGGTCTGAGCAGGGGTCCCGGGGCCATGCTGAATGGGTGAGTGGTGAGATAGAAATCAGTGTGATCATAACCTTCACGGGCAGAACAGCTGTCAGGCCGCTGCTCACCCTCACACACAGGGAACGTTACTGGGAAAATCTAAATATTTCAAATCATTTCTGTGTGTTTTTTGCACAACAACTGCTACTGGCACAGTTCTAAAGCAGTTCAACCAATATCTTTTATCGTCCATTGTGTTAGACCCATCGTAAAGCCAGTGACTGTATATAAAGTCGTTTGGAGCCAGGAATCAGTTGCGGTTGTGCAACAAAAAGCTTGAACATGTTTCAGCAGGTATCTATCAAGAATGGAGGAATTCTTGTATGATCAATATGCTATGTGTAATATGCTATATGATATGGAGGATGCTGTGTCTATACAGCAGGCAGCCACCAGAGGGCCACTGAGACATCTTGGCTTCAATTTTGGGCAGCTGTCATGTCATATATCTTTTGTACAAGTCATTGGATTAAATTCTGAGAATTATCTTTCCTGCATTCCTCCAATCACCTTGCTGGGGCTGGATGTGTCGTATTAGACTTTTTCTGTTTCCAGCTTTTCTGTTTGTCGCTAACTAGCCTGCTAGCTATGTCTGCGTCTCAGTTCGAGCAAACCACTTAGCTATACTGCCCCATAAGTTAAAACACTTAATCAGTTTGAACATGGTCCAAGCCCAAACTAATGATGTCACAGCAAGTTTTAGCCTTCTGACAGCTGATGGCAAACACCTGCTGTGAAATCAGTGATTGAGGTGTGGTCAGAAATTCAACACGTTTGAAAGTTCAAAAACTGTCCTTTGATTTTCTCCAGCTAATCTAATTAAGTTAGTTAAACCTGTTTTCTGATGCAACAACAGCACATTTTACAACAAAATCTACGATTTTGAACGTGCTAGAGTTCTAGAAATAGTAAAGTGGCTAATGACCTGAAAGATAATCAACAACACTTCCACCCCTCAAACTGACACCACACAAAAGTTCAGCATGTAGTTATATTTCAACACTCACTTGTGCCGGTCTCAGTTTGTCTGCCTCACATAGAAATACACTACCCATATGCTCAGCATGTTTATGCACACGCCACATACACACACATCATCACCCATTGACACGCACCGCTTACACCCCCCCCCCCCCCCTTCCCCCCCCCCCCCCCCCACACACACACACACACACACATACACTTACTCACAGATATTATTAATAGATTCTGATCAGAGTGTGAAACAAGCCTGTCTCTCTTTAGAATACCGCTCAACATATCCTCCCAAAAATAGCAGGTGCCCATCCAGTTAGCCGCGGTGGGAGGATACAGAGCTTCAAAATAAGTGGAAGGATGTTTACTCAGTGCCAGAATGAAAACAGTGCTAATCTCCAATCAAGTCCAAAAGGCAGATAGTTAGCAAGGAGAACCTAAAAATAAACCCAGAGGGTAACAAATTCCAGCTACGATTGAGCTTAACTTTGACTGTAGTATAGGCTGGCCCTGAAAATGATTAGCACTTCTGAACAGTGATTTAGGACACACTGTATATAGATGAACTTACAGGACATAATATGATGAGCCCGGAGTATTAGTGAGTGCTCTACAGTTCAGTGGGATGGAAAGTAAGGAGCGGTGGGGGTGCTCGGAAAAACAAATGGAAAGTTTTAGTTGGGAAACATAGTTACACCAGGCACACGTGAATAACGACCTTGGTGATGAGCGAGAAATGGATGCGTCTACATCGATGCGATCTTATTGACATTATTGACAAAAATAATGTCTCCCAAATTTACAACAGTTGCAATGAATTTGTGGTTTTAGCGCGCTGACCATAAACACGATGCGGACTTCAAAACAAACTGAATTAATCTGGACAAAAGCATGTTTGCTTTTGAGCGAGTAAATCACAAACCCTTTCAAACACTAGCAGTGAATTATTAGGGCGACGCCACAAGTATTAACTGGACTATTACATCTGAAATATGGTTTCCATAATTGTTGAGCTTTTTAATGACATGTAACTGCTGCGCAAGTGTTACTGTGTTGAAAGGGCTTGTTTTATTTTCCTTTGGGTTTTCTACGTTGGAGTTTGCGTTGGCCCCGTTTCTGTGTAATGGAGAGCAGCACTCCTCACAGCTGCAATGCTATCTCTCACCATTTATCTTCATGTTTGGCTATTTAGCATTAGCAGTTAGGGGATTTGGGATTAAGAGTAGGGACACTGTATTCCTGAGCCACGAGCCAGAACTGCGACAGCTATGAATGAAATGGACGCAGCTGAACAGGTTTGGTTATCAGCTCCCAAAAATAACTGTTAAATCAGCTATTTTTCTTTCCACGTCATGTGGAAGATGTTTACTGATATCAAATAGACCAGTTGGTCCTACTACCGCTACTGACACACACTGGATATTAATCAGGATTAATTAAATTATTTAGACGATACAGGAAAACTGTAGTAATGTGGATACTGTTTCCTACAGTAGACAGAGGTCTGATTTTTACAAGTAGTAAAAATAACTCTTTTTCAGATTAACAGTCACTTTAGAGCTATTAGCTGAAGAACCATGCATTAGTAACATGGCATGCAGTCTTGTTGTTCCAAATACATGTGGAGTGGAAATTCTGTGCTATTTTCCAAGTGGTTTGGAGGGGTGTTACCTACACTTTGGCTGCTCAGTGAAGCGTTTCCACAGATCCTGCCATTTGGCTCTTGTTGACTGGCATGTGCCCATGGCAAATAACCAGAGTGGTTGACATGTAGGTAAAGTAATGTTAGGTAAATAGCCCTTTGAATGGAAATTACGACTTCATAAAATCCTAAAATTGTCACCTCATAAAACTTACTATGCATGATTTGATTCAAGGGAAGCCGACACTAAATGGGACTTTTGTTTTGAAAACTTCTCCTATATATTTTCTGCACAGTAAATTCTGAAAAACATTAAACAGGACGAGTTACACTGTGTAAGTAGGATTCACATTAAAACCAGGTTTTTCATCCCGCACCCTTGGTTTTAACACAATGTTACAACAGTCAGTCAAATAACCTGTAAGCAAAGAAAATATTCCAGTAATCCATCTGTAAACAGCATCATGCTAATCCTCAGTGGCAACATAGATACTCAGAGAGAAAAGAAATAAAGATGCAACACACATCATTGGATTTCCAAGTTTCCAGTACTCCAAACTGTGGTTGCTATCTCTGGTTTCATACTCTTTCTGCATACATTAGCATACAAATTACTACTGGACATAACCAAGATAGATCTTTGGCATTTATAAGTTACGCTATTCACCTTGTGCTATAGATGAAGGAATATCATAGCAACTTGTCAATGCAGCCACCAGCCTCCAATAACAAATCACACCTAACGACAAGAAAAACATTACACCTTTAAGATCGCTTTTGTTGTGCATTGTCTACTGTTGCAAACAAATTGTAGCCGTTCCTGCCAACTGAATAAATTTCAGCCTGTGTGGAGTTTTCCTTGGAAAAGCCCATTGGAAAAATGACTATTTCGAGAGCAAATATAAAAAAACATTCAAACTGCACTGAATTGGTGTATTATGTTACAGCCAGAAGGAGCAGAGATCAGCATTAATTTTTTAAAAGCAATAATGGACATATACCCTATTCTATAAATCCATCTGACCTCCATCCCAGACGTAGATATTTCGCTCACTGTGAGGTATACAGTTCTTTGTCTGTCTGTCTGTCTGTCTGTCTGTCTGTCTTTGTTACTAGTAGGAAATTCTGAAGTCTCATGTTCCTCGACTTGAAACGTACAACTGGAAAGGGCAGACATCATAAAAAATGCCTATCCACCTGTTGTTCTGGCATCGGGGGAGCATTTGAACCCCACCTGCAATTCTTTGTTCTGACAGACTGTGATGTGTGTGTACATGGATGTGTATATGTGGACCAAGTGCGTCTCCCCATAAACAGGTGGGGTTCTCCGCCACAGATATCGAGTTCCCCTCTTTGATACCCCATTACAGACTTCATTAATTTCACTCACTCCAGCCACGCACTCGCTGTCTGACCAACCCACTGAGGAATTTCAGTACGAGCGCAACTCCGTGGGCTTGTGTAAGTTTTACAAGCGGAGATTAACATGTGTGAAAACAAATGAAATTTAACCCTTTATTGTTTGAGGGGGGGTGAGGCGGACATGCCGGGGAGCTGTCTCCAACGGGTATTGTTGCGTTGTCCCCTGTGACTTCACAACATGGAAAAGTTTTTCCACTTGTTTCGGAAAAATACACACATGATGATCTCTGATCATTAAGACAAATGGAAATAGGAGAAAGAGGTGATATTTTCAGGCTGTTACAAATCAGCATTTACACTCGTGTAAAAGGGTCTATGCATATTTATCTCCTGAGCCCTGGATCCTGAACACAATACTCTACATGCATACACATCCCATGTCCAGTTGTGCGGGGTTAATTTGTGCTTCGCTTTGTTTTCCTGACATTGATTGGTTATTCTTGAGCACAGGGGACACCCGACACCGTGGCCCTTATGATTCCAGTTGTGCAGTGAGTCATCTCTGTGTCTAGCGGATGACACAGTGGCGCGGGGTGAACTTGGACCTGACTGTCTACACTGAAGCTCTGAGCGCTACGCACCCAAAAAACATGTTTCGCATTGTTCCAAACTAACAGAACAATGACAGGGATTATGACGTGCGAGTTAAATTTAAGTTGCAAAAGACTGCACGAGGATCATTCACATCACAATTTTTTTTACATTGTTTTTTTACATGTTTTAAATGCAAAGATAAAAATAATTTGATTAATAATAATATTCTTCTGAGATTTATGCCTGTTGGGTGGTGTCACTGAGGGACAAGCATCAAAAAAAGAACATTTTAATAATAGTTGATCTCAAGCAAGATCAAGGTCAGGGTATTTACGTTTTATTTGCCATCACACGTCAAACATTTACATGAGTGTGTCAGCTTGTTTTTCACCAAATGTTTTGAAATAAGGATAAAATTGTCTTGTGAAGACAAAACGAACTGCTTTTTCTATACATCTCTGGCCCGTGTCTACATAAAATTAGTGGCGTTTTGACCAGCAACATCTGCTGCGTTCGTTACCAGAAGTGTCGGTGCCCTATGACTATTGTCCTCTTGTGAAATGCTCGGTGTGGAGCAGACACAAGCTTGACCTTGACACTTTAAAAACAGATGAGCGACAAGTGCTGGGGCATGAACTTGACCCGGCGAGGAGGAGGAGGACAGAGCTTGACAAGTATTGATGAGAGAATGAAACCACCTTTGATCAGCAGGCAAATAGTGCCCACTTGTGCGACATTGTTTAAAGGCTATCCATGTCACTTATTTTTAGAAGGCCAAACCAACTATTTACAAATGTCCTCATAATGCAGTTATAGGTCACTGCTGTCATTTTTTTGTCTTGGTGTTAAGAAGAGCCGCAGCATCTGTTGGGAACAAACTGTATTGTTGTGGTGAACTTGGCTTTGAACTGAATTCTGATCAGACAGAAAAAAAAAATTTATAAAAAAGTTTCCCTCAGAGAAAAAAAACTTGGTATTTCTGAGGTATTTCTGTCCATAGTGGTAGATACAGCACATGTGGCTGTTTGATATAAAGATGATTTACAGTATTGAGGTATCTATAAATCCATAGTGGTGAAAATACACAAACATACCACAGAGGCCACGGAGCAGTGGGAGTGGGAAGTTGCGGACAGAAAAACACAACAAAACCGTTTCATCAAGCAATTTTTGATCTTCCTCTCGGCTGACTATTGATTTTTGTGGTTCGCTGTATGAAATCTTTAGCCGTTCAATGATATAGTAGCTGTTCTCATTTAATCAACAAGGTCAATCGTTACCTCAAACACATGAGCCGTGTTCTTTGCACCCATGTTAATTTCTTATTCTCAGTAATGGAGCTGCTATTAAGGACTGAGGGAACATGAGAACAGGCAGAAATAAAGACCTGCCCACATGGGTGTTTAGTTTCGAGTGTGCTGCTTACAGACAGCGGGAATTACTGTTATGTTGTTTGAAAACCATATTGATCTTTGCCCCCTTTGATTTGCTTTTTCCCCCCATTCGCAGCCAAATCCTCCCACACTAGGCTTTGCTTTTGAAAGATCGCTTTCAGACAGTCAAAAGATGCCAGCCACGCACCGAAAAATTGTTCTCGGAGAATATTACCTCAAAATACATATTGATTCCGCTCGCAGAAATGAAGCATTATGTGGGTGTTGAGTGGAGCAGGGAGATACGGTGTTGAAAAATGACACTGTGTCATGAGCTATCAGTTTCAGTGGCTCAAAAAGAAACATCTGGTCGGACTCGGCTCCAAAGAACACAAACCCAGCTAAGGAGACTGCATAAGTTGAGAGCAGACAGTCTTCAAAACAAACGCCACCAGCTTCGTTGGCTTCTGACCCAATTTGCTCGAGGCCTTATTCAGTTTCAGAGCCTGGGGTCTTACAACAATCTTTGTGTGCATAGGAAACCTATTACAGCAAAAATACAATCAAGGTGAAAAACGGTTCCTGCCTATGCTAACAGATGCTCATTCTATGAATGCTACATTTTTACCTCTTTGGGCAGAGTACATAGTTTGGCTTTGGAGCAATCCATCAACCCAGGGTGAGAAATAGCCTTCTATATTTGGCCTCTACATCTTTAGCTTGTTCTCTCAGTGGGTACAGCTGAGGAGACAACTCTCTCCATCAGTCATAAGTGCTGGCGCGGGGCCCAGGGCTCCTGTCACTAAAGGGCTTAAACAGAAGAATCTTCCCCCCCGTTCATTTACAAGCCAAGCAGGTCAAAAGGTCCGAAAATGATTTGAATAATCAAGGAGGTCCAATTTATGACTGTAGTCCACTTTCTGGACTCCGAGTACTAATATTCTCTGAGGGCTAATTTTCTTCACTGACACCTTTTTTCCATTCTTACGATCAGTACAGCGACCAAATAACCCTAGATTCCTAAATCTCTAACAGCGCTAAAGAGCATGCTTGAGGATTTACTACCATCATCACCTTGAAGAAACTAGCTTGCATCTTAGATCAGGTTTATTCTGTTCTTTTCTTCTCCATCAGCCCAAATCTAAGGTATGAAGCCACAGAATACGAGCCCCATAAAGTGCAAGTGTAAGAGCGGCACTAGGAAAACATTTGAGGAAAGGAGCCGAAAGCGGGAATCGCTTCTGTAACGCTGCGGAGTGACCACAAAAATCTGTCTGTGAACCACGTCAAGACTGTGATCATGATTTCACTCTTTCTCCAGCGTTTCGTCTGCATTCGTTTACCACCACATCAGCATTTTTTGGTCAAAATGAAATCTGAAGGCATTCCTTTCCTGCACTGCACCCTTCTCAGAGTGCTCATCACAGCCAACATGGCCTTCTCTCCCTCCACAAGACATGAACCTCAGATACAGATGTGCAATATCTGCAGAAACACGCTGTCTTTTTTAATACAACTGAACATTTGTCCATAGTTTATGGACAAACCTATAGATTTAATTGGATGTCACTGTTTAATTGAACAACTTTTTTCACAATCTGCAGCTTTAGTCAATGAACAGGCCTGAAACCATATAAAAACAACTTTTTTTTACATTGATTAATGCATATGTAATGGTTGTTAGTGGTTCGCTCACATAATAATTTCCTTGTTAATTACTACCTCATGAGTATATAATTTCACTTTATGTATGTTTACATTGCCTCCACCACTGTTCTTGGATATTTTAGATGTGCTTAACACACAGAGTGTTGAACACAATTTCTAAGCTGGAACATAAATATGCACTGGCAAACGCTGATACCTTGTGGTCACAGAAATTCTCCCACAGAAGTAGTCTGGCTGAAATGATTGACATATTAAGTTTAAATAATGGTGTAGCCATCTCATGCTGTCTTCAAAGTGCAACTCGTGCAATTTCTGAAATGTTCAGAAGTATCAGACTCTCAGTCTGTTTTATAAGTTGGGGCAGGATGTCAAACTGGACAAACTGGATTTCCCAGGGTGCTTCGCGAATGTATGTTTTACATTTTATAGACCAAATGTTTGACCTCAAATTTCCCTTGGTGCAATGAATATGTTGTAAGCACTCGACTTTCTTATCTAACTTCATTAATAAAGAAATAGTCAGTTGCAAACTATATTTGTGCACTGCAGATGATGGTCAATCAGTTCATTCTTGCATTTATGTAATATATTCCTAGACAACCAGGTAGATTGTTTGACAACCACTCGGTTTTCTGCAATTCTGCAAAAGATAACAGGACAATCAATAAGTGTCTTGCCTTTACTCTGCTCTTTTAAAAAGACATTAAGAACTTTTCTACATGAAGTATCATTAATGTTTACTGTCGAGGGAGGGCAAAAGCATAGCAAGGCAATGTGCCAACAATGTCTGACAATGTAATAATCTTACTACTGCATCCTCGGAGCTACTTGTCGCAGACAACACTCGCAACTCTCAAGAGTCCTTATTCTCTGCTTGAGTTGACCGCCACCCAAGCTAAGAGAAGCGGTATGAAGTCATCACAAAAGTTAAGAGCTACTGTGCCACAGAGTCTGATGTTCACGGAGGGAAGAAAAGTTGGCAGGAGACCAGTGTTGTGTCACTGGCAAGGATTTGCAAGTGGGAGGAGGGAGAACAAGGGGAAGCATAGGGAGGGGGGATTGACGGAGAATCTCGGGCCGAAGCGGAGAGGGGAGAATAAAGGGGAGAATAAAGGAGGGTGACTAAAGTAAAATAAAGAAGAGGGTGAGTACGCGAGGCTTGTGGTTGTGAAGGAAAGAATGGCGGTGTTGATAGGAGAGGTGAAAGACATTCTCTCTGGCTCCAGACTCAGCTGGTGTCTACGCTGCACCGCTGTGGGTGTCAGATCTTTATTCCAACCCTGGAGACAGCTGGAGATGTCAACACCGCGCCAGCCTCAGTTATACCTCCCCACAAAACTCAGTCATGTGTTTGTGCACGGCGCGGCCCCACTGTCACAACAAGCAGATATCATGTTTACACAGGGTTCCCCCTTCACCTTAGGACTATTTGTCTATTCCCAGGACAATGGTTTGATTGGGTTTTTTTTTATGTTGCCCATTCATGAAATTACATTTGAATGGATTAAAGAAAAAAGGAGTGATTTTTTTTTGGAGACTGAAAAATAGCCACTTGAAAACCAGGAGTCACTTGTGGGATTTATAATCAAACATGACATGACCCAAAAGAAAAGTTATAGAGGGGCTTTCATGCCCCATTTACATTGAAACAATCACTCACTACTGAGGTTTCAAATTCTCGGGAACCACAGAGAGACATTTGAGGGGTTAACCCTCGAACTACAAATCAAACTGGTAGGAAGGCATTTTATACATCTCTTAATGGGTTCCAGAGGAGAGGATGGCTCTCAGCGATCACGTGTGCATCTGAAGCTCCCATGTTGCTTTTAAAACTATACAGCCTTACATAAGCAGAGGGCAAACATGAAAGTTTTGCAAAGATATAGGAATCCTTTTCCAAATCTGTGAAGAGCCGGCCCGGAAAAGTAGCACATCCTGACACTGAGATACACTGCAGAGAAGAGAAGGCAAGAGTGTATGAGTTAGACACATTCCTCTGTAATGAGGTTAGTTCTGGTGCGATAGGTGACTGAAGATGATATGATGGCCTCTGCGGGAACCGCAACGTTCGCTCTGAAAATGCTAAAAATGAAAACTTTGGTAAAGGTTTGATGAAGTGAATTAGGTCTTGAATCATAACTGACTTTGAAAAAAAAAAAACTTTATTTTTTAAGGAAAACATCTGTCTCTTGCAGGTCTGGAGTTATTCCAGTTGAGATTTGATTGATTACACTCTAGTTCACTGAAGTCTCCTTTAAAATAATGAGTCAATTTTCAAGGGGAAAAAAAATATAATTTACGATCTATAAATCATATCAGATCAAGGGACTGTGTTCATAGTTGAAATAGTAGCTTTGTTTCACTTCATCGCAAAGGCTATCCCAAAAAAACACTTCACGTTTTGACTGACTAAAGTGAGTCATGAGTCCCTATTCACAACGTCGGTTTCTTTTCTGAATAAAGCGCAAATAAGTGCTTAAAGGGAAGTTAGAGAGAAAACTGAAGCTTCAGATTTTTTCCCTTTAAAGGCTTAGTCAGCGTAATTGGTTACAGTCTGTCCACAAGCAAACAGCTCTGAAACGCTTCACACATTGCAGCCTGACCTGCATCATACTCAGCAAGCAGATGTGTTTATGGGAAATGGGATGCCTAATAAATCTTTGGCATAATGTTATTGAATTAGTAGAGACTTAGGAGCAGATACCATATTAAATCCTGTCGTTTCCAGTTCACTGCTTTTGATAGCAATATATATTAGATTCCCACATGATATACTTGCGCATCCGCCATCGTTTTTCATCACCTCTAGTGATGCATCAGCGAGGAGGTGACGATGAATAATAAATGAAGCAGAATTTTCTGATGGAAATTCCATTTGCGCTGTGAACAATTTTCTGGGAAAGGGATTTACACTTAATACCTTGCAGTGCCCCCATCCAACTGTTGCCGTATGTAGCACAGATTAACAGCGAGATCTCCATCTCTTCCATGACATGATGTGATATTTGCTGCCATTTAAAAGATACGTAGTCTGAGCACTCAAATCAGACGTTCGACGCTGAATTAAAGCAGCTGCCCATGGAATAAATAATGGGGAAACAATATACAAGCATATAAAGATGCTAACATGACATAATTACAAGTTGAAAATCTCATGTCTTATTTTAACACACCTGCATGCTTCTCTTGGGACAATGTAACTTTAATTTACAATGCTATTATTATTGCTGCAAATTAAAGATGCGTTGCTCTATCTGTGACCAAAACCGCATAATATTAGTACATTATATGTAAATGACCTTTAGCTATTCTTTTGATTCATTCAAAAACCCAGTCAACCTTGAACTTGGTGCCTAGTGACATTACAGAATCTATAAAATACATGTTTTCAATCCTTTACCTATTTTTTTATGTTGTAATACAAATTTTTTAAAAACAATGGCACATCAATGAATTCAAAAGTTTAGTCCAACGCAGCTTGAACAGTTTGATTGGCAGGTGACCACAATGTAAAATCCAGACCAATGCCCGCTTATCACCTGACATGTCAACAATAATCCCAGACTTTTCCCAGTCATAAACCCTTCATGCATCACCTCCTTGCTCTGACTTTTCCTCTCCTTACAGAGTTGCTTGCAATGTTGTCAATGCGGACACTTCATTCCACTGTTTCGGTGGATCAAAGCAGTAGCTCAGTACCACGGACGTAAATGTAAACAAGCTCACACACCCTCACATGGCACATATTTCCTTTCTTCCCAACATGGTTTGTAATTGGATGCCTGGATGCCCCTTGCCATCCCTCATTACCCAGCATTCCTGGGGGCTACATGCCGAGGGCGTGGCAGACAGACCAGTGTGCAAAGCTGGTGAGAGGGCCATGTGACAGTGATTGATCGAAGTATGATTGATGGCTACAGCTGATACACTAACTCTGTTTTCAATTGTTGCTGGATGCGGCACTTCTCACCTTGTAAACGTGCTTTAATGGGAGCTTTGGGATGAATGTGGGCGTAGAATTGGGAGAAGGGGATGGTAAGTGTGAAGAGTGCCAAAATCTTGAGTGGATGGACCGGACATTTCCTCAAAATGAAATCATCTGATGGCGCAAAAACAGCTGTTGCGGATTAAACATTAACGCACACAGTGTTTGGATGTTCCTAACAGCTCCGACTCAGTGTGAAACTTCAATATGTCATTAACATGAATTTATAGAATTTGATATAGACTATCATCTTTCAATTTAACCTATGAAATCCATCTGATCTACAGTATCTTAGCATCCACCTGACTCTACTATGAACTACATTATTATAATTCTGTAGACAGTCCAGTCAGATGTACAAATGATGTACAAACGTTTGTTTGTCCAAAGTAATTTTATCACTTAACTACATGCATCAACACAGTATCATCGAATACGCCTGATGGAGACAGACTAAAGCTGTTCTCAGATGTATGCTGGAAAATGTCTGGACCCAATTTACTGGACATTTACTGTTTACATCTGACGAACGGGAGAGTTTCAGGATCAGACGCGTTCACAACAGAAGGAAAATGTCGGGAATATTCAGATGCGGAGTGAAGCCCAAATTGAGCATGCAGGCACCAGGAGATGATATATAAGCTCTGTGGTCACGTAGACTGTGTATGTTTTTGATTTGACCATCCCAGCAATACCTACTCGCTCACTGTGAGTGAGCATAATGGCAAGTTTAAATTGTACCTCAACGTAAATTTACGATTTTTCTTCTTTACACTTTGCCATACGGAATTTTAAATTTAGATCGTTAATTAAACCGAAATTTGTCCCTGAGTCTCTGCCATATTTCTTTTATTAAGCTCAAGAGCAGTGCATCATGGGATATTGGTATATAGTATCTAAGCAATAACCACCAGAGGTTCACTGGTTTTCACAATGGGATACCATATACAATACAGAGTATGGTGAACTAACGATATGGAAGATTATATAGTTAGTTGTGGGAAATCTGGGAAAGAGCCTCAGTCTTTTAATGCTAATCTGATCGTAGCCACTTACTGCTGGAGAGTCCAGGTAGTGGATTTACTGGACGTTGTTTCAAATTACATAGACCGGAAAGTTATGTTTTCTTTAAGGCCGAAATCACAGCACATTAAGTAGCTACTCTTTGAGCCTGTGGTGTTGGTTGACATGTCCGTTGATCCCCTGCCATCACTCTGGCCATTCTCTTTAAGCAGGGACAATATAAATCACAATGTGTCTGTGTTAAACGGAAATACCTATTCTCTCCTTTCACGTGGCCTGGGTTAGATGTTTAGTCGAGGTGAACAGGTGGCCCTCTCATTCCTCTTTCCCCACTGCCCCACTGTTTTTGCTGGGAGCCACATAGCTGACGCCTTCGCTCCGAGTTCCTGCTTTGCAGCCAGGACAGAGTTACTTTGGGTCCCAGCAGGGAGGTAACCTATCAGGAGAGGTGGGGAGCTGCACAGCATACCGACAGAGTATGGAAGGACATTAAAGCCTCGTCTGTGACCTTTCTGAGACACCAATAGCTATCTGCCCTTTACTCCACTGCTCTGGTCCTATATTGCTACAGTGCACTGGAAGGAAAAAAGCAGCTAGATTCAGACGAGCATTTCAAAATTTTTATGCCGAGTGCTTCACGTACCACAGAAACATGTCACCAAATTTTTACTGCAGCCGCGACTTTCAGAATTATTGGTGGGGGGAAAAAAAAGAAACTGCATCTCTCTTGTATTGTACCAGTCGACATGATCAAACTGGAGATGGAGGGTCTGATCTGATTCCAGCTCTTTCTTTGATTTGGCTGCTCTGGTTCAAAAGCTGAAGGGATTTGTGGTTTGTATGCTGAGGTAATTGGACTGATATCTAATTGGGTGCCAGGAGAGAAAGAAGCAGGTGGGCATGGTCAGAAAAAAAAAATTCCACTTGTGTGTCTGTGATGTGAAAAGAGAGACATTCATCTCCTGTCAACTGGGCAATTGTTTGGTCTTTCAAACATGAGAATTAACTCTCAAAACATGAAAGGGAGTCAGTTTGCCACAGTTTGCATGTCTTGGACTAAACCAGATAGTTTTTTAAAATCAATTTTTCCATTGTTTCATTTCATTTCAGTGTTTTCTTTAAGATACAAGGTTGACTGTGAGAGATACAGAGAAAATAATCTTCTTTATGGTGTTTTTCTTCTCTGTGGCCGTAGACCAGTTATGGAGTCAGGAGTTGATCGATTTGTTTCCCCTAAAGATCCTTGAAGTTGAGTGGGATTGGTGACAAAGCCTTGGTTCTGTTGATATGGGCCCCTGATGACCTGACGGTATTTGAACTGCCCTTCAGGTCCAGTGATCAGAATGCTTTGTGTTATAGCTATGAGCACCAGAGGAGAGGTTAAGACTCAGTTGGTCCGCAAGGGCCAAGCCTTCAACACACCAGAGGATCTGCAGTTCTCTTTGCGAGGATCATGGACCTACAACCTGTCAACCTCTGCTAAATTCATGTCTCACTGGCCAATGGAAAATATACCTGGAGCCCACCATTCAATGGCAGCAAATCCAGTCTGTAAACATGTTATCCTTTGAAAAAAAGAAAAAGTCGTTTCAGTATTGCCATCAATAGCTGGTCCAACATATTTTCTCTTCTCCTTTGGAATCTTAAAGTTTGGTCTGCATTTTACATCATTTGTATGTTCTATGTTGTTGGTAATTGATGAATGTTAATAATATACACATAATATCTGTAATACCACTACTGTTTCTGTGATCAATACTACTACACTGATAGTCCAAACTATGTACAGTCTGTACTTTTAATGTTTGGTGGTTATCAATCTGTGGGTCATGACCGTCCAAAGTGTCACACAACAAAGTAGTCACATGGTGATTGAAAGGAAAGAAAGTCCTGTGGTCTACAAAAGCAAACTATCTTGACAGACTTTGTGCCTTTAGAATTGGTGTGGTTTTATTACAGTTGTGGTGACATGTAATTTACATGTGTCAACACCTACCAGATCACAGTTTGTACATAAACACAGTGGGAAAAGAGAGGTGTAGAGTCTTCAATGCATTAAAATTCAAAAATATTAAAATATGTTAAACTGGAAAAACAACAGTGTGAGGTTACAGTACACGTGAGGTATTACGCAACTGCTGTTTCCTCAGTTTCTGATGTGTTGCTCAAACTTGTGCCTTGACGGCAGCATGTGCGTTGAGAATGACAGCACTGCCTCAATTATGTCTTGGACGAACGCCACAGGAACAGAAGATGAAAAGCAGGTTTTCAGTGTCAATTTATGCACTTTGAGGTAAATAGGACACAAAAAGAACCACAGTATTCGTATGAAGACACATGAGATGCTCTGGTCTAAACCACCATTTTTTTTTACACTTTTAGGGTATTTTATAATGATTTTCTTCAGAAACCTCTCCGGTCCAATTTATCAGCTACACAACCCCTCTGTGTTTGGCCTAAATAATCACAGTTTTATATGTTCTTGACTGTGAGTTTCAGATGACTCTGTCAAGATACGAGGTGAGTTCAAAGGGTCGTTCGGAGCTGAATCTCACAAAAATGGAATGTTGGTCCAATAACACAAAGATTAATTTTGATAATCAAATTCTGCTTGTGCCAAATTTATTAAAGTAGCATGTGAACATGAAGAAAGAGGCAAAGACGCAGCTTTGAAATTGCTTGGAGAGAGCGTTAGCCCCACCAGACATGCACTATGAAGTCATGTACACCACCAGGGATGCATAGAGTTTGCGTGATCCATCACAGCAGACATTATCAGTCATGTAATGAAGGCTTTGGTTCCACTCCCATGCTTTCTTTTCGCTTGCACTCCTCAGACATCCTTTTCCCCAAATAATAAGCTATCTCATCCCTTTTTCATTACACAAGTATTCCAACACTAGTGTAGCCTGAAGGTTAGAGAAGCTTTCTTGTGACCGGAAGGTCACTGCAGCCTGAATCTGCTAGATTTGCAATGAAAACCTTGAGGGATGGTGGTTGGGGAGACTGAATGAGTGCATCACAACCTCCATCGCTATGCACTAAAGCAACAAATAGTGCTCTCACTGGCTCCTGTGCAGCTGTTCAGGACAGTTTTTGAACATTTATTTTTGACTACAATGTTTACAAGGCTGTTGGGGAAAAAAAAACTTGATCGACCCATGACTTGATATATCGAACAACCTCACACACTGTACAAAACCCAAATCCTGTTAGGCACATACTTAAAAGAGGAGGGAGGTGCAGTGAGAGGCGGCAGTTGTGTGAAACAATCTGGAACGAGATTTTACACTTCTAATTACATCTATCAACAACTGGGGCTTTCATGTCAAAGCCAATGTGTTTCCTGTTAGCCGAACACTGTTCGTGACAGCCCTGCAATTAATTGAAACATTAGAGAGACGGGGAATGCTGCGGGGCTCATGTGGCCTTGGCTGACGCGTCGCATGCACCGCAGCCCCCAAAAGACACGGAAAGCACCAGCTATCCAGCGGCGGCTTAGCCTAGCCTCGGTGTCAGCAGCGGGCTAGCTTTCCGCCCAGTCAGGGGGAACCAGATGTAACTCAGTACTCAGCATTAGCACTTGGATCATGTAGAGGCAGCCGCCACGGACACATCCTTTTGTCACGAGGTTATTGCTTGGCTGTGTGCAGTTTTGGAAAGCTGCTCGTCAGTAAGTATTAGACATCAAAGAAGTGAAACGGAGGCATCTAAGTTTACGACACACACATGAGTCACTGACTTGTTATATAGAGGTATATGGGTGAAACGTATGGAGAGAGGGACCAGAAGATTAGAGGTTTGGTCTCAGTCACAGTTTATATGTCCTTCAGGTAACACTAAACCCATAGGATAGAGGTGTCAAATAAATGTCTGAAGTATGGAAAAAGACGCTCAAAGGTCATGTATTCCTATGAAACTCACCAGTTTGTTTTCAGTCAATTCTACTCATCTAGCTATTAATATTTCAGTTGGTTAAATAAACAAAAACCCAAATACTGTGAGGTTTTGCTGTTTTCAGTGCTTCACTGTAAACTGATTTAAGTTTACACAGTCGTCCCTCTGGGAACCTCAGCGAGCATTTTTCACGATGATCTGTCGTTTTGTAGCGTCAGTAATAACGTCATTTGTCCTGACCGCATCTTCAAAAGAACATTTCATTCATAACACATTTTGACCCCTTTTATTATCCTGTTTGTGTTACTTATGTCATAATCAGTGGTTTTTTTAGCGGCACTGTTTTAACTAACCGGAGTGTTGCATAAACAGACGAGTTTTCCTCTCGACTTATTTTCCCATGCATATCTACATCTCTCTCTCGTCGGGTGCATGTGTCGCTGTGAATCTGCCCATCATGATCAACATGCCCTGTTTATCTGTGATGGAACGAAACTTGGTTTCCCTGGATTCATAATAGCATGTCTCAGGAAAAGTCTTGCTATGTTTGACAGTGACAAAGACAGAGTCTTAACCCTCTGTAACCCTTTGCCAACGTTTGTAACTGTCTTTCTTTTTTTTAATGTCGGAGACCTCAATTAAAAATGAAACGGCATCTCTCGGGTTTGGTGCATGTGTGTGTTCCATTGGTTCATTACAATGGAAACTGTTGTGACATTCACAGCATGCCAGGGGTCAGCAGCGCCAGCCTGAAGCAAACTGACATGTCAGTCAAAAGACGTACTTGGAAACCATCTTAAGCATTATTTATGAGGCTGGCAACTGCTTTTACAGTGAACTATGACATCACCTAAGCTTGGTCCAATAAGCATTTAGTTGGAGCAATGTGGCACCTCACACATCAAAGCTGTCAGTCTGACATTCCCTTTGCCTCCAACACCCTGCGGCTAATTACACGATCTGATAGTTGTGACTGGATGCTCGCTGCTGGGACAGTAAACCTACTCACCGCTGTTGTTGCCTCAGCGACAACAACAGCTGCTGTGCCCTTGAGCAAAGTGCTAAACCTACAACCAGCCCAGTAGCTGCTCATTGGTCAACAGCATAGAAACCTGGCAGCTCCAAAATAATAATGATCGTATCTTTTGAAAAGGAGCTGAACATGGAGTTCTGATTAGTAATTCGACTGATATGACAGCAAATGGTTTCAACGTAATGACAAAAGGTTTCTTTTCCATTTATTCCCTTTTATAGCGAAAGTTCTTCCAGACTGTCCTTGTCTGATCACTGATAAGGTGTACATTTATCTTCAGAAGTTGACTCAGTAGCCAGATAACAGTGTCTGCACTATGTAAAGAGACATATTAGCTTCAGCTAGTAAAAACATCTGTAAACATCTCCTTTGGTAAAGAAGAGATGGATAAAAATGCCTCTAAAAGAAGTAACATTTCTTATGATAAAATGTATTTATTATTAAGTTACTCCACATTATCAGTAACATAAAGACTTATCTTCAGCAGCATCAAAACTTTCACACTTTCACTCCGTACCCATAATTTGCCCTGTGGGATCAATACCCTTCATCAGCTCTAATTATAGGGTGACTTTGATCTACACAGAATAGTAGCGACAAGGTTTGATTAGTTGTCTTGTTTTGAAATCCCCCGTGGGGGTGATCTGACTTTCAAGCGGGGGAGATCCTGGAGTGACCCAGCTCCTTTCAGACCGACAAGAACAAACAGGATTTCTCTTTAAGCGAAACAGGAAGGTCACAAACGGGTTTTCAGGTTACTAATTCTCCTACCACGCGAGGAGATGTCTACACCGGTGACAGGTTTGAGCTGCTGGTATGTTTTTCTTACCACATCAGACGGCTTCAGTTTTGCATGGTTGTATTGTATGTATTATGCCAATTGAATGGAACATCCTTTCTTGTTACTGCTTTTTCCCCCACATAGGTGGAAAATATGCAAAACTTTCAAGGTGCTGATAAAGTCAGCCCTGAAGCGACAACATTTTGTTGTGATGCTGTACATTGAATCCTGAATGACACAATTTCTTTGGCTTCACATGTTTCTTCCCTCTAAAATATCAGTTACATGGGCCTGAATAAAAGAGCATAGCTAGCTTGTGAAATTGAATAATTTGAGTGAAATAATAGTATAAAAGGATTGGGGTCTCTTGGTCAAGTTCAAACTGGACATCAGGAGATTACGGAGACTTTATTGGTATCTGGTGTCACCGCATGTGGGAGTCAGTCTGTATCGGATCACATGTGAACGAACAAGACTTTTGATTTTATTTAACTTTAAACCTCTTCATAAAAAGGTCAACGGTTCCAAACTGGTTTTCATACACTTTCAACATTTCTGAATAGAAGTCAATACATTTACACCAGAAAACAGGGCATTACACTGATTCTGACCAATTTTACACTCCATTTATTTGAAAAGACGAAAACCCCAAATTGTTAAGCCCTCGGTATCAACCCATCAAGTGCCCCTTAACAAGGAGGCTGTTATGGTTATTTATAAATGTGCATGGTTCAGAATCCAATCGAAATGGTGAGCATAACAAAAATACCTCAGACGGGCTTAACTGAAAATTCAAAGTATTTTTCCCTCCGTAATAACCAGAGGTCAAATGGTCAATATTAGGGAAAACAGCTGATGTGCTAGTAGCCTCTGGTGTTGTTGCATTTGGGTGTTTATAATGCAAATAAACAGTAATATACAGTATATATATACACCGGGGATATATATATACATCATACTTACACTATGTGCCTTATCATGCTTCTGTTGCTCATTATTTTATTGCACCAGTTATGTTTTTGTGATAAACCCTTATATTTATCTAGCGTGGCACGACTCGGCCCTTATTGTGCTCCTGCTGTAGCACTGTTGTGTTGACAGAAATCAAAGCGCCAGTGGAGGGAGAAATTGTGATTATGTATACCTTTAATCCCTCTTATCCTGCTGTTAGGCCAGGGTGTGTCCCCCGGTCTTTAATAATAGTCTGCAATGAGAAGCCTGAGTAAACACAATCAATGGTAGATAACTAGCATATGCACCAAAGAGACTTCCGAAACCACCACCCCCCCGTCCCCCATATATTGTTATACACACACACCCCTGCACCTTTATGAGTTCAACACACATTACAATCTGAGACAAAAGGAAGTGATGTGGGTAGCAATAACAGATATGATGTTATCAACAGTACAAGATTATCTTTAAGACTGATTCTATAACCGGGGTGCCCTCTCTCCTCGTCCCCCTGTCTTTTCTGTAGGGTGTAGGGTGCTCCTGCATGCTCTCTTACTCCTGGATTACAATCTCTTCATCCATTATTAATGAAGTTAAACTACTAGTGGCATGCTGAATGTGCTGCATGGGAGATTTGCAGCTAATCCAGCGCAAAACAGCCCCAGTCACATAATGAAGGGGAAAAAAAGCACAAATGTCAACAGTTTCACACTGGGACTGGATTAGACACCCCCGCCTCAGCCCCGTCCTCTCTCGCACATGGTCTCTCGCTCGCTCTCTTACATGCCACTGGCACAGCAACCCCTGCACGCACACAGACACTGAATCAGTCGCACAGCGAATCTTGCATCCGGCTTTGAGGAGTTATACACACATCCACCCCGCTCCGTCGTCTTTCCTGTGATGTTTGCCCACTGAGGGATTAGTGAACGCGAAGCGCCGATTTGAAGGAAAAGGCCAAAGAGCTGCTCGGTGTGATGATGTGAAATCAGTGCACACAAGTCACTCGCAGACCGACGGTTGTAACACTCAACCGTCTCTAAGTCAGCCAGAGTCTCAGTACGTTTCCGTGAGGGATGTGACACAGATGCACACACGCTTGCACATCAGTTCAGTGCGAACGGACGTTGACCCCCGTGACATCGTTCAGGCTATTGTGCATCACTCGGGTTTGACGGTTGTGTTGTGGTGTACACGTGTACGATGCAGCCGGGGAATGTGGCTCCATGAAAAGCAGAGATGAGCGTGAAACACTGGAACTGATCAGGACACATGACATGGGACTAGCATTCTGATTTCAGATTAGCCATGTCGTATTCACCCCCGCCCCCCCGTCCATTTCTCACATCTTTGTCTTCCTCTCCTCCAACGTATCTCTCTCTCTCTCTCTCTCTCTCTCTCTCTCTCTCTCTCCTTTTTTAAGTCTCTTTGAATCATGTCATCTTTCTTTTATATTCTTTGGTTTTCTCCTCATGTACTCCCCTCTATCTTTTTTTCCCCTATTTCTATTCCTATTTCTATTTATTTATTTGTTTATTTATGTACACTTCTTTGCACTGTCTGTGCTAGTCATTTCCTGGTTTCCCGTCCCCACTAAAGTAATATTGTAAACATGTTTCACATTTCAACATTGTTATTTTGGCTTTGCATGATGATGTTAGCATTTATCATCATTGCCTTGAACACAATCTCAACTGTGACTTGCGTCAAAACCAACAAAAAAATAACAAAATTGAAATTAGTTCATTTATGTTAAAATCACCTGAATCCATCTTCCCTTCTTCAACCCTGAACTCTCTTCCCCCGTCACTACACCTACATCTAACACACTTGCCTTGAATTCATATATATTTATGTGTTTTCATTTACACATTTCACCAATCCATTATGTGTGAATGAGCCTGTATGTTCCTCTGGCATCGCTCTCCTCCTCTGCCACAGCGGACCAATTAGGACTCAGCTGATTCCAGTTGTGACCTTTGGGGCCACATCAGCTCTGCTGACAGGAGAGTTAGCATGTAGCTGGACTGTTTTACATGTTATCGACGGGGTGGGAGGTATCATAGTCATTTTATCACACCAATTTCATTCTTGGCCGATTTCCCCTCAGGCGGGTTAGTGGCAGCTTCCCATTGATTTTTCACGTAATTGATCAGAGACCTGCTTGAGCAATTTATTGGCCAACTTGCACCTGTGATTAAGGCTGAGGCCGCATGTGTTTATGCATGCACGGACTATTACTTTCCATGAGATCCAGCGCGTGCCGTAAAAACATTGCTCTGCTGTCTGTCTGTGGCTGTCAGGAGTAATGAAATCCATCCTAGTCGAGCAGACTTTTTTTTTTTAAATCACGCTTGACCAAAGCCTTGTCCAAAGTCAAGAGGTACAGAGGCAGGACTCGACCAACAGCGACAAGAGTTAATGTGTTCTCTTAAAAACACGGGGAAAGAGTTTTAATTCAAAGTCGTCCTTGCTCATTTGAAGCCGCTTCATGCATGGGATTAATATTAGAGCAGTCTGGGGGCCAAAACCACACTGACATCAGCTAAGCATTTTCTCTGGAAGCTGAGGATAGGATAATTACAGAAGAAGACAAAGACGAAGAGCTGAGTACTTTTTAAATATACACCATGTTAGCTGGGCACGTCGGGAGAAGTGAGGGGAGCCTAACATGTAAGTCATTTACTGGCCCGGCGCATTACGTCCTAAACCACAAGCCGTGTTGCCGAGTTGGAGTGCTTAGTGTTGGTGTAGCTCGTCTGCCGTCTGTGGTGCTGTGACAGAGCTGGAAGAGTAAGGATCAGGCATAAAGCCGCTCAACGAGCTCAAGAGCTATCAGAGAGCCACCCTTTTCATTTGGTTAATTTACAGGCAGCTTTTTTTCACTAATAACATTCCTGGAGTGATACTTGACAAGTGGAAATACACACAGGATATTTCTGTCTCGTCTAACGAAAACGTCTTTTTTTTCCTCCTCGTCCGTCCTCTGTCTTTCTTTACTCATCCTTCCCTTTCCAATCACAGAGGAGTCACAACCCCCACCCCCACCCCAAAAAAAAAGACATACACACATAAACACCCAGCCATTACATTATGTCTAGCATATTAGCAGTACATAAACTGATTTGTTTAAAGATTTGTGGCTTTGGAAAACACCAATTTGACTCCAAATTTTATAACACGGCCACAGAGCGTTGGCCAGACAGAGCGCACTAGGCGACAATCATGTGTGGTTTGAAGCTAAAACTGCAGAGAAAGAAAAAAAGAGAAGATGAAGGAGAAAGAGAAAAGGCAGGCTGGTTTCTCAGGCTAAGCCCCCCCCTCCTAATAACATAACCACTTCACGTCTGCATTACTCAAGCTTCCTGGTTGCAAGAGAATGATGAGCACCTACAAAAACAACAACAGCAAACAGTATTTACCGAATAGTGTGAGAGAAAAAAAGGTTTAGCTTCACATTTACTGACAGTCAATGGCATTAATTCAAAAGTCATGCTGAGAGGTGAAGGGAGAAGTGGGACACGAGCCCTTCTCAAGCAGGTTTTTGCTTCTTTTTTTTGATTTGAATACAATTGATTCCTCATGGCGAGGGCAGGATGCAAAGGGCTGAGGAGACGGTGGGATAAAGTCATTTGTCACACCGACCCATTTATTCCACATGTCAATAGAAATTAGGTGGCATTTACTTCACAATAAGATTGATACCTTTGTGTCACTGCGGTCACTTTAACTTCCAATGCATCCGGTGTAGCAGCATTTGTTATCCCTGTTGTGTGTGGGCAAATTAAGGCCATATACTGGGCTGTGTGTATTTCCACAATATACTGATGATTTAACTGGATGGGTTATAAGCAGGTCTTAGATATAGACTGATTTAAAGTTTGAACTGTGGAGAATATTGGGGATAAAATATTCATCTTTGCCTCAAAATACAATATATTTCCACATTTTTTTAAAGAAGCCAAACTGGAATTGGAGTGTTTGTGTTTTGTGTTGCATGGCAGGAGTCAATCATCTCCTCTTTAAAGTGGAGGTGTGGGTTTGTGGTGCGTATAGGTGAAAGCTTGGGAGAGTGTTTTTTTTTTTTTTTTGACAAGTCCTCTCCAGTTTGCAGCAGGAGCACGAGGAGAAAAGTAGAAATGTCCACACTGCACTGAGGCTGATGTGCTCGTTAGGAATCAGGGGAGAGCGTCAGGAGCAGGTCGCCCCGTTTCTCACATCACAGCCCCGTCAGAAATTCTTTCAAGTGTCGCCAAAGATGACGACGTCCAATCGATAAGCTCTTGAAATGAAAAGGAGCCGCCGGTTTGGCCCCCGAGGCGAAAGATTTCATCGCCGCCGCCGCAGCCTCCTCTGAACTTCAGGCGTTTTTCTCTGCACCGTTCTCCGCGTGAGAAAGAGGAGGCTCGTGCCTGTTGCCCTCCTCTGTGTGTGTGTGTGTGTGCGTGTGTGTGTGCGGGTGTGTGTGTGTGAGGAGGTGAGAGGAGAGTATAACCGATACAACCATCACACCGCTCCAACTCCTCTCCTCCTCTCCTCCTCTCGGGGCGGAATCTGCGGATGCGCGTGGGGTGGAAGATGCTTTGTGCACGTGTTTTGGAATTTGGTTTACTTGTATCTATATATATACACATATATACATAGATGTATGTGTGTGTGTATAGTGTGTGTGTGTGTGTCTTACATCCCTCCAGTCCATTAATAAAGTGTCACTTGCTGAAGCCGTGAACGAGCCCTGTTGGTAAACACGCGCATTTTTGTTGATTTCTCTCCCGTTGTTTTACATTGGACTGCACGCGCTCAGCTGGCACTTGTGGGAAATTAGTAAAACAATAGTCACGGCCTTCGTGGCCCTCCTCCACGAGGGCAATTAATCTGCGGTAGGCTATTAATAATGTACATCTATGATTACAAACCTATTATATCCATCCTCATTACCACTGTTTTTATAAAAACAACGCGTTTATTATATCACATGTGTGTCTGGATAGCAGCCTAATTCAATGTGATTTTCCTTTTTTTTGTGGGGGGGTGGGGGGAGGAGGGGGTTACGTGATGCGCACGTTTTGCTTCAGTGTCCCCTTTTGCCTGGAAACTCCCGTGTGGGCGTGCGCATTAATTAGGGTTTAATGGGAGTATGACTAAAAATGTGAGAGAAGGATTAGTCGCGCGGAGCAGCGGAAACGGGCCTATACGTCCGGTCTGCCTGCCTCACTTAAGATGCGAATGGAAAACAACAACAACAAAAAAAAAGAAAATCACTCCTATCTCAGGAAACGGATCTATAAAGAACATTTGCATCAGCGCCAGCTGTTCTTGTCATCTGCACATAAATCCGCCACGCCACTGCTCTGTCTGGCCCCGATGGAGCCTGACGCACGCGCCCACCTCCACATACCCCAAACCCTGTTTTCCAAATATACTGTGTGTCATCACATAGTGGGGACCTCAGTGTGACTTCTCCTTAATTGGGTCTTAATTGGACGTTAACGCTACTGATTAGACAACAGGCAGAAATAAGAATGGGTGAAAGATGCGGGTTTATTGACTCCATTACCTGCAAGTTAAATAGATTCAGTCATAAACCTCAGCTTATTATGCTGTTTATTTTGCGCCATCATGATAATTAGCATCTACGTCGCTTGTTTTAAATTGCAGGTTGGGTTAAAGGGTGCGGTGCAATAATAAAGGCGTCGCGGCGCGCGTGCACGTGAACATTAGCCGTTTATGTATTTTATGTATTTATTTATTTATTTTAACATGCGTGCGCTTTTTTTTAAAGACACCGCTATGAGTTTTGGTTTGATTGTTGCTGAAAGCTGAGAGGCTCCAAGTTTGTCCTCCAGACTCCACAGGCTCGGGCGCACACACACACAACACACAACACACACACACACACACAGACACAACACACACCCCTTTAAAAGCGCGCGCACACACCGGGTCCCTCTCGCAGCTCAAAGGAAGCAGGGAAAAAAATGCGCCACTCTTGGAGCGTCTTTCCAGGGGGGAAAAGTTGAGGAAGACAGAAGAGGACGAACCAGGGGGAGCCACGGATGAAAGCGCCTCCTTCTCCTTCTTTCTCCTCACACTGTAAACAGATGCTTATTTATGCGCATAAATGAAACAATCCTAAAGGCAGCGCCGCGTCTCGCTCTCCTTCTGGTTTTTGGTCCTTTTTGGATAACATAGCCGAGGAGCCAGCCCCGCGTCACGCACCCATTTCCGGACAGAAACTTTAGACTCCAGCGTTACTGGACCTGGAGGTTGACTGAACCTACGCTGTAAACACCACTCCTGTCGACAGGAGCGCGTCTGGACGGTGGATTTACCTCTTGACTGTAGAATCAAACGCCGACGCCTGGGTCAACTCCAACCCCGCCGGTGTCACACCACCCGGTAAGTGCGCGCGGCGCGTCAGAGAGGGAGATGTGAGTCAATGCAAGTGGAAGAATTTGTTCCACCTCTGGCTCTTTTTTTTTATTATTTGATGTGTTATTTCAAAGCTGTGTAACAGGAAGGCGCGTGGAGTGATAATGGTGCACCGTTACAGGGCTGCAGTGTAAAACGCCGAGGCGGGGGAAGGCTGGTCATGGTTCTGTTGTCAGGTTTCAGATGATCTGAATATTTGGAAAAATGTTAAATGTATCTAAACGACTGCGCGTCATTTAATCTTTGTCAATTTGGTGTTTAGAACACAACACCTGGATCACTAAAGAAAGGCATAAAATATGTATCTTTACATTCAACACACCATGGTGGAATGAGAATGAACTCTTTTAACCAAATGAAAAGAGACATTAATATAAAGTATAAAGTGTATAGAGTATAACGTGAGTTCAGGTGTGTTTCACCTTCCTCTTCATCCTTTTGCAATGTAGTAAAAAAAAGAGGGGTGAGGGGGGATGGGGCGTTCACGGTCTCACGCCTTTAATTAATACAGGACCATATGGAGGAGGTTAGTGTTCATCTCCCGGTAAAGGCTGCAGTCTCGTGGCGATGCCAGCTTTCTGTCTGCACTGATCACTGGGCCTGGTGCCATGTGAGTCCCTGACTCCCATCAACAACTGCTGCTGAGAGTCCGTCCACTCAACGAGCCGCACCGACACCAGCCATTATGATATTAATACTGAATTATATTTACATTCCGCCGGAAATGACACGGCAAAACAGAGATTATTTATTTACTGCCCCTGAAAACAGCGCCATTATCATTTAATAATTATCATAAAACTAAGACTGTTATCATGTAAACGTGTTATAAAGAGCTGTTCGTTTGTTAAAGAAATTAATGTAAAATGAAAAGATAATGAAGATTTTAATTTCTCATTTATTTTTTTTAATCTTATACAATATGACCCATTAGTATTTTATTTTCAAATAAGCACAGCATCGCTCTTATTTGCTAAAAGCCAATTAAGACCTAATTAAGGCTTTACTTTATTTTTTTACTGTTAGAATTTTATTTTACTTATATTTTTCATTTTTGTACTTTTGCATGGTTGTACAACAACGTTTGTGTGTTTTGGTGCGAGTGTAGTTAATGGGGTGGAGGGGATGGGCCACAACACAATTGGATCAAAATTAATGTAAGAAAATAAAATCATTGAATGCAGATTTTTTTCAAAGACAATAATAATAGAATGCATGAAACTGGGATAAATAGGAGCGGATGTGCAGGCGGAATAATTGAAGGCAGCCCTCATTAAAGCTCCCTGATTAGATAACACGGAGCAGCATGCAATAACCTTACATCATACAGCCTGACCCCCACTATTTTATTCTGCAGTGAGGATACAGAGGGTGAGGGGGGAGGGGGGGGGGGGGGTTACCTGTGCAGATAGGCTGCACACCGTGTAAAACTTAACCTCAAATATCTGCATCTTTTTGAATTAAAGAGAGAGAGAGAGAATGTGAGAGAGAGAGAGAGAGAGGGGGACTCACAGATGATGTAGAGCAGGTGAAGAGAAGAAGTGAGGAAAATGGTTAACAGCATGACTGCATGCAAATTCCCCCCGACTTGAATTATCATAAGCAAACAGTGTGAAGCCTGGGCTAATAAAACCCCATCTGTGTAACTTCATATCGAGGTAGTATGAGGGCTGCGATAATGAATTTTGTAATATCCCACCGACAGACATCTCAATCAGACTCTAATCCCGTCATCTCGCTGCGGAACCGGTGCGTTTCCAAACGGCTGCGGGCTGCAGCACATGCAGACTACCAACACGACCACCAGACACACACTCTACCACACTGTACAACGAGAAATACAGATACTGCATTAAAAGTTTTTTTTTATCCAATCAATTAATAACACACGTGTTGCTTACTCTATAAATATAATCGATCAGTGACACGTTTTCTTCATCGTAATTACATTTTACTCTGTAAATTAAATGCATTCAATTATTTGCAACTAGTGGGTCAACACTGAACCAATATGTATTTCATGTATTGTTTTCATTCTGTCATCAGATTGTTTCCGGAGCTATTAAAACACATTTTTTTCATGCAACCTAATAATCATTCTTCCTTATATGACTGATGTTTGGTGATAGGCTATGTGATATGAACGACTTCACAGGAGGATGTTTGCCTGATTTAAATCCTAAATGTGTTTTTTCTCTCTCTCTCTTTTATATATAAATATATATGTACAGAAGCAGTTTTCTCAAATTGCCACCATGGACTCCCACTGCCGCAAACTGGCCAGCACCTGCGCACAAATAGGTGAGTGACTCTCATCGCCAACCAGAAATATACATTATATATATATTTATATTTATACTTCAAATCGACGTAAGAAAAAAAACTGACGTTTTAAAAAAAGATTGGTCTTCCCAGTCAAACAGACATAGCTATGTGTTTGTTTGGTAGGATGATTAATTACAGCCAATAGTATGTATAAGCTACATGTACAGTGCAATACCTACATATTTAATATACCAAATGAAAATAAAAACACAGATTATTTTCCGTCTTCTGACAAACAACAACAGCAACAATAAATTATTAGTACATCCTCAGAAAGGACACTGTTCTGTAAATCAAAGGTGTGTCGGTGAATAATTATTTTAAAATGCAAAACAAGCGCAACATCACGAATGAAAGACAAAATTATTTTTTTAAACCAAAACAAAAAAAATAAAATAAACTGTTCTCCACTTTCAAACCCAGTTGTTAAAGTTGCTTTGTGTGAATATTTTCAGTAGTGTTTAGTGCTCTCAGATACTCATGGCCTTCTTCGCCTGTGGAGACGCGTTTACTGACTACAGGTTGTTCGCTGTCTTAGAGGGACACCTGGCGGTCATGTGTGGACCTGCAGCTCAGGCACCGAGCATCATGCCGGGATTTGATAAGAATGACAGCACCGCGGCGGTCTTATTTGTTGTCATATAAAGCTGTGTGATCACGTGTCAATCTTATTATAGCCGCTCGTGTTGATTTTAATAACCACAATCCGTTCTAACAAGGCCACTAACAAATCACTAATAATTTCAATAAATCAATTCCCATAAATGTTTCCCCCCCCCACAAAGTAACATTCCCGGCGGGAAAAAAAATTACTATCCTGCCAGGCAGAGGACAAAATCACATCAAGTCTTGTTAGGGGCCGTAAACGAATCACCAATAACCGTCGCCGTGTTCCATTTAGCCAGAGTCGATGAGGATGTGTGTGACAGGGTGACGTCATGGCACAGCAGCACACTGTGACCCCATCACTGATTATGAATAACAATAATAACAATAATAATAAATTAATGAAATGAAGGTGACGATATATTTATATAATTATATAAATATATCAATAATATGTGCAGCGCTTGTTGGACAGACCCCGGGGAAAACTAAATGTATAATGAAAGCCCATTCGTGAGGAGGAATATACTAATGGAGGAATCTGATGGCTCCTTAATCCTATGTAAAAAGCCTCGTCGTCTCCCCCTATATTGACTGAATTGCTAATTAATGGCCCTCTATGACAGAGGCCCATAGCGCGCAGTAATCCGCAGAAGAGAGATAAAGCATTCACAAGGTAGAAATGAAGAGGAAACCGATAATCCACTTCAAGTTTAGTATTACAGTGGATGGAGGGGGGGGGGGGGGGCAACAGACTGTTCTCTGCCCCGCACCAAAACAAAGACAACAGGATTCTTAAAATAATTATTTGTAATTAAACCAACAGCCAGAAATCTCTTTGAATAAATGTAAATTCTTCATTATTATTATTATTATTGTTATTATTATTATTAAAAGTGGAGATCATTGATATATAGGATATAATGCACTGATGTAATTCAGGAAATTGTTATTATGACATATATGAATGAATAGAATAGAATAGATTAGAATAGAATAGCGTCATCTTAACATAATTACTGTGTGTGTGTGTGTGTGTGTGTGTGTGTGTGCGCGTGTGTGCGTGTGTGTGTGTGTGATGCGTTCATGTGTGATGGTATTTATATATCAGAAGCTTTTATGGCATTAGCCCAATAACGTCTTGTGAGATCTCATTGGCCGCGTGGATGTGCAAAGTGTTGTATCTGATGATGATGATGAGCCAGGAGTTTTTAAAGGACTAATACGTGTAACTTATCATTTATCACTCGCACCCCTGTGACTCGCCCTAATTGCTGTGAATGCTGCCTCCTGTCTATAATCTGTCGTTCCCTGTCTTCAGTCACCTGTTACCCAGCTGACATTTCATCACCCCCAATTTCCCACCTTGAAAATTAAAGTCACATTTGTTTGATTAAACGCGTTGACTTTGCCTCGACCGCGTCACAATCTTAAAGGGAATTACAGGTAAAAAAAAAAATAAAAAAATTTAAAAAGTGCATATCAGCTCAAACTCATTAAAAGTCCTCTGCCGGAAATTCGCAGGTAAATGAGAGTCTTATCAGATTAGAAGAGAAGAAGAAGAAGAAAACACGAGAGGGTCCAAACGCATAGTGAGGAGAGAGATGGAGTTTGGCACTTTGATGGAGTAATCCGTCGCCAACACACCGAGGCTCCGCTGGGGCTGATTTAATGGGTGTTTGAACGTTCGCTCCGAGGAGGTCGAGAAGATCGCCTCGTTTGACATCTAGTATGACTGACAATGCGTTTCCCCTGATTATCCGGGGACTTTGGGTCGGTTTGGTCACGCGTTTTTGGAGCACAGTGTGCCACATCCATCTCCCAGAGTGTCAGGCTGGATGTGAGGATTAGACGGTGCGAGTGGGAAATTCCTCAACTGGATTTGACGGTTGTCTTTTTTTCAAGTCATTTCTCACCACTCTCCTTCTTCTTCTTCTTCTTCTTCACATACTGCATCTGTTGTGTTGGAGTGAACATGTGACAGGTTGATACATCAGCTCGCCGATATGAGCCGCGCCAGCTGCGCATGTGCTCTTTTTAACATACTGTACATGTCTGCTAGTTAGCGTCAGTTGACATGTGCGCACAGACAGTTTTGGAGCAGGGAGACAAGCGCACCCCCACCCACCCCCTCCACCCCCAAACTGCGTGTCCCTCCCTTGTGGCCGTTGTTCTGCGTGTTGTTGTGTTTAATATTTATACAGTGTGCAACTTTTTTTTGTCTTTTTCCTTGGTGCTTTTAATACAGTCCTCTCAGTGGCTCGTTTTATCCACACGGAGAGTCCCTGAGTAAAGTGCGCTGACAGAGACGGTGTGGGTATGAATGGAACTGCAGCGTTTTGCTGGGCCATTGGACCCGGCTCATAAAACCGAGGCCAAACTGTTGATTTTCATTTGTATTTGGTCTTGCGCCGCTGCGCAGCAGCAGCACCTCGGAGCGCCGCGGCTCCACGGCGCGTCCCAGCTCTCTTTACATGCTTTTATTTGGAAGCGGAGAAATAAGCGCCAGCCCGACACAACACGCATTGGCAGACATATCTGGTTTCTGCATGCTGCGGTTGGTTGGGCGCACTGTCACATCCACATGGATGCGCCTGTCAGAGGAAATCTGGGCGGGCGCAACCTGGTGACGTGGGGGTCTGGATAGGGGCGCAGTTGGATGGGCAGTGCGCAGGCAACAGCTGAAATGAACAGAGAGCAGCTCGGTGTGTGTGTGTGTGTGTGTCTGTTTGTGTGTGCGCGCCTCTGGATCTAATATCACCTACCTGTCCTTGTCACTCTGATAGTCAGCCGAGGTAGCTGCCCGTTCACCACCGAGTCTATGGCGCCACTCAATGGCCTATTTTAAAGCATTTATCAGCTCAACCGCAAAGAGGGGTTCATCACAACCGCGAGAGGAGCCGCGCCGCTGTGCGTCTTTTTGGAGAGCTGCACACATTCCGCTGTCGGACTTTCCGCTTCTCCTTCCTGCACTAACGGGGACTTAATCTGCTTCTGACAAACGCCTGAGCAATTATTATAATTATTTTTTTTTTTACCGATGAACTCTATGAGGGATCCTTTAAACGCAGACCATCACCACCTCACAGGGAATAAACTTGCCTCCACACACTACACGGCTTTGGCGATGGCCTCTAGTTTACAGCCGCTGCAGCGGTCTGTGGACTCCAAACACCGGTTAGAGGTGCACACCGTGTCGGACACGTCCAGTCCGGAGTCTGTCGGTAAGAACCGCACAGGGGGGGCAGATGTTCTCGGCGAGGCGCCGCAGATGTCGCCTTGGTAGCAAACAAAAGATGGCTCCCGTTAATCGCCGCGCAGAGCGTTTTACGCGCATGCAAATAGATTGTAGCTGTCAGGCTGTGGCGTTTGGCTTCAAAAGTTCCCCTGTTATGTAAATGTGAAAGAGCGTTGCGCGTGTCAGCGAAAACATTTCAGGTATTTACTCTCACGCCGAATGTCAACGCTGAATGAAAAGATTAATACAAGTCCTTTTAAAAAAAATAGGGGCAAAATTCAGACTAATACTGGGTTTTGTTTTCAAATTATTGGAATCAGTTCATCCATTTCCCCACAGGGTCATGGATACAGGTTTATTTTTTTTTCCTTCCATTCTCTCACTGACTAAATTAACTGGTCTCGCTTTCACAGAAAAAGAAAAGATCCAGAACAAAAACGACGACTCCTCGGATGACCCGTCGAAAAAGAAGCGGCAGCGGCGGCAGAGGACTCACTTCACCAGCCAACAGCTGCAGGAACTGGAGGCCACCTTCCAGAGGAATCGCTACCCGGACATGAGCACGAGGGAGGAGATAGCCGTGTGGACCAACCTCACAGAGGCCCGGGTCAGGGTGAGTGGTCCCCTGGGTGCGAACACAAACACCTCGCGTGTATCATTAAGGGAAACCCGTGCCAATTGCCCGGTTAAAGGATAAACACAATTCACTGGAGTATTATTACGCACGGACACGCAACTTTACGCACGCCTTAAATTTACATGAAAATAAGTCAGAACATAATAAAACTAAAAATAAATAAATAAATATAATCAGATAACTTGTTTAAATACACAGCCTGTGAAGTCTCAATATAATTACACAGATTGTGTTTATTTATTAGGCCACGTATAATTACAGTCACTTACTCGCAGTGCAGAATAATGGGGTTTTGGCACACATGAACGTGTGGTTCCCGGCAGACTTTAATCTTATCGGTCATTGTTTTATAATAAACCTGGACAACGCGGCCTGTTTGTGCTTTGCCCGTTACGCCCCGGTAGCGCGTTATGCAGGGCAGCAGCTCGGGTCGGTGACAGATACCAGTCGTGTTCGCCTGTGCGTGTGAAAGAGGTGCAAAGCTCGGATTCTGCCATTGTCGCCCAGGCGTCGTGTGATGAGGGTCACAGCGTGTTTGTGGGAGCCCGCAGAGGAATACACATCCACGCCACGTTAAGATGGTGCAGTGACAGGCCGGTGTGTATTCAGCCCAGATAAGGACGCAGCTCAGGCGGATCGGTGGAGCCTATCTGGGTTTATACAGGATTATAACTTAGTTTAATATTAACGTCCGCACAATTTGAAAACAAAACAACAAGGATGGATAATCATTACATAATAACTAAAAAAGTAGATTCTATTTTTAATTGTTTTTTTGTTTTTTTTTTTCTTTGCTGCAGGTTTGGTTCAAGAACCGTCGAGCCAAGTGGAGGAAACGGGAAAGAAACCAACAAGCGGAGCTTTGCAAAAACGGCTTCGGCCCGCAGTTCAATGGACTCATGCAGCCCTACGACGACATGTACCCCGGCTACACGTACAACAACTGGGCCGCCAAGGGCCTGACGTCGGCGTCCTTATCCACCAAGAGCTTCCCCTTCTTCAACTCCATGAACGTCAACCCCTTGTCCTCGCAGACCATGTTCTCGCCGCCCAACTCCATCTCCTCCATGACTTCCAGCATGGTGCCGTCGGCGGTGACGGGCGTGCCGGGCTCCAGCCTCAACAGCCTCAACAACTTGAACAACCTCAGTAACCCGTCCCTCAACTCGGGGGTGCCCACGTCGGCGTGCCCCTACGCGCCCCCGACCCCCCCTTACGTCTACAGGGACACTTGTAACTCCAGCCTGGCCAGCCTGAGACTGAAAGCCAAGCAGCACTCCAGTTTTGGATACGCCAGTGTGCAGAACCCGGCCACTAATCTGAGCGCGTGCCAATACGCCGTGGACAGACCAGTCTAATACTAATACATACATGCACTGCAAAAAAAAAAAAAAAAATTATCACCCTAACAAGTCCTTAGAGCCTAGTGTCATTTTTCTCTCAGATGGGTGAAGCAATATTTTTTTTTTTGTTTTTGTTGTTGATTTTTTTTTCACGTGTTTAGGGAAACTTCTTGATCAACTGGCATCTTCTTCCTACTAGCTGGGACGTGATTTGTATTCTTTTGTTTGTTTGTTTGTTTGTTTGTTTTGTTCAGATGCGGCCACTTGTCCCTTGAACATTCCCAAACATCTATGAAATAAGAGAGATAAGCCCGTGGTTTTATTTTTATTTCAGTGAGGAGAAAATAAGATTTTATGGTTGGTTGCAAGACAAAATGTTGTGGTTATGGTGATCTTTTTTTCTTTTTTTTTTTTTCTTTTTTGTTTTTGCAGCGTGTGGGTAATCAGAAACAGCCGGCCACATGAACAAGAGACTACTACAACTTTTTTTTTTCATTGTTCAAAAACAAAAAAAAAAGAAAAAGGCACTAGAGACAGAACCACTGAATCCAGATCAGCTCCGGGTCTGAGTCAAACTGAAATGGGAGTTTTCAAGGTTTATTCCCCCTTTTAATGAGTCCAGGCCTGTTTCACACTATAAACCACAGTCAGAAAAAAAGAAATAAGAAAAAAAAAAATACAATCCATGGCTGGTTCATTTTTTCATTGCTCGTCACGAGGGTTTTTATTCTGGTGGATTTTGGACGTTAATTGTTGACTGACAAGGTTGTATATATATATTGGAATGATCATCTCCTGTTTGTCCAGGCGAATGCGCTTTAACCCTCCAGTTCTCTCCCGGTTCAATTTATCAACGCATGTGGAAGAAATAAAAAAAAACAACAACAACAAAAAAACACAACAACAAACCCCTGAAAAGGAATCCTGTTTTGCTTGCAAACAAAAGGGAATGTATATACTAAAACGCACCAGTTGTGTGTTTCTAACATATTATAAATTTATTATTAATGTCTGTGTGAATATCGATTTAGAATAGCATTTCTGGATTTAAAGAAAAAAAAGAAGAAGCATCAAAAATGTTCCTGCAACAGATAATATGTTTTTGTTTGTTTTTGTTTGTTTTTTTGCTCTGTGTATACTATTTGGTACGGATTTATGTTTTTTTTTTTCCAACATCCAAAAAACTATTGTGTTTTATTTAATGGAAGTAAATATATTGTTCAAAAACATTCTGCTGGAGGACTTTTATTGAATCTTTGTGTTGGTAGTCAGTTAGTGGAGTCCAAAGCAATGACAGCGTGTCGATGGGGCTGAGGTACTTGTGCAGCTAATCTATAGAGGAAAACAATGGGTCGCTCCAATACACATAGCAGCGTCAGATTAACTGCTGAATACATGTCTGCCCGCTCCGCCGAAATAACACGGCAATCAACAAACAGGGCTTGGACCACACAACACCAACAGCAATCCATTAGAGGTTGTTTTTTTTTATCTCTCACTGTGACAGAACTCAGGAAAAAAAAGCATCTTAATCCACAATTTAGTTATAAATAATTCCAAATTAGAAACACTTTTACTCGTGAATTTAATTTAAATGATCCATAAAGGTGATTTGTTTAGAGTTTGTTATTGTTTCCAAAAGTAGTTTTGTTTTGTTTTTTTTTTATTATTCCAGACGTCTCAATAAGCTTGACGCAGCCGCACACACGCCTCTGTTTGCCTTTATTTGGTGACTTTGCTCTTTAAATGACGCTCCATAGTGCGCAAAAGCAAAACAAAGCCACGGTCGAGGGGAAAGGAGAAAAAAAAAACTCGCCCTCATTCACAAGCATGAGCAAACAAGCTCGATACGGAGGTATGCGGCCCTGCGCTGAGGGCGGGAGGCGGGGGACGAGTGCAGCTCCGTGGCCGCGCGCAGAGCGCACACACCGGGAGGAAACACCGCAGCACCCCCCTGCAGAAAGAGCCAGCCAAATAGTGCGGGCCTGTGGGTTTGCAGCCTCCAGGCTCCCGATTCACGCCATCAATTGTTTTAATTGAAATCATCTTTGTGACGATATGAAAGTGTTATTATTATGGTACTCTTAAAGAAAAACAATGGCTGCCTCTCGTTGGAGGAGCTGATTTAAGAGCTGATGTCATACTGGAAGAGGCCTTAGGTCATCTCTCGGGGGGTGTGTGTGTGGGGGGGGGGTTATTATGAAGAGAAATAAATCAGTTAGACTAAGTGTTTCAGAAACATTGTCAAATAACAAACACAACAGAAGCATTGCTCTCCTTTTTTTTCTTTTTTTACAACAATGACTTTCCTCCGAGCCACGTTGCGCACTGCGCAGACACATCCCCAGAATTAGATTTTGGTTTTCTTTTTTGTTTTTTTTCCTTGTGTCACCTTTTTGATGGAGTCGGTAACGCGGGCCAATAATCAGCTGACAGGGGGATAAGCCTCGGCTGCGGCGAGGGGCGAATACGCAAGTCTGCAGCCGCAATACACATCCACACAATCAACATGCGAACACTCGGATGACCCTGAAGAGGAGAGGCGTCAGAGGGAAATGCTCATTTGGCTGAAACGGCGCACAGGATTGCGCACATTATTTCTTCCCACCTCTCCTCCAGCCTGCACAAGGTAAGAGATGGCTCTACTATTGATTAGGCTTTTAGTGGTGATTAAATTCTGCTCACGTCCTATCAGAAATTAATTCACATTTCAGACGCTGCGGTCGTTAACGCTTAAAAAACCAAATGTTACATTAATAACAAATTTTAGAAAAAAACTACACACTTCCCGGGGATAACAACACCTGATGAATACACCCAATAAACGATGGAAGCGTGTAGTTCATGTTCCAACAAAGATGTAATTCTCGGTTTCTGTTTAAAGCAAATTTAGACTTCTCTCGCACGTGCGCCCGGGACGCACCGGTACATGTTGATGCGAGATTTGTTCCGCGAGCGTGATTAAAATAAAACCGGCACAGCTCTCACCTCCACTGCGAACGCGGATTCAAATGTGCAAATATCCAAACCTGTATCATGTTAACACACAGACCCTTCATCTTAAACAATCAACACGCTGTCAGTGTTCATGAAGCCGCGGGCGGAGGAGAAAGACAACATCCGGGATGAGACGGAACAATTACGCGCTAATGAGGCCTGGATTTCTATCTGTTGCCTTTCCTGAAACATGTTGTGCGACGACACACACACACACACACACACACACACACAAAATAGGGCAGAACTAAATCTGATATAATATTTAAATCATACATTATTATACGTATAGCTGCGTTCAGCATCACTGGACATTAATGCTAGACACTATGAAAGGACGACTCGAAGTCCCTTTGAATGATTCACCCTGTGTGAACTTTTACACAACAACAGCAACAAATGCAGGTGATTTTTTAAAAAGTGTTTTTTTTTAAAGGAGCAGGATGAGTTCAAATGCTTCAGAGCAAACAAGGTTTTTTTGACTAGTTGTTTATTTTTTTTTCATTTGTTTGTCTTTGTGACTTAAAAAAGTGTTGCTTTTGTTTTTCGCAATCTGCACATTCGGGTGTGAAAAACTACCAATACACTAAACAAATATGGTCCTACGCACACTGGATAATCATTTGTGTATCTCCACACATACCTAAACATGTGCATACACATAGGAATGAGCAGTATTCAGTGAGTGAATTAAAGTAAATTAAGTAAAATTTTGTGAATTTTAATTGTAAAAAGGCACAAAGCACCATATGTGGCTGTTTACATGTCGACTCAGAAGGTGTCTCCATGTTTCCCTGTAAGTGCAGTGGTCAGGCAGCAGAGAGGACTACTCTCTGTATCTGGGGGAGGTGGGTGCTTGAGGGTAGTAGGGGGTTGGGGGGGGGTTCTTGGCTCTGGACCAATGGTGGCCCAGCGGCTTCAGCTAAAGGTCACACGGTGTGACCCCACACATTCTCACCCTCACCTAAGGCCCGAGGAGACGTCCTCTATAACAAGATGCATGACGGTTCATCTCAGCTCGAGAAACCACACGGCAACTTTCATTTCATCTGACCTGGTCTGATTGTTCTGATAAAATGTGCTTTTTATTCACATTTGTTATTTTAAAAAAGGGTCTGTCTTTGACTCAGGCTTGTGTTTTGTATGAAAATACTGACATGTCCACTTGTGTCTGTATTTATGATAATAGGCACACAAAAACATGCAAACATGCAAACCCCCATACTGCTGTTTTGGTGCATGGATCTACATGTATGTGAATATGTGCATGGTAATCTGTGTGTGTGTGTGTGTGTGCACAGCGGGGGCTCGGTGCTGTTTGAGGGCAGGCGTCTGAGCTGGAGCGTGTGAAAGCAGATAACCGGGGTGAATTTCATGACGCACACACTTCCTGCTCACTGAAGTTCTATTAAAGAAAGATGAAAACAAAACACACGCGAGATGTTTTCTCTCCAAATCAATTCCTGCACATTAAGCATGCCAAGGAGATCAGCAGCACTCGCTCTCGCGGACCCAGAATTACTTGGGGGGAGGGGGTGTGATGATCCATCAGGAGAGAGTCATGAATTTGTTTTATAGAAGAAACATAACCACGTTGGGTTAAAAGAAGAAAATCTTAGCACCAAGTTCAGGTTCTATTCAGTGTGTTGGAGGTACCACTTCCAACACACTGTTCCTTAATGGACCAAATTAAAACAATAAAATAGAAACGGTGAACATAGACTTAACTCTGGGTTTGCCCCGTGTGCGCACGTGTGTGTGTGTGTGTGTGTGTGTGTGTGTGTGTGTGTGTGTGTGCTAGGCAGGTTATTGCAGAAGAAAAGCCTGCATGCTCAAACTCCTCTGGATTAAATGCCATTCAAGTGGCATTACGCAGCATTAGGGTCAACCTACCCAGTTGCGCTTCACACTAATCATATGAAATACATCCCGTATTCTCAGTGTATATTAAACACTAATAAATTATATGCATCAACTATGGGGAATTATAACTGTAAAATGTTAAGGAAAAAAACACAAAAACATACGTTTCAGGAAGTGGCAGCCTGCAGGCCCCACAGCTCCCTCACAGCTTCCTCATGCCTCTTCACGTTAACCTGACAAGTCTCAAGCTGCTAACTTTTTAGCCTCATCTGCAGCATCGTGTTCAGACACCTTCAGTTTACACAGTCTGCCCCAGATGGCATCTCTCAGCACTGTTTTCTTTAGGCCTGTCATCTACTGTAACGTCTTAATTGACGTTTACCCCTGCTCGCCGCTGTCAGCCACCCAGTGTCTGCGTCTGACGAGCAGCCTGGCAGGATAGTTTCCCAGGCTCCAACTGCACTTAGGAAATTACACCTGAAACCCTCTGTTTGTTTTAGGTTTTTTTTTTTTTTTGGTTTTGTGTTGTACAGTTTTTCCATCACACGCAGCGTGCATCAGAGAACGTAGTGGAAATTGTCTCGCAGTGTCCTCCCTTCATGCTCTCATTGTGTTTATGTGCTTATCTGAAAAGTCAACGATCAGATAAAGACCCACTGTGCCAGTGAACAAAGACTCTACCTTTTGGCAACAATCCTCATTTTCTCTATTCAATTAGATTAAGATTTTAAAAAATATGAATGAAAATATTCAAATCATTCTTAATATAAATTATGAATCATGATCCGTTATTTAAAAACAGTTTGAAGTGTGACTTTATTTTGTAAGTGTCCACGTCCCAGCAGAAACTAAACCCTAAATGCTTTCAGGCCACTCAAGAGGAATCCTCTCATCAATTACTCCCTCTTGATGCCACGTTCAGTTCAAAGCGAGAACTTAAACCTGTGTTTCCTGAATGAAACGCCTGCACTTTCATGTGGACAACTAATGTGGGGAATGGGGAAGAAATGGGGGACACTAACAAGATTTAAGTTATGACACAATGCCGAGTGGTGTCTCCGGTGCAACAGACATTACATCAGATATATTTGGTTTTCCAGCTGGACACCTGCCAGAGTATGTTTAAATTCATGCTTTTACGGTATACAATGTCATAAACACGTGCATATTAAAAATACACAGGGCTGTGCAGTTGAGTCTGAATAGAGTGCTGGGGTGTTTTCTGTAAAAAGATGGTAAATTTTACTTCCTGACATGCAGAAACTGGGTGTAACGAGCTTGTCAGGCGATCAGTTTTAACAGCTGATGACAGCTGACGAGTTTAAAACACTATTGTTTATCATTCTTATTTGATGTCCTGCACGTTTTCCGCAAAGAGGCCAAGAATTTGTCCTTCTAAAACAAAAGCAGACATTGTATATTATAACATCAGTGGGTAAACTCTGCAGAATGCGTCTTTCCTTTGAGGACAGTGTAAGTCTTTTCAATGTCATGCCGCATTTGTGCAAGCAGTACTTTTTTTTTCTGTGAAAACAATAGCTGTGAGGAAGAAAAGTTTAAAATTCACCCAATCTGTAAAATCACCAATGCAACTAAAAGGACTTTAAACACAGTTGATCGTCACTGCAGAGAAAAAAAAAGGTTACACTTGAGTTTAATTATAATAATCTACAATGATTTTAATCCATCGTCTTTGTGCTTAATCGGTCTCAGAGTGAGCTGAGCGAGGTCCAACGGTCTCCAGACACGATTGCATTAAGAAAAATCAAATGCAGCAGTTAATAAAAACACGTCTGCATGAAACAAGCTGTTTGTCGCATGATAAAATTCACTGTTTTGTTCTACGGCACGAGAAATGAGATCAGTACACTTTTTGGTCTGTTGTCCTTATGACCCAAACCAGCCCATGGTTACAGAGATCTGACTGTTATTCAACAACCGCATACAGTTCACCTCTTTCTACAGACTGTCAATATGAAGAATGTAGTTCTGCCTGCTCACACACACACACACACGCATGCACACACACACGCCTTAAGTCAGACTGCACAAGAACGAACCAACATTAATTTCCCCCTGATCTCAACTTAACCCTAACCTAAGTCTAACTCTAAAATACATCTACAACCTTCAAATGTAACATATACAGGATGTATGTAAGATTTGTGGGGACCATTTCGACCCCATGATATGACCACGGTCCCCACAACATGCGTAATACCGAGATAACAATAAACACCAGCCTTTCTGGGTGGACAGCAGTGAAATGTAAAACAAACAGTGAACTGGTGGGGAAAAAAAGTGAACACGCCACCTGGTGTACCTGGTGGCTCCATTCATGCAACTCTCCCCATACCTGCCTTACCGCATTTCCTACCCAACAAGAACAGACGGCATGGAGAGTGACTTATTGGATTGTATCCCACCCAGCAGTGACTTATATGCTCCACCTATATGTCACAGATGGCAGGATTTCACTGGGGCTGATATAGGAAATCCACTAAGAAGTATTGATCTTTCTAAGATTTGCTCTCTCCACCTGATCTCCACAGGATCTGAACATATGCAGAGACCTGGAGGGTCGTGGAGCTGCTGGAATCTCACTCCGCCTTTAATGGTTAATGCCGAGGTGATAATATGTAAGTATGAGTTTCACCAAAATGCATGTTCACCATATGCAAAACGCAAAACGCACTTCATCATATGAGCCAGTATCATATGATGCAGCACAATAACGATTTGATCTGAGAGACAGTTTTTATGGCTGTTATTGTTACCAGTCTCTAAACCGTGTCAATACATTTTGTCAAAAGGCGTTTGTAAATAACTAACATTGAAATACAGTGTCTATATAACATTTACAGTAGCTGACCCTGAATCAAAAAAACTGATTTAAATCTCAGATTTGTCCAAAATTACATTTCTTTTGTCTTTTCTCTGATCTAACATTCCAGATACTGAGTTTATATTTATATCTATAAATACATAGAAAACGGCTGAACCGTAGCTCTGTAGGTGCAGTTTATCCATTCACTTGGAAAACAGCCCATTTGGTCGTAGGTTCCCTCTGATTTCCTGCACTATTAGCCGGCAATTTGCTGGTAAATTGCACAAGCAGGTTGACTGAACAAGTGCATAAAGACCACTGGTATATGTGTATTGTCTCCAACAGACACTGTTCGTCTCCGGTGAGACAGTCTCGTCCGGCTTTGTCATCTGACACGTAAACTCTGGTGGAACGAGAGCTGCCACCTGCACCTCCAGCCTCCACAGCTCCCCTTCATTACCAGGCACGGTGGGAGAGCCAGAGCACACGGCGTGGTAATCCCTGCTGGAAGGTGTCAGCATATACTATCATTAATGATACGGAGACCACACACACACACACACACACATATGCATGTGGATTGGATGAGAGACAGTTACAGCGGTAGCATCTTGTAGACGACAGCTAAAAGGTTTATTTCTCTCTGTGGGTGATGTTATGTGGCTTAAAGGATCGCCTGTAGTCGTTGATGCTGAACCAGTGAGTGAGTCACAGATTTAAGCTACTGAGATAAAAAAAAAAAACCTACCTCAATATTATAAAGACACCTACACATTTTTATTTACTTTATTTAATATTTTATTACTATTTTTTAGATTTTTCAGTTTGAGGTTGTTGTAATGTAGGAATTTCGAGCTGGTAAATAAATAAAGTACATGAGCTTCAATTTGTCAGTGTTGTGTTTTTATGATTTGTCATTCAATGCATCATCCCCTCACCCCTGTAGCGCTCATTGTCTGGTCTTATCATTTATTTCAAAGCATATGTCATCCAGCAGAGGGCGCCGAAGATAATTAAACTCTTACACATATTAATTCAATTTACATTATTAATTTTAGGATAATCACAGTTCAGTATCAGCTCAGTTTTTAAAAAATCCCATACAGGAACCACATAAACAATATGTGATATTATTAAGTTAAGCCACAGTTGAATAATTTAACTAATATAAATTAAAATAAAATATTTGATGATAACTTAAGGAATTATTAAACTACCCGTTACATATATTTCTATTTGTCTCATTACTTAGATTATAATAAGGGAGTACAGTACATTCAATTGAATGTTAATTTAACATTCATTTCACAGATCTACACGGTCAAGAAACACAAATCAATGAAAATATGTCTATGAAAATCATAGACATATAACACATAGACATAAGAGTGAAAAACTGCAGGTCCCACTGTGCTTCTGACATGACACCAGTACTGTATTCTCCTCAGTTTATGAGGTATCATGGCAGGTAATGAAGCGGAAAGGTCAGGGGGAATTTGTTTTTATCCACTCTAAAGCAATAGGTCAGATTTCCACTTTCCACACCACAACACTGTGACTGCAGCTGGTGCCCTTTTGGTGAAAACAATACATTCACCTCGGTCACTCATACATCACATCACCAATTCTCCATCTTATTGGCCATGCCGCACACAGCACTGGGAGATATTATGGAATAGATTTACTGCTGGGGCTGCTCTACAGCCTCAGATATGATATAAACAGCATGTAATGTAAGCCATATATTATGAATCCAATTTGTTTGGGTGAGGATCAGGGTATTCTCAGTGCATGGAAGATCTGCTGGGTGTAAGGTCACACTGACACCACTAGATGTCAGTATGAATATGGGCTTGATTAAGGAACGTTTCCATGTAATTTCCCACACATTTATAGTAAAACTAAGACGAGCTGCATCATTCTTTCAAATGCTGTTTTAAGCAATGCATTGCTACTAGTCAAAACCTAAACATGTGAAAATCATAATAATATAAAAAAACAGAAAAGTGGACAGCAGCGTTACACAACTACAGCTTTATCTGCATCCAGATTGGCCACAAAATGTGTGAACAAACTTTTGTCCAAGGAAAGTTATGTTCTTTCCACAAGGATTGGTGTATTTAAAGCACAGCGAGCAAAGCAGCAAGAACAATGTGTTATGTAGTTAGGAAGTGCTGACTCTGCAAGAGGCAGATAGATGTGATATGCCTGTGTGTGTGTGCGTGTGTGTGTGTGTGGGAGGTGTATGCATCATATTGATGTATGATTTTACACGAGTGGCTGTCAGGAGAAGATTTTTCTGAAAGTAAAATACCACCACGCAACATTAAAAATGGAAAATCCATCCACGCCTCTTGCGGTATTTCTACAGATAAACATCAGTGGTTTACAGCCGAGTGAAGAGGTCATTTCATGGTCGTGCGTTATCTGGTGAGATTACAGTAACTGGTCTAAGATGTTGTCTCCATGATCTAAAGTGGTGGCTCACAATAGGAGCTCCCTGGTTATATTGATTCACTGATACTAATATCAAGCCCTTGATACATCCTCTAGTTTCACACATCACTATAATCAGCTGATTTAATAGAGAGGAAGACCAGGGGATTTGGTTGAGATAAGGAAAGCTCCACAAAAAGTGAATAAATAGTCTTTACATTCACGCAATTAAGTCATACTTGACTTTTAAGTACTTTTCAAACAAATAACTCAAGAAATGTTGAGTATTTTAAAAGCCACGATGTATAAAGGTTCACTCATATACACATATACACAAATGTGCGCACACAGCTCTTGTGCGCTCTCTCAACAGCACTTTGAGATTTGTTTGAAATGGAGAGAATGGACTGTGGTTGGTGAAATCCCATGTGGTGGTGTTGTGGTACACAGGGTTCAGCAGCAGATGCTCCGATGGGAGACTTTCAGATGATATGTTTTGACAGTTAAGTGAGAGAGGTCACAGCGCCCTGTTCTACAGCTAAATTATACTCGGGAGACTCGGGAGAAACTAATGATGCAATGATGAAAACAAAGTAGTAGTTTCAGTCAACTGCCTCAGGCACAACATTCATGAAACATTCAATAAGGCCAGTGCCACCCTTTATATGGATTAATCATCATCACATTATATCATCATCAGAATATTATATCAGCAGCAGCATATTATATCATCATAATCATCATCATATGATTATCATCATCATATTATACCGTCATCATCAGCCATGTTCAATTCAGCAACATGCGAGAACATGTAAGCAAAACAGCAAATAATTCCCCTCACCTACTGCATGATATCTATGATAATCATAATGTTAGTTGGAATTCACAGTTAGTGTATCGCACACACAGCAGACAACATACACATGAAACGACTTATCAAGCCAGAGTTGGGCTGTACTCAAGACAACAACATTAAACATAAGGAGCCAATAAAGCCAATAACATGTATCCAGAGACAATAACAAATCTAACCACAACTTCATACACAATATTGACCAATAACATTGGTCAATATTCTACATGACTATTCACACAAGGCCACTGTGAGAATTAACAGCAGGAATGCATCATAATTCATCAGCAAAAATAAGCCACAGCAACATCAACGTCAAGAGCAACAGCAATAATGCAAACAGCAACACAGCAACACAGCAAGCAACCGACAGGAGAATGAAAACAAACAGATACTGACCCATATAACCAAGCGCTCGGGGAATATCTTCACACTGTGCTGTAAACAGAAGCAAAAATAAACACTTACTTGTGTCCACAGTGTCTGTGGTGATGCTAACAACCGGAAGAGGACGTAGCTTTGACTTTATCCAACACCAAGACGAAAAGCTCACGGCGTTTTCCCTCCTCACGGTCTTTCTGAAGCGACATTAGCTCTGTGAACAGTCCGTGTTGTTTATAAAACATTTCATTACATTAGGAAGCCGGAAACGGACTCCAAAAGCCTGAACAGCCAAATGGCCACCGCCATTTAAAATTTAAACTAACCGCCATTGCGCTAGGTGAGCCCGTCACGTGACGCAGCAGGTCGCCCAAGGTGCCCACCGGAAGTAGTCGCCCAATTTAAAGGGAAATACATATACACCAAAATACATATAGAGACAACAGTAAAAATTGATTTGAAAATTGTTCACAGGATCAGGCTTGTAAATGTTTTGTTCTATTTTATCATTGCTTAAAGCAAGTACAATAAGTCTGTGACAAATTACAAATACACACACACATTCGTATGTCTTCTATATTTTTATTATATATGAAAATTCGTACCTTTATCATATTGAGCCTGTTTAATCATCCTGCTCTAGGCTAAATTAATTTGTAATATATTACAGAAATGATTAATCATTCACTTCACTCTACTGAAGCAATTTTGTGAACACCTTCAGCAAACACTGAAGCAAACACTGTGATTTCACAAGAAAGCCTCAGATATGATAGTGCATGTCGATGAACTGTGATAAGAGTCATTCTGATTTTATCAAAATAAAATCTTCGCAGGAGTCAGTCTACTCATATTTACTGAAAAGGCTCTCTTATCCTGTCTACATATTTAGTTGCCAAGTCACAAATGTCATGTCTTAAGTTTCCTGCCATGTTCCCTCATGCGAAACAGCTTTTCTACGCCATAGTAGATGTGATGTGACCTGGACTACTCATGACAAAAATACAACAAAGAGTCTTGCAGTGTCCTCAGAAGTCTTATGGTATTAAGAGTATTATGGTTGAGATCCCCAAAAGAAGAGAAATAAAAAAAAAAACGTGTCAGCACTCAGACAACACTTTAAATAGGCCAGTGCACAGCATGAAGATTTGAATGGGTTTCAGACCATCAGGCTTTTTGTAGTTGCTTTTGACACACATGCAGGAATGACTGTTATGGAGATGTTGGAGTGATAAATGAACAGATAATGCAGATCATATTAGCATAATCAAAAGACAGATATTATGGATTTTTAAAAGAACCAAAAACTAACCGTTGTTGTGTAGTCCGGTCTTTTATTCAGATAATTGAGCGAGGAATCGCATGTCTAAAATCATATTTGATCAGTTATCAGTAACACTTTATGTTATCCATGTTTGAATAAGGATAAGGATTTTTGGGCCCAGTGTGTGTGTTTGTGTCAGAGATTATTACTAAACATGCTTAAAGTCCAAGTTAGAATGCACCATGACCAGAACACATCACCAGCTCACAATCTAAAGGTGAGCCTTCCAGCGTATGCATATGAGTGTGTCAAAATATTTTTAGTGTCTGAATGACAGGCAGACAGAGGCAACGGAGACAACGTCTAAAATTTAGAGTATACTTCATTCTTGTACAAGAAGGAGCGTTCACAAAGCAACTACACAGTGGAAGTTACAAAGGAAGACTCAAAGATGAGTTTGGACCTGGACGTTTACTAAGATAGCTGACACACACACACACATACATCTCTCCAATCGGGACGGGAACTCTTGTCCCTGGTACAAGGCTAGTTATGACATTCAAGACATGATAAGAACTCTTGTCCCCGGTACAAGGTTGGTTATGGCATTCAAGACATAATAAGAAGGCACATCTCCCGGCACTTGTCGGATCTTATCTTGGAAGCATTACTTCCACAACAACAACAAACAGGTCAGACTGAACAAATCATTGGCACCAAACACGTCAGAGTAGACAAAGAGCAGGTCAGAGTGATCACACCAACAAAATTCCTTTAACACAGTGCTAAAAAGGTGCAATCTGCAGAGAGCATCACCGTGCAGTGTGTGTGTGCGTGTGTGCGTGTGTGGGTGCATTTGACTACAACCTTGAAGTTGATATCTAGGTGAAAGTGCATGCAGTGGCAACAGGACTAACTCCACCTATTTACATTGCTAATGAGGTGATGAGGAAAGACCCTTCACCTGGATGGTGTGATCAAGCAGCCGTTGCCTCAGTCTTTCAGAATGTTGAGAAACACTACACATGACTGTGTAACAAAATCCCACATAATCAGGGTAGCAATGCTAAATGCTCAGTATAAGTATAAGTATAAGTATAGTATAGTATAGTATAGTATAGTATAGTATAGTATAGTATAGTATAGTGTAGTGTAGTGTAGTGTAGTGTAGTATAGTGTAGTGTAGTGTAGTATAGTATAGTGTAGTGTAGTATAGTATAGTATAGTATAGTATAGTATAGTATAGTATAGTGTAAAGGTAACCACAGCACTCAGCATTCACAACACCTACAGGTCAAACACCTCACAAAAACAAATGTACAGACAATAAGATAAATGCAATATAAACACACAGCAATAAAAATAAAACAGAACTTTCGAAATAACCTGAAAGGAATTATATAGAAAAACAAAACTGATAATAATAATAATCCAAGCAATGCCCTTTGAACTAATCCTTAAAACGTTCATTCTGTTTTTCTACTGTCTGACACTGTTAAATGTCACTGAATTTGAATTGTGTTTTAGTCCTCTAATATCAGAGGAGGACGTGAATATGACGGCGCTGGGACCCGGGGCGTGCCTCTCTGAGCGCGAGGGCGTGGGCGCGGTCAGCCGGCAGAGGAGGAAGTTGCCGCCAGCAACGAGCTGCTCGCGCACAACCGCGAGGTCCTGACGGCGGCGCGAGCGATGCTAGCTGAAGGCTGCGCGGAGACAGCGTGAAGAGGAAGACGTCGGGTCCCGGTCAGCGTGTCGTTTCAGCAGCGTGAAGAGCGTGAACACAGCGCAGGGAGCATGTCGGTGCTGGCGCTACAGGAGTACGAGTTCGAGAGGCAGTTCAACGAGGACGAAGCCATCCGATGGATGCAGGAGAACTGGTAAGAGGCGCTGTTTCTGACGCTACATAGCCGCTAGCGGCGGCGTGTTTACGGAAGAGATGCGCGTCCCGCTCGCCTTGTGGGATTAAATCCCATTACATCAGACCGTGTCATCATTAGCATTATCATTGTGGTCCAGTTAAACCACGAGCCTCATAAACACCATCAAATCCACCGCAGGCCTCGAGCCTCCATCCATCCCGATTTAACCCACAGGCGGATGATGCGTCTCTCCGCGGGGGGGATTTGTCCTTGATTTCCTGTGATTTATCCCCCGGGCGTCAGTTACCGCGATACTACACCGTAGAGGTCGACCGAGGCTCCGGCTGCCTCATCCGGAGGTTATTCAACCGAGGCTGGACACGGGGCTAGTGGACGTCCCCATCAGCCTCATGGCTTCATCCTCCACACAACACAACACAAAACAACACAACACAACACAACACAACACAGACATCTGCACTGATGTGCTATTTAAACCCCTACACATGTTACTGTACTGTAAACGACCATAATAAAACAGGCTACAACGTAATCAAAGCAGCACCACCCCAATGCCAGATCAACAGATATCAGGAAATTGACTGATAATTATCTATACTGACAATTGACCTATCTCTTTGTGTGTGTGTGTGTGTGTGTGTGTGTGTGTGTGTGTGTGTGTGTGTGTGTGTGTAAATGCAGCTCTGACAGAAACAGTTATGGCACAAGAATGAAAGCGGGAAGACTGAATAACAGTCTAGTGACAGGCTCCAGCAGCGGTGTATGACCTGAAATAAGTGAGGGCCGTGATTGGAAGTGTGTTTACACAAGGCGGTGCCTTCCAGGTTTTGCACATATTGCAGTGTAAATCTGGACTAGCATTTCCCTGTTGCTACAGGGCTTAAGTAAATATTGCTCTGTGGTCCTGAGCACTGGCGCTTTTTAAAGTGTAAACTCGGTGCATGTCCACCCAAACATCTTTTGCATGGAGTCGCTGAAGGTCCATTGTCCTTCCAGGCCCATGCACCTAAACAAAATGAGTCATGCGTTAAGTTTGCATGGGCTTCATTAAGCATTCAGTGGCACTGAATTTGTAAGAAGCGGGAGGCATTTCATCCGGTTTCTTTTATCCTCTCCTTGAACCATTAGTGGAGTCTCGTTTGTGATGTTATTTGAAGACACAAAATATGAGCGGTGCTCTGCAGTCTGAGAGAAGTTTCATTTTTACTTAGTGAAAGTAAATCTGTGGTTGTGTTTCTTTGCTGGTAAGAGGGTGGGACAGCATGGGAGCAGTGTGTGTGTGTGAGTGTGTGGGAGCTGTCCATACCCTGGTACTGACAGCAGGCCAATAACGTTCATCTTCTGATGTCTGCTGACCCAGCGTCAGCCAATCCCCTTGCAGCGCCTCTGTGCTGACCCTGTGTGCCCCTCCTGTAGTGGAGGATGTCAGGACTGGGCTTGGTGCACATGGCAGATAGTGGTAACAACCTCATAAAATAAAATTACATTACATCGGTTACGTGCAAAGTTAGTCACCGACTGACTAACTCTGACACTATTTAAGGGTGAAATTTAACTTTAACTCACCTCACTTTGATCTGTTTTTGAAGGAGAAGCCTTTTTTTCTGTGATCATACATCATACTCATACATGTTATATGAGGAAATGAAAATTCCTGTTGTTGATTAAAAAAGTAATATAAAAATTCACTCTTAAAATCCATACACATTTTGCAAGTATGAGCTTTTCACCGTGGAGTTGGAACCGATTGCCATAGATGGAGCGTCTGTGCTGATAAATGACTGTCAGTCAAGAAAATTACTCAGGCCTTCAAGGTAAGAAAACCTTATTAGATATTTGAGTTTGGATGTAGAAAAAAAAGTGTATTATTTATGAAATCGAACTCTTTCCGCTGGTTATGTATAATCTACGCAGACGACAGCATGTTGGCACGACACAGGAGTTATTAAATTGTCATATTTGCAGAGTCGGATTAACATTTCAGACATGACATATAGTGTATCAGATTAACTCTTTGTAATCCAGATTAGTGACAAAAATGCAACCCTGTCGAACATTTTAGCTTGAATGCAATTTCCCTTTTCCTTCTTTTGTACATTCTTAACAAAGGCCCAATGCAGCTGATATACTAGGATGTATTGTCCAGTTTAAACATCGATTGACTAATAGCTAAATTCGTAACAGAAGCAACATTTTAGGGATGAAGCTTTAAATTAAAACATTTGTGTTTCTGTCCTGTTTAGAGCCTTAAATAAATCAGACACTGTGATAATTGTATGGATACTATATGTATATTGAGTGTATATGTCAGTGTTTTGCAGGAATGAGTGGAGACTGGTACTCTGATTTGTTGTGTTTCCTGGAGACTGGTAGCAGACAGCGCACCATTGTGTAGAAAGAACAATTAAATCACTGGTAGAAAGAAGACTAGAAAGAGGAAGGAGTGGACATGGACCTAGAGGCAACATCATCAGTACCGACCCCACTCACCTCTATAAGAAGCATAAATATATGTGGCAGTGCAGGAACAGGAGACTATAAGTTTTAACAACCTTAGACTATTGTGGTCTGCCAATTCAAATCTTTTTGTTTTTTTTTTAAATAAGTATATATAGCCACTGCAGATTCTGGATATTATATTGCATTCTGGATATTATATTAAGTGCAAATAAAATTCTTCAGTTCTTCCGATACTGCGTTCATGTTTTTTTCAGGGGGTGTCGTCAGTGTCGCGTAGCACCTGAGAATTATGTGGATAAAATACTGGACACTGGATAAAATCTGCAGATCGGACAAGATCTGTTTTCTATTAAAATTGCGATGTCTGGCCGCGTGACATTACCGTCCTACAGAGAGCTGTGATCTGCTGTTACAGATCACACAGACGTCATCACTCCCTATTACCATTCAGGTCTCTGCTAATCTGTGGTCTCCTGTGTTTCTGAAAAGCATCTAGGGTAGCCAGCATCCCTACGGGTCCATACCTACGGGTCCATACCTACGGGTCTATAAATATGTAGAGGGTATCTTTCTTACTTTTCATGTCCTGAAACCTTTCTTCGAATCCCCGATCCTTACAAATCCACCTGCATATTCTGATGTAATGCAAGCGTTTGCTTTTTAAGAGCAGGAAAATGCATTGTATTACCCCAGTTCAGTTGCACCTGAATATCTTAACAGAGGCAGCGATTTGTCTGTTGTTCTGGAGACATCTCTTGTGGTTCTTAGAGTCAAACAAATACTTTTGAACAATCTAACATTGTCTGGTGCCTGCGGTGCTACTGCAGCAACAACACAATTAAATTAGGTTCTTTATATATATATTGTTTTATTTTTTGGCTTATAGGCCAGATTAAACTGTCTTGGCAGGCTGCATACAGCTGAACATCCCCATTCCTTATTTATATGATGAGCTGCTCTATTGTTTTTATTATGACACCGAAAATCATTTTTTAATGTCAAATATGAACAAATCGTCTCACTTCCAGTCGTCGTGTTCAGCTCAATGCAGCGAATCGTTTTCTGTTTAATTCAAAAGTATTATAGGTCATTCCCGCTTCTTGAAAGTGAGGTTCCTGGTACATGATGAGTAAAGGAAGTCTCCACGTCTCGTGTTACTTATTTAGTCCAAGAGCAGTTCAGCCCAGTCTCTCATAGCCCTGCTGTTAGTGGGATCAGACCACACGTCTTAAACTTGGCAACATGATATTGTTTCACTGCTCAGAACACAGCTTGTTGTTAATTTTTAAAATTATTATCTGATAGCGTCCCTATAAAGTGACATACACCAAACATAAACAATGAAATGATATGCAAATATATAATTACAGATGAGGAAATAAAGGATGCATAATTCAAAGCTACAGTGAGGAAGGTCTGGGAGAGGATGGTGATTCTAAGATTGCATGCAGTAAATTGGGGTTGTTACTAAGTGGATTATGGCTCGGCGCTTCCTGGATGCAATCTGGTTTTGAAATAGCCGTGTCTTATTGACAGCAGCTCTTTGTTTTACATTACAGTTTGCTGCTCATTCCATACTCATTCCATACTCATACATTCCATGACACAGTAACTCTACTGCTTTAGATACAGAACAGTGACAGGGAATGTACTGTGGTGACACACCTTCAGCTCTGTTTGTGCCTGTAAACACATACTCTGGTGAGACGGTGAGACACCAGCTCATTGGTCCAGGCGTGCAGACTCACCCTCAGACTGCAAACTCAGGATTACGTAACGTAGTGCAATCTCCTGGACCAGCTAATACAGATCCAAGTTCCACAGCAGGTTACCCAGCAGCTTTGCACAGCGCTGCCAGTGGGGGAGGGGACAGTTTATGGGATCATCGTCCTCATTATATCATGCAGTGCTCTGAAGTACACAGAGCGCCAATCACCACAGGCAGAAAGCGAACACTTCTGTGGTGATTTACTTTTGACAATACCCTAAGCTTCTGTCTAGACCTGGTAATTTACAGTACACATTTGTGAACAAGCCTTGATGGTATCATAAACGTCATGTTTTGTGAAACTAATTGTGGACTGTTTTGTTGGGCCATAGTGGCACAAGGCACTGTAGGTTTTGTTGGCTTTATATTATTTACTCTGTCAGTTATGACCTTTTTTGGGGGGGAAATCTCATATATTCAGCATGAATTGGCAGCATTGCAAACTGGACCAACGCCCAGTATCCGACCTAGTAATAATAATCACACATTAGAGAAATAGATGCCAAACTGAGCAGCTCTTGTACATTATCACAATCCAATAAACTGAGAGCAGCCTTTTGATTTGATGATGTAAACAGAATGTTAAGAACATCAAGCATAAACATAACCAGATTATGAGTATGTCTATTATATCAGTGCACAGCTGGTTTTGAACCGATGAGGGAGCAAAAAACATCTGCTGATGCTGTTACTGCTCCACGCTGATCCTACTGATTGTAGTTTTGCATTTGTGCTGCCTCGGCCCACATTGACAAACAGCAGAGTCCAGTCCGTTTCTCATTCCCTTTTTATTATGTTTACTAGGCCCTTGTACCAATTGTTAAGTTTATTCTCTTAATCCTGTATCATTGTTTTGTTTTGGTTTTTGTAGATGTAATCTGTGTACTGAAGGTTGTGCAAGAAACTGCATTCGCATAGGGAAGCATGAGCAGGAGATGCGAGCTGACACTGATATCTTAAATGCATTCCTGTGAGTGCAAACATAGTTTGGCTGCAACTGGCAGTTCAGAGTCTCTGCAAAGACAACAGCAGCCCTTCCCTCCACCACCTCCTCCACTTGCCAGCTTTGACCTTGCCCCTGGTTTCCTTTACCCTTTATTATTTATTCTGCCAGCAGTGGAATCCATCTTCTAAATATACTGCAGTAGGCTGTGCACATCTTAACGTTTGGTTTTGTGGTAATAAAACACAGAGACGGAAATTGAAAAACACAACACTATTGTACCTTTGTGAAGATGATGGATCATAAAAGCCTCTTTGTTTTGATAGGCTGCTATGTAGAGATACCTGTCAAACCAGTTTGGGCTTGTTATGCTCACTTGCACAGGTATTTCAAATAATGACATGCTATAATAATTTCACTCCCAGCTTAGATCCGTTTTAGAGATGCTCATTTACATTTTTGACATTTTCTTCTGTAGAACCAAAGCTTGGGCAATTCATCATTCTGGCTTTTGACCTTTCCGCTTGGATGGCGGCACATTTAATGCTGTATCTCCTAGCCTCACTTTAGTATGTAGGCCATGGTATATTGTGTTGTTCTGCTCTTCCCTCATTTGTGCATAGCTGAGAAAACAGTGATGGAATTCTACCATGTTGTGGGCCCGTGAATGCTGCTCCTCTTGACTTTGACATAACTGCATTGTCCTCTGTTCTCTGGAGGTGGCCTCAATCCCTTTCTGAACTCCCACCAGGAACAGAGAGGTGGCATCGCTCATCCTTGAAATAATGGCAAACAATGAAGTCGTTTTTTTTGAAACGATTGACAGTTATATCGCTTTTGTCCCTCGGCTGCTTGGCCACTGTTATGACAGATCCTTTCAGCTTCACATTCTCAGCAACGTTTTCATTCGCGGGAGAAAAGGTTGTGGCGAAAAGAGCTGATTCTGCGATAGAGAAAGGGTTTATTATTTCACAGCTTTGATATCTATTACCTATTTAATCTGTTGACCTATATATCTGCTGTATATTATAATCTAGGACAACTGTTTTGTGGCTAAATAAAAATATCTTTTTTTTTGCCTTTGTAAACACCTGATCAGCAAAACTTAGTGCTGTTGTCGCTGTGCTATGCTGAGGCTGCAAAACAGAACGGGATAGATTGCTGTTCTTGCAGACTGGAGATGTTGTGTCTCCGTGAGAAATGTTTGCAGTATGATTGTGTGCATATGTGCTGCACGTTACCTTGAACAGAGGATTGTATCCAGAGGTGTAACTTGCCTCCTGTTAAATAACACTTTTGTTTGGAATAGTTCACCTCAGTTCTATCCACTGACTGATACATTTTAATTCAGTCATTTATGTCAAGGTCATGTGTTTTTTTTTTTTCTATACCCTGCGATCATCAGCCCTTTAGTTAGTACCACACAGCTCATTATCTCCAGCGCTGTTGGTCCCAATGTTCCCTGAATGCCTCATCTCTAGTCCCCGTGCACTGTCCTTTGAGAGTCCTACTGATTTCTACATTTGTGTTTGGTATCGGGGCTGTTGCTGTGCACGCTTTTTGGTCTCACTCAGCATCTAGTCTGTCAAGTCAGACCACCTGCGCTTTGTAAATGTGCTGAGTGTTTGGAAACTCTTTAGATTTATTCGTGCCAGGTGACGCTTCAGCACACGCACACTGCTTCCTGTAGCACAACAGTGATCTCCAACGGGTCGGCTAATGCAAACAGGACGGCTGGAGCAGGAGATGACGAGAGGCAATGAGTGTAAACTGACAGCTCAGCGTTCAGTGACAGCTGGAGCTAGACAAAGAAAATCATGACATCATTGCTTCAGGTGTTGCCTGAAGTCAGCACAGCGAGTGTTTTTGCCACAGCAGGAAGTGGAGCAGTGAGAGATGAATTATGGTTCTAGATTTTTAGATTATGAAGTTCCCTTAAATTACTCTGTAACAGTAAAACCCCTCATAATCATTGTCAGATTTTTTTTAAAAATCTCTTTATTTGTTGTGTTAACAGGAAGAAGTCCTTTCTCTTCTCTGCACTCTACGCTGCCTGTATCCTCGGGGGCCGTCATGTCATGAAACAAAGGGAGAAGTTTGAGCTGAGGAAACCGCTGGTGCTATGGTCACTCACGCTTGCGGTTTTCAGGTGAGGAAGGGTCGACATTATTGATGACAGTAGAAGTACCTGGATTTTCTATGTAGAACAATCCTGATTATGTAAAATTGACTGTCTGTATGTGTAATCTGAATGTTGAATGTTGACTGAATGTTTGGAAGCAGCCAAACGTGTGTATGTGCGGAATGTCTGTTAGCAAACACGTTAAACCAGATTGTGAAACCAGAAGTGCAGCATGTTTGAACTCACTAAAAAACAATGCATTTGCACGGACTTGTTTAGCCCTTGTGTTTGTTCTATACGGTGCATATGAACGGTGCATTGTATAGTAAGTGCATCAAAATGACATGTTTAAATGTATTGATAAGAATTAATTATTATTATTAATAATAATAATTAATTTGCTATATCTCTCTGTGTCTGTGCAGTATATTTGGTGCCATCCGTACTGGGAGTTACATGACGTACATCTTGATGACTAAAGGGCTTAAACAGTCGGTTTGTGACCAGAGCTTTTACAATGGACCTGTCAGCAAGTTCTGGGCGTATGCTTTTGTACTTAGTAAAGCACCGGAACTGGGTAAGACCATCCTACAGCAATGTTTTCTTTTCATTTTATAGTAATAGTACTCTTAACATCTGTTCATAATAGGTCGCCAATAACATTTGATTTTATGTTCTTAGTAAAATTAGGTCTTGTTAGGTTTCCCTATTTGTGTTGACTCGTGATGTATAATAAATAAGCTAAGTGTGGCAGCTTTTGCTGTCACCTGTGGTTTTATTATCTAAAGGGAAGCTAGTTCTTTAACACATTTCACCTGTGCTGTGTTTGCCAACAGTTTTGTGCTGTTAGATTTTGTGGTTCATTTATTAATCATTTTCTGTGTTTGATAGCAGCTCGAATCACAGCCAGTCATTTTGAACGGGCCATCGACACTGATATTCTCCTCCTCTGCCTTTTCCTATTCTGTCATTCATCCTCTTGTATTTCACCCCCCCCTCTTCTTAATGTTACTTCCCAAATCTCTTATACAACTCATGTAGGTGACACTCTGTTCATCGTCCTGAGGAAACAGAAGCTCATCTTCCTCCACTGGTACCACCACATCACCGTGCTCCTGTACTCATGGTACTCCTACAAAGACATGGTGGCTGGTGGCGGATGGTTCATGACAATGAACTACTTAGTCCACGCTGTCATGTACTCTTACTACGCTTTGCGGGCAGCTGGCTTCAAGCTGTCCCGCAATTTCGCCATGTTCATTACGCTGACCCAGATCACCCAGATGCTCATGGGCTGTGTGGTCAACTACCTGGTGTACTCGTGGATGCAGCAGGGTCAGGAGTGTCCATCTCACATGCAGAACATTGTGTGGTCCTCCCTCATGTACCTCAGCTACTTTGTGCTCTTTGTCCAGTTCTTCTTTGAGGCCTACATTGGCAAGTCCAAATCATCGGCTATGGCTTTGACCAAGAAGAGGGAGTAAAAAAAAAAAGAAAAGATGCCACAAGTATGGAGAGAAGGGAGTTTAAAAAAATGAGAAAGCTTAAAATAGAGATCATGGATCAGCAACTTCAGAGGGAGAGAGAAGAGAGAGATTCGAGGGTAGGAATGGGTTTGGATGATGGAGAGATTGAATGGAGGCTGGGGAAGTGGGTGTGGGATGGGTGGGACGGTCAGGTGGAGGAATTTTGTGCTTGAGCATTACTACTAATGTGCAGTTCTAAAAAGTGTGACATCTTTATTGAGGAATGCTGAGGAAGCTGTGGTGCCATGATCAGAAGCCATCACGAGTTGTCCCCCTTAAGTGTAAGAGAAAAAAAAAGTTTTTTAATTAAACATGACTACTCCTCAAAACCTAAAAGATAACAAAACGACACTCGATTAAAAAAATTTACATCTGCCACAAACATAAGTTTACTTGTTATTTAAAAAAAGAAATCGGTATATAAGAAGATGGATAGAGTCTGTGTTACTGTAAGCCATCTGAGTATGTTTTTGTCCGTCATCTGTGTTTGTTGTTTTGTTTTGATCTGTCGGAGGAAAGGTTTCAAACTATGGTGAGCGCTTGAAGCCGCTGTGTGTTGGTGGTGATTGTGACCTGATGGGGCGAGCAGCACTGTATTATTCTGTGTTACGTTGCAAAATGTGATCTTTTTTCTCAGGTCTTAGGATATTACTTTATTAATATAATATGCATATCACGATAAGGAAGACAGGTACAACATCAGATCCGAATAGTTGAAACAAACTGAAAGATACCGATTGGACTGACTGGCTACGATGATCAAATTGCACGTGGGCATGAAAACAGTGCCCCGCCTCACCTTTTGTCTTGACCTTGCAGAAGTTGCCCACCAGGACTTGTTGATTTCTAAATGCTCGACTGTCAAACCAGTGAAGAAAAAACATCTGTCGGACACTGAAAGATGAAACGCAGGATGAACATTTATGTTTAGCAAACAAAAAAAAATCAAACATGCAAATTGTCAAAATCTGCTGTATTGACTTTAAAAAGTAGTATGTATTATTAATGGCGTTTGTTGTGCTATCGTGCATTTGCACTGTATCATTGTCAAAAAGTTGTTGCTGAAAAACGTAATGTATGAAAAAAAAGAGTGCTCAAATGTGATGTGCCTGTAGTGTTCAATTTTTTGTCTCCGCTGTGATATCTTGACATTACACTGTTCCGGAATACTTTATATTGGGTACAAGGAGCAACACACCCTCAGTATAAATATTCATTATGTGTTCAGCTGTTCATATTAGTAGAGAGTATAGTTGTATCAATTTCAAACTATTCAGTGGATCTGAAGGGAACAGAAACAGGTCGTTTGAATATCCACAGCACATCCTGGACCATTTGCTGGTTTTCGCCATAATCACAAATATCAATGTAAAAACAATACTTACACAGCACTAAGTTATATTTCATATTTCCTGGTCGTCCCCTCGAGGTGCAACTGTGCAATAAAGTTTAATCACTAACTACATGTGTGCAAAAGCCATTAAATACAAGGGCAGATCCTTCCCGATGAATAAGACCTGTACAGAAGGGATGGTTATTTGCATTTTGTTTGAAACTTTGTGTGAAAAAAAATAATCTAACAGTATTTTAAATTCCTATCTTTGTAATGAATCAATTGTTATTTCAGTCAAAGGCCATATTAAGAGGGTGTTAATGATAATAGATGCAGGCAGAACTGTTTATGATTTGATAAAATAGTATCCTTGGCAGAGTAGCATCATGTTAAATCGGGAAAACCATTTGTTCTACGACAAAAGTTGTATTAAAGAAGAAACAAAAACTGGATCCACTGTTTAATTGGCATTATAAATGTAATCAGTTTAGCAACGTATGTGTCAACCTGCAATCATTGAAACCAAAAAGAAGAAGGTCACGATTAATATCAAAAGGATTCCACTATATATTTTCACATTGTGTAGCAGCTGGTGTGTTTCACAGGATACAGCCTGCTCATTTCCTGTATAAAACATGGTCGCCGAAAGTCGTCTCCTCATCATTCTTAAAGAACTATAAGATCTCTGTCACTTCAAACTAAGGTATGTCATTTATGACATTAAAACCATTTTTAAAATGATTAATGATATTAACACATTTTTTTCTTCTTTATTGCCCATCAGACTGCTGCACAGAATAAGCTCGAAGGAGCCTGTGAACGACACCATACAGCTGTAAGTAATGAGAAACCACCTTAAAAAGGTTCAGCAAACATTTTGCTGTGTTTGTGTACATTTATTTATTATTTAGAAAGGAAAGTACAAATCTGTGCCAGACTTTCACCTAATTTTAAGCGAAATATCAAAGTTGGTTTGATGCTTATTTTTAAATCTGGCCCTGGGGCAGGTAGTTGAAATTACATCTTTTATTTAACTTTAAATTAATTAAAACTTGTGTCTTTATCAAAATACCCCATGGAGATGCTTTATCTTTTTCCTTACTCTGAACCTAACATGACACTACATCCATCTTTCACTGTAGCCAGTCTCTCTCTTACTAAACCATCACTTCATTATTATTATTATTATTATTGTTGTTGTTGTTGTTGTTGTCACAATTGACAACGGTTACATAGTTGTAAGTGTCGACCCCTGTACAAAGTAGGGTGTCCTATACGCTACTGCCACCTGCTGGAACCGCCTGCTTCTCAAATGTAATCTATCGACAAGACACCAAATACTGTATATCAATGATTAATGTCATCTCCCAGTTGTATTTAACATTTAAACATTAAAGTTAACATTAAAGTAAGTCTGAGGTTACACCTGTACACAGTAGAGAACATCTCCTTATATCAGGTATTTTTTCTTTTACTCTTAAATGTCAGTTTACAGGCACAATGATTAAAAATCAGCAGATTAATCTATAGTTATTGTAATTGATTGTTGCAGCCCCAAAGTAAACACATTGTACTAATCATTTTTCCATAACCCCTGTGCAGTTAACACCCATTATATTATTGTTTAATATATTGTATTGTATTGAAAGTTATAAATGATATCTCTTCAAATACATCTTTATTGTGGATTGTATTAAGATTCGATTCTTTTTAATCTTTCCAAACAGCTGTCTATGAAATGTAAACTTTTCTGTAATGCTTATATTCACTGTCGCATGTTTATTTGGGATTTTCTGCCACATAAGGGAAAGGAAATTTTAGTCTTCAGACTAGTGTCATCAAAATGTTCTTTTCTGCCCCTCAGGAGACAAAACCACCAAGGGACGTCTTAGGCTTGGGATTGTCCCTCCTCTCTCTTGTGGCTCACATATCAATGCTCAATGCATGCATTAGACCCCCTCCACTTTTTTAGAATTTAAATCTGCTGAAATCCTTTCAAACTAGTGTTACTCTGTCCTGCTCGGGAGCCGAGGAGACCAAATACTGACCTAAAGGATCAGAGCAAAGCCTTTGAGTGGGTAGCTAATTCCCTCTTTAGCCCTCATCAGCTGTCCTCCAGGCTGGTGTGGAGACACGGGTGATAAAGCAAAGCTAGCCCCATCTGGCAGACAAACACAAAACTAGCTAAGAGAGAAAGAAATATAAGTATATATTGTATTATTTATTTATTTTTTTGTGCTGTTTAAAGTTCCATCTTATCCTTAAATAATAATAAAATAATTTGTGCATACAAATTATATGAATAATGCAATAAAGACAAGGTAATTATTGACCAAAGGTGGAAAATGCTGTTACTTATATATTAAATCTTGTACATGACACAGATGATGAGGCTGTGTCCTCAGAGCAGATGATATCAGCATTGTGATGGTGAAGGATGAAGAAGACATCATTGGTGTATCAACTGTCTGGACTTCAGAGTCTCAGTGCGATGCTGGTAGTTTTTTTTTTTTTGCTCTCAGTATAAATTATCAAAAGAATCTGAGGTAGGAGAAGATGTTTATCAATGACCTCCTCCTTTTTTTTCTATTTTTATGGATACAGGTGTTGTTGGCACGTCTCCACAGTAGGCAACAATGAATTTGTAATTCAGCAACTGTCATCTGCTGACATAAAGCTACTGGATACAATCTGCAAAACAGATTATTCATTTCAAGATGACAAACATCCTTCAAGTTTTCCTTTTTCACAAACTGAAATTTAAATGGCACCTCGTTGCAAGTCTTTGTATTTAGTGCATATTTACAACACCATTTAAAACACGGCTGTGTCACAAAAAAGAAAACAAACCCCCCCTGACTCCCTGTTACCTACAGTGTCAGTGACTCTATTGCCCCCTGTTGACCCAATTGAGGAGTAATAAAAAATAAATTGACACTGGGCCCAATTTCATCTTTACCTGAAGGCTGAGCTGCTGCTGTTTGGAGTGCTGCCCTAACCCATCTCTTAGCACTAATGGAGGCCAATATATATAGATAAGTGTGTCTCGCCAGGAAAATCAATATCTGTGTGGCCTCTGATGGTTTTTGAGTGAAAGTGCTTTGTTTTCTGCCATTGCCTCGAAACAAAGAGGTCGTGGCTGCTTCTGTTAACAATTCCCAGTCAACCTTGAGGCAGAGTTGCAGACTGAGTAGACAGTAGTGGTGGTGGTGGAGGGTGGCAGCGTTGGTGCCAGCATCACTAGAGCGTTAGATTTGGTGGAGGAGAGAAAGGCATCGTCAGTGGAGCGTGGGCGAGAGCCATGAAGAGGTGTGATGGGCTGTAATGAGACTCAGACGGGCCGAACGAATCTTCATGTCTTTTCATAATGCAATTAAAAATGTTGTTGACACATTACTGAGCCGTACTGTAGCTAACAAAGCTCCTCCTTTAAAATCCAAATACAACACACTGAACGGGGAAAAAAAACGTTCCATTCAATCACGCCATAAATATACAGTTAACATACAGCTCCTCAAACAACAACAGAACGTGGCTCTTGAACACAAGTAAGCGATTATAATATTATTATAATTATAATTTAAAAAAAAAATTGTGATTTTAAACCAAAGTCAATATAGAGCGTAATCACTAGCAACATTTAATACTTTATTGGAAAGGCTGCACAAACAGCATTTACACCGTTTGATGTGTGGGGTGAAATCATTGCCAGTGACAGGTGAAACGCATGAATCTAATTTAAAACACCTGGCGGAGTTCATCATTTTTAGTAGAAAACGAGGTCCTGAGTAAAAGAAAAATGCGTCTGACTAAAACATGGACAACGCAGATGTGACTTAAGGATCTTAAGGAGTTTTTTCTGCACTTAAAAAGACAAATGGAAAAGTTGTTGTCTCAATGATGATGATATTTTTGGCAGCAAACAGCAGAACAATGTTAGGTGAGTGTGTTCTTTCTACAAACATACTGCTAATACGAGACATGATAATACAGATCTACTGTAGAAACTGTACAAATGTATATTCAGATATTACACGTAAACTAGCATCAAGAAGAATTTCAATCCAAATGGTAATTAGATTAGAATGCAAGCATTTATTCTTCTGTCTGAAAATAATAAGATTGAGTAACATAAACAATAATGCTGCATTATACTCCTAATACTACTCCCACAATGCACTGCTCTGAAACTAATTATCTCCATAGTATTCTGTAAAGGGACACTTTCTCTACTTTATACTAATCATCTCTCATTTTCATTTTGTCTTGATCAGAGTTGATCACTCGTTGTTGTTGTATTTTACAAATCACAGTGGTCGGCGTGTGAATTATAATCTCAGTTTGAGACGAGTAAATGTGAAATTATGGATAGAGGGGAAAAAAAAGCGACAGCCGGATGTCACAGTAATTCTGCCTTCGGTGGTGCAGTTGTTTCTGCTGACGTAGGAATCAGGTGACTCTCGGTGATTGGTGTTGGCTTGGAGGTTGACAGTGATGGACACTGGGTGTGGTAATTTCCATGGCAACAGCCGACACCATGGAACATTCATACCCTCTGTTGTGTTTGGACAATGTTTCTGATTCCTCAGGCACATGGTTCTCACCTGATGATGAAACAATAGCATGGTTGCAGACATTGCTGTCAGGAGTTACATGGAATAATGTCATTGATGGTTTCTGGTACCTGTCTCTGAAGAGCAGGATGGACAGGCAGCTCTTCTGGGACAACCTGAGGCTGGGATGACTTTTCCCTTCACACCATTTTCAGTCATCACGTATAACTGCACGTTGATACAGTAAATGATCAAACCCTCGGAATTCAGAGTTTCATTGGCTTTGTTTTGCTTTGTTTTGTTTTTTTTACTGTGGTGGTTGACTTGTCTTACCTGAGGAACACCGGGGGTGGCGGTTTCTGACATGCTCTCGTCTGTTACACTGGTCTCACTCACATTATCCACCGAGGGCTGTTTGTGGAGGAATCTTCTCGTTCTGTGTAGAAGACAGAAAACAATCAGTCATCGCTCAGCTTAATTAATTAATTGATAAATACCAGAAGGAGAAGGACTCCGATCACAGCAACATGCAACAACATAGCTTTCTGTTTCTCTGATTTTACTATTTAAATTATTATTAATGTGAGCTTGAAAACAGGATGTGAAAAACATGTTTTTGCCAATATTCCCGTTTGGTGCTGTAAGAAATAAGAAACGAAAAAACCACCACACTCCGACAGAAGCTGCCCAAGTGCACTTGCAGTCAAGTGCAGCAGACAATATGAGGCAGAGCTATTGGCAGCCATGTAGCGCTTCCAGTGGGGTCATACCTCACCGGCTCCATTTTGTAGCTGAGAAATGACCTATTTTTATGTGTAATTGCTGTAGAACAAGCTAAACCAAGCATGTAATTGAAAGCGTGCCACTTCCACAGGGGGAGCCAAGGCTGCAGACAACAGGATGTAGTGGGTGCAGGTGGGGGGGTGTGGGGTTTGATGGGGGGGTGTGCTTTGCCAGTCAAAAGAGCGGCGAACGCCAGCGGCTTTGTCCGTAAGCCGGCCAAACAACCATAAAACAAATCAGCTACTCAGAGACAGCTCAGGTGGAACCAAGATGGAGGAGGGGCGGCGATGTTGCAGTTCAGGTCTGCTCCTTCACTCAGCCTGCCAGGGTGGCGTGCAACCATTCGTTCCACATGTGATCTGACCCCTGACCCCCCGCTGTCACGCAGAGGCACCTACATTTCACGGATCACGGCGCCGTGGGTTTGATAGACACCTCTAAATTCTGTCAGCTCATTCAATGTTGAAACCTGTGTGTCCAGCGTCCTGATGACGAAACACAACACTGCTTGTGTTACTCACCATTTCTGCAGTGCATAAACAAACGCACACACTATGACACTATACTGCATGTGTGTAGATATATAACAGCATGTCTATATGAAACCCAATTAATCAATTAGGAAGTGACTTGTTTCTGATGCACCAGTGTCTAACTCTTTTGTTTTTTTGTTTCTTTCATTATATTCTCCTTTAATGTTGTTTATTTACAGCGGCGTATGCCGGGGTCCTCTCACCTGTAGCAGTAGGTGACACAGGCGGCGATGGAGAGCAGGGAAACGAGTCCCACCATGCACGCCGCTATGGCCACGTTTCTCCTCTTCTCCTCCTCGGCCTGCTGAAGCTCCCACCACTCCAGATCACTGAACTGACAGCGCTCCCCCACGTAGCCTGAGAGACAACTGCCACAGGATTAACAGACACAGGTTACAAGTGAAAATATAATTATTCTATATATATTTTTAATTTTTAAGCCATATTTTCAGTACTTTCTATTGAACACTGGCACTGTTGACACTGTGTTGCCAAGGCTTCAATCATGCAGCAATAGTGACACCTACTGGTTGACTGAAATCACAGTTAATATTGGGTTCAATTGCAAAATGAAATGTGATGAGACATGAAAGCAAAAAAAAATACTCCCAAAGCATAAATGAACCCAGAGGGTTTATTTACTTGCAGGCGTAGGACTCCATTTCAGGGAAGTAGAAGCACACGCCCTGATACAGACAGTAGGACTCGTGGGTGGAGGGGCAGCTTTCTGCTGAGTTGCTGTTGTGGCGCCTGGTGGTGACATCAGCGGGGCTACCAGTCGTCCCCCACGTCGATGTGTTCTCCAGCTCTTGAGAAGATGGAGGAGTTGGGATTTTCATGTGAGTGCATTTCACAAATATTCCGTATGTCACAGCTGAGTTTTTAAAATCACCTTATGATCAAATGTCAAAATACAGTCGTCTCGGTTTCAGTATTTTTAACATTTGCTGTAAATATCAGGGACTCACTTTGACACGTTTGCCCGTGGCTGTGGTATCCAGCCCGACACTTGCAGAGATACTTCCCCCAGGTGTTTTGGCATTCAGCGTTTTTGTGACAGTTGTGAGTTCCCACTTTGCATTCATCAACATCTGGAACAAAGGGAGGGGAAAAGATCTATAACCAACACAACTGTAACATCACAACAAGTTACATGTGGCAGTTCCAAATCTACACAATACAACGTCTCTATTACCAGTCATGCACTTCTGCAGCACATTTGTGTATTGCATTGCGTTATGTTGACACCTTGTGACCTTTTCCATGTTAGCACTTTAAAGTGTTAACATTACTGGGAGACTCAGTTCATCCCTTATAATGTTTATCTTGAATAAAACGTTATGTCCTCTGCTTTAAGTGCAGCACCGCCTCCACAACACAAAGTGAGATGTGTCAAATTTAGACAAACAGTACAAACTCACCCACGCACAAGTGTCCATCACCTGTGAAACCTTCCAGGCATGAGCAGGTTGGGCTGCCAGCCTGTAGGAGGCACTGTGCATTCACGTCACATCGCAGTGAGTAACATTCATTCTGGTCTGACAGGAGGGGACATGTGGAAACACAACATCTGGTTAGAGGAGTGAGAAGCACACATCGTTTTGCTGAAGGTGGACTCTCACCTGCGACCATCTTGTCTGTGTAGAGAGTTGGTTCCCTGCCTCTGACTGTGGTCGAGTCGGCCGATTCCCCGACTCCAGGCTCTACGCAAACGAGACAAAGTTAACGTTTCGTTTTACGCAGTCATTCTTAAGTGTCTCAGCAAAAATCACCTGCTGTTCCGTCTGAAGCGTCAACAGGCAGGCAGCGTTTCCTGTCAGCTGACAGGATGTAGCGCGGCAGACAGGAGCAGTGAGCCAGTCCCAGTTTGCTTTCACACACCTGGGCACAGCCACCATTCAGATGAAGGCAAACATCTGCACCTGATGACAGGAAATGTTGGTTATTTGTTGTCATTCAGCATCTGGAATCAAACAATGATCTAAATTCCTCTTATAGCAAATATTTACCCTGAAGCTAAAGAGCCAGACACATCTGTTATGTACTATACTGTCCTTGTTGCTCTACCTGGTTTAGCAAGTGGATGGACCACCACGATGGACGCTGGTTGGACCATGTTGCCATGGATACTCTGGAGCTTCTTCCCAGTACGCTTATGAATGCTCTTCAGCTGCTGGTGCTGCTGGTCGGAGATCCAAAGCCTGTCTTCAAATACCGCCAGGTCAAAAGGTCGACCTGAACGAATCGCAGCGGAGGAAGAGAGACTGGGACTGAGTGGAGTACGTGATACCAGGTGAGGGTCGTCTTCTCCTCATACAGCTGATGTCATCATCTGTGTTTGCATGTTTCAGAAAAAAGCCTCACCTACTTGGTTCTCTGATAGGATCCGTCGGTTTGAGCCATCCAGGGCAGCGGTCTCGACCACCCCCCTTCGCTGGTCGCACCAGAACAGACGGTCCGCGGTGAAATCGATGGCCAGGCCGCTAGGTGACACAAGGTCAGTGCTGACGATGACAGTCCGGGCTTTACCGTCCAAAGAGGCGCTCTCCACCACAGGATGGGCGCCCATATCAGTCCAAAACAACTTCCTCAAAACGATAAAAAGAAGACAATTAGGCATACATACAGTATTTGGTTTTTTAAATCAATTCTACTAACATTATAATTATAATGCATCAATCATGAGAAATGAACATATACTTGGCCAGTGGATGAACTGCAATCCCTCTTGGTTTTTCCAGCCCTTTGCTCACAATAGTTTCTCTGTTTAGTCCAACCAAGGTACTGCAGACGACAGTTGACTGGCTGGAACACAGCAGGGCACAGCAAAGTAAAAAAACAAAACAAACCAAAAAAAAAAAACTGAAGTTCTCTGTTTTGTGTGCGTTCAGCAACACCACAATTTCCTAAAAACACTATAAAACCTATAAAAATATAGGTTTAATAGCGCACACCACAAACCTCTTATCAGTCCAGTACATCTTGCGATGGACCCAGTCAATTGCCAGTCCCTCCGGAGAGCTCAGACCCTCAGAGATGACAATGTCTCTGGATCCACCGTTCAGATCGATCCGCTCAATTGTCTTTTGGCTTATACAAGCAAAGTATACCTTAAAATGTAAACAGAAATGTTATATATATAAAAAAAGTACATTTTTTGAACAAACTAAATAACATACAGAATCTGTATGTTGTTGTATTTATATATGTCTGTATTAGAGACAATTGTTAAAGCGGAAAAAAATAAGGGCCCCTTGAAAAAACTGAAAGTACAGCATTTGTCCACTAGGTGTCATTGAACGTCTGAACCAAACACTGGTCTACCTAAATTCTGATTACGCTGCAGGAGCCCTGAGACCTGAGGTTAGCACAGGGCACAAGCTGATAATTAATCTGAATAAATGAAGTGACAGATGATGTTTACTCACGCTGTTCTTCACTGGGTCATAGTCCAACGCTATAATCGTTCCTCTGGGCTCCTCCACCAGGGTTTGATCTCCTGTGCCGTCAGGATGAATCCGTCTTACATCTACTAAATTAGCAACGAGCAGATAGGGTGGTGGTCCTGAAACATACCAGCAGAGTGTTTCTGATCATAACAGGTGTCCTGTAGCAGATGTTAACACAGTGAGCGGTGACATTGTGGCAGGAAGTGGCGAGGGGATTATATGCCTCGGTCATGGTATGACTCACCAGTGGCGATGCACTGTTTGCCATCCTGGTGGAGCTCGTAGCCAGGCAGACAACCACACTGCCATCGACTTGGGGTGGTAGGAGTGCAGAGCTGACTGCAACCTCCTGTGTCTGCAGATGAGCAGCCTGTGACAGCCACAAAAAAATAATTATATATATATATATATATATATATAACTATAATTATTGACACTATTTTATGGCCTGTCTATAATTAATAATAACTATTGCTGTCCATACCAGTACAGGCCTGTCCATCATCCTGTAGTAACGATCCTTCAGGGCACACACATACGTCGCCCTCATCTGTTGACAGGCACCCGTGGCCGCACTTACTCATGTTGCCTCCACATGGTGTGATCTCTGAACACAGACAGGCATCAAAACGTTTTGTTGTTTCAACAAAGACAAAACCGAATTCATTAAATCCAAGCTAGTTTAACACATTTAAGTCAATCATACTATATAACTTAAGTCATATTGGACGACCATTAATCAAGGACTGGATTCATAAGGTGATGTTACACGTTCAAGTATTTCCCAGGTTATTTACAGGCCCAGCAGGTGACAACAAGCTCCTAATCCCCTGTTCGGTTAAATCTCTACGTGAAATCAGCCTGGGTCCCATCAGGCAGGTGGGGGTGATGTCATGTTACCTCACAGGTACATGGTATCTCCAGGTGTAGGAACTGTAAGCTGATGGTAGCCATCTCAGGCAATTTTCATGATATATATATATATATATATTTTTTTTTTTCTTCAAATGACTGAAGCAGCACTGCTGTATCCTCCCCTGTGTAATCTCTGCTGCTGTCTCACATTGTCTGGTCTGTTGCCTGGCTTCTTATGGACCTTGGCAAAGGCTGTCCCCTGCACAGCTCAGACAGCCAAAGCCGCTGACAGATATGTTCCCGATTGCAAATGTCACCTCATCACGTAATCTCATTGTGTCTGTGGAGCACGCCTCGTAGCCGGGAGATAAAGAGAGGCGCGATTAAGATGTGTCCATAATGTCTCTCATGTGTTCTGACATTCTGGTAATCTCTGTGTGTATCTTTATAGCTTTTAATGGCAAGTTGGACAGAAGATTATATGAGTATTTGAGAACAAGAGTAAATAAACAGATTGTATCATCTGAATTTATGAACTGTTATGGCACTGCACAGTTATACAAATAAACCCGATCAACGACTATAAATTTAATAGTTAAAAATACTTTTTCAGTTGTAATACTTTCAGCAAAAATTCAGTTGTTTTGACTAATTTATGGAACTAAACATATTTGTACATCTTCCTCATGACTGCAATTTATGTTTGTGCCAAAAATATTAGATTGTCTGAGGTATTTGTCCATTTAAAAACAATCTGTTGTGACGCAAGCAGCCAACAGCGCCTCATTATGGCCAGAGGAATGACCAGACACATACTCAGATTATAGAACAGGAAAAACTGGATACGGACCTTCGCTAACTTTGAATGTGACGTACTTGTTTTCGTCTGCTTCACACATTCTCTCAATCTAGCGACGATTAGGCCTTAAAGACTGTGACAGAGTGTTAGTGTTTTGACCCATGTACCCTAACACACAATTGGCAGTTCACATGAGTCTCGTCTGTCTGGTTGTCTGTGACCCTGCCTTTTTATTGGCCCCGAGAGGTCAAGGTAGTGTCTGGAGGACAAATGCCACCTTTCATAAAACCTAAAAGAAGCTCTAGTCCCAAAACATGAGCTACATTCATTATTCTGACCAAAACAAGGTGCTAGTGTTGAACAACGCCAAAATGTTTCTTCTCCGTTATTGCAGTGTGATGTGTTTTTAGAAGTTTTTAGAAGTTTTTCATGTTAATTGTTCAAACTGGTATTAGAATGAGTAATATATTTAACTGATTAACATGATGGCAGTATTAGTAACCATGGTTCCACTCTACCTTGACATGTCTTCCTGTCGGGCAGGAGGGCGTAGCCTTTAGGACAGGTGCAGAAATAGGAGCCCGGGATGTTTTCACATCCGAGAGAGCAGCCATGGTTCCAATGGGCACATTCGTTTACGTCTGTGTTACACAGAGAAAGACATTGTGGCATAAGATATTAATTAGCATATTATTTGGAATTGCCAAATGGCAGCTTTGGCAAAAGAACACCAACCTTCACAATGTGTTCCTTGCTGACTCAGCACAAACCCCTCACTGCACTGGCAAACCCCGTGCTCAGCCAGGTTTGAGCACACGTTAACACAGTTCCCACTCAGTTCGTCACAACCTGTTCAAAAGAGTTTATATATATATATATATATGTATGTATATATATATATATACCATATGTATGTATGTATGTATGTATGTATGTATATATATATATATATATATATATGTATGTATGTATATATGAGACAGGGTCACCAAAGGAAATACTTCTGTTAAAATGGGTAGATGCTACAAAACAAAGTTTAGCTGCAACCTGGAAGTGATGGTAGGGAGTCTGCCAGTGGCTGTTTCAGGGGATGTACCACTTTAATATCACCTGGGGGTTTTGCCAATTGTTTTGTGTTTACATCCTTTGGCTTTCCACCAGTGTACTTGTTTACTTGTTTGATAACCCGAGATGCAGCATCACTGTAGTACAGGTACTGCAGGAAAATGGATATGCCCAGTGCCTGAGACCTAACAAAGAACAAAAAAACAGTAGATCGTGAGTGGAAGTAATTCTAGTGCCTTAATGTTTATTATTTATACACAGCGAGTTCAGGCGGCTCACCGAAGCGGCTGATCTATGATGTGAAGGGCCTTTCCGCTGTAATCACAAGAGCCAATGGCGCTCTCTCCCTGCAGACCAAACTGAACCCAGAACAGTCTTTTGTCTTGTTGGTCAATAGACAGTGCTTGCAGTTGCTCTGCTGTCTTAATAAGTGCCGTTTTCACTTGTCCAGTCACATCTGACCTCTGGATGCTTGGAATCATTCCACCACACAGCCAAAACAGAAACCTGCAACAGTGTGTATGGAGCCAATACAGAGAGGCGTGTGAGGATGTATTTTGGAATTCCTGCATAGTTTTCTCCATAACAAATGAATATATTCCGTTGTGTGTTTTTCATTTGCCTGGATACGCCCATGTCTTTGATATATGAGATGGGTGGTACGTGAGGGCTCAGCCTTACACCTGGCGCAAAAGGACAAAAATCAGGTGTGGTCTGGCACCTCATTCAGCAACAACCCCCCTCCCCCCACACGATGGGTTTGGACCTGCCCTGCGAGCGCTTGTGCCTTGCATTTCGGGCCATGTTCTAAAATAGAGCCCTTGGAGTCCGTCTGGTATTTTGCACCTCTGTGCAAAGTGTTGCTTGAAGGAGGTAAATGAAATATTTATACAGTAGTAACACACAAACAAAAGGCCAAATAATAATCTATAGGCTATTTTATATGGACTTTATTACCTGTTTGTTGGATCAACGACTATAGAACTTGGCTGGGTCAAGTGTCTTAAGAGAGTCCTCTCGTTTTTTCCATTTAAGTCCATTCTCTTGATTTTTCCCTTTTCCTGACTTGTCCAATATAAACTGTTCCCGATCCAGTCCACTGCCAGGCCCGAGATGTGTCTGTCAGATGAGTACAGCTTCTGAAAAACGAGCAGGGAAAGGAAAGTGTTGTTGTTACACATGACAATTATCAAATCTTAGTAAATGTTACAATTTGAGTTTTGGTCAAAATAAGAATCTAGGTTTTACAGTTCTTGAAAATAGGCATTTCTATCAGTCAAATTCCTTACTGACTGGAAGCAGTTACACAATCACCTGTTTTTGTGCGGCCTTCACTGATGCTTTGTAGATGACCCCAGTGTGTTTGTCAGCCCAGTAAACTCCCTCTTCCCTGAAATGAAAGTCCAGAAGGATCGAGCTCCCCACACCAGCCACCAGCCTTCTCTGGTTCTTCCCATCGAGGTCCATCCGATGAATAGCTTTACCGCGACTGAATATCAGGAATGGCTGGGAAGCTTAACGAAATCAAACGTCACACAGATTATTAAAGGGACAAAAAGATGTAGTGCAGAACTTTCCAAGGATCAACGCACTCCGTAACTCAACGCCATCTTTAACAATGGTATTACTGTATTAGGATTTAAAACGCTTTGTCATTCAGGAATTTGTCTTTTCTTTAATGATTCGATGTAAATCAGATATAACTGAGAGTTTTTCCTGTTGGGGATCCCGGCTGACGCACTTCCTGTTCCCGCGTCGGGGATCCCGGCTGACGCACTTCCTGTTCCCGCGTCGGGGATCCCGGCTGACGCACTTCCTGTTCCCGCGTCGGGGATCCCGGCTGACGCACTTCCTGTTCCCGCGTCGGGGATCCCGGCTGACGCACTTCCTGTTCCCGCGTCGGGGATCCCGGCTGACGCACTTCCTGTTCCCGCGTCGGGGATCCCGGCTGACGCACTTCCTGTTCCCGCGTCGGGGATCCCGGCTGACGCACTTCCTGTTCCCGCGTCGGGGATCCTGGCTGACGTACTCACAGTTCCTGAGTCGGTGATTCCGGCTGGCGCACTCCTTGCTCTGGTACCAGGGATCTTGGCAGACACCACCTTTGTTCCTGTGTTGAGAGTCCAGGGTCCTGGATGATGCCTCCACTGCTCCAGTTTTGAGGGTCCTAGGTGGCGCCCCATTCGTTCTTGTGCTTGTGGCCGCCAGGAGGCGTCCCTTGAGGGGGGGGTACTGTCATGGTGGTTTTGTGTTCTTCCCCCTCTCACTCCTTTCTGTTCTTCATTGAGAGCAGGTGTGTGGCAGGAGGCCTAGCTGCTCTCCCAATTAGCAGCAGACGAGGCACACCTGATTTTGAATCAGCTCATCTCCTGCTCTATATAAGCCTGGTCTCCTCTCAACTTGGTTGCCAGATGATTGCATGTGTTGGGTTGTTCACCTTTACCCCTCTTGTTTTTTCCTTGTGGTTTTTGGATTTTAGTTTTGGCTTGTTTTTCGGAGAATAAACTACAGTTTCACGTTAACCTGCCTGACTCAGTCTCTGCTTTGGGGTCCAATCTACAATCCACTACCTGACAGGTATTACTGTATTAGGATTTAAAAAGCTTTGTCATTCAGGAATTTATCTTTTCTTTAATGATTCGATGTAAATCAGATATATATTTTTTGTTTTAATCCTGAATGAAATTGGGATGGACACAGATTTTGTCCTTTGTTTGACCAAACTAATCACTGGGACCGGTACGTAACCATGGCAATGGCAATTAACATCACAACAGAAGCGTCATCTGTGTTGGTGTCACTGGGCAGTTGTCATTCAATTTGTCACATTACCTGATATAAGCTGTAATGGGCTGAAGGTCAAGGCAGCCAAAACCTCATCTCTTAGCAACAAAGAGCCTCCTGCAGTTCTCCGGCTCTTAAACATTATTCTGCCATGAATTAACTAAAAGGCTCATCACTTAAAGGATGTGTCGTCAATTTCTAAATTTGTCAATAGGAAGGAATCTTCATTCTAACGCGTCATTGTGGAAATGAGTTTGCTTTCTGAATTGCTATCGATAAAAGGTGCTCTGATCTGTTATTGTCCTGTGCGACCACGACTATGGAGACTGCTCCTAACTCTGTGGAATGAAGGACACAATGAGTAGCACCAGACAAGCGACATTATGAAACGTCTGGCCTGAGATCTCTGAAAGGACCACTGGTTGCTGAGTTGCTAGGAAACATTCTGATGAATCACTGAGCGACGAGTTCACAGAGTGGTCATCAGCATGATTTTTATGTTCGTAATCTCAGTTCACTAAATCATTTTGCTGAACCAGCAAGATTTCTATGTAGTATCCTGTATAGTATCTTTCTATATAGTATGATTTTACATGAGGCTGTATAGGTTATAAACATATCCTATATCTACACATGAGGAAATATACGTTTTGTTTCGATGTCCAAAATATGGTAATGTTAGCGAACACAACATAGATACTCTGTATCTTGATTTCTTGCACAACCTGTGACCAGAGGTATAATCACAGTCTTGGCACAACACGGTGCAACCTGGAAAGCTTGATTGTGATAAATATGTTTTTCTTTGGAGAAACCAAAAAATAGCCACTGGGATGTTTTGTTATCTTGTGTGTGTCTTTGTCACACAAGGTGCTGTTTCTGGCTCCTACAGGGTAGTTTCTTGTAAAACAAAGCAATTTCAGTCAGTTTGGGGAACTAGCTGTCTTATGCATGACTATGACCTTTGAACTTTCTGTGGAGGATACGATATACAGTAACTGTCACAATAATTTGTGGATGTGTTTCTACAGTTCTAGAATTTGTTGTCGAACCAAAACACTATTAGAATTTATCATAAAAGTTATCATTTTTGCCTGAGTGGGTGTTATGTTCTGAGATAGAAATATGGCCGTCTGCTAAAAGAGAAACTCATTCACCCACACACACCACAAGCCACCTTCACTTCAGTGTATTGGATCAGCTGATTAGCCAAGTTGGCAACACAGTGTGATGTTGATTTTGTGGGGTACTTTTTGTGTGAGCAGCTTGTTTTGTGTCATTTTACAGCACATATTAGCAAATAGCAATAGTTGACATACTACATGACTATTAAAATGTAATGCATTCTCTGCCAAACATTGAAACCTCCACATGCAGCAGCATGTCCAGTAGGCTGCAGTACTTTCAGCATCACTTCTGTCAGTAGGATGCGTTGGGATCATCATCCTGCACTGGAGAGGTGTCAAACTCACCCACACAGCTGCTGTTCCTCCCCGTGCGTGACAGGCGTTCGTCCCAGCATGCTGTTCCCAGGGCCAACGCTCCAGGTCTCTGCACCATCAAAAAGATCAGCGCTGTCGTGACTGCTGCAGCCAACATAATCCTCCGCCTCTCTCCTGCTGTGGGAGCTGCACGTGTTCACTCAGTCTCAGGCATTCCCACTGTCGGAACTAGTGCACAAGCGTTCCCCAAAATCTAGCGACATCGGTTCGTTCAGTGTTGGCATCCTTGTCCGAGGCTTCAACCGTTAGAGACAGTGGAGCTTTGCATACCAGTCAATGTCACAGATGGTGATGAGACCAATGCAAGACCCCAACGAAAATATGGTACGCTAAAGGAGGAGAGACACCGCAGTGGTAGGGGAAAAAAAGGGTGTGTGGGATCCTGTGCGCTCCCCACTTTGGCCCCCAGGGTGCCAGTCTGTTTTGGAAGCAAAGATTGAAATTCCTGACACCCCCGTGGTAAATTTTGCACATGCTAGTCCGGCATTGGAGCAAGATCTTCTTTAGGCTGCAGTCGATTCCTCAAGCAGAATGCAGAATATGCAAGAAATGAGGATGAGTCCCACATAAAAACAAGTCTCACCCTCACCCCACCCCCTCACCCACGTCCTCCCTGAATGCCGACGGACGTTTTTGTTTTTGTCTCTGGGACTGAGACACTGAAACATTTATTGATTGATTGATTTATTCCGAGGGACGATAATTGACTTTTGGTACTTTTCCTCCCAAACTAAAACATCCATTCATAAATCGACTGCTCTTACAGTACAATTTTAATTTATACAGAACACACGCACACACACACACACAAGAGATGCACTGTTTGGTGTCTTGTGTGAATGAGATGCCAGTGTGTCCGACTGTCTCCTGGTCATTTGGCTCTCCGTTGGTAAAATTAGTCATTTTCTGGAGAACGGGGCAAGAGTGGAGCCGATTATCCCCAAATTGTTTGTTAGTTGTTCTCCTGGGTGGAAGGAGGAGAAGAGAAAACCTCTATTCATACCCTCCGTGAGTAGGATATTGTCACAGCAGCGTCACCCGTAAGCTCGTACGGGAGCAGGGGAAGATTTACATGGCTGAGAACGTTGCCTTGTCTCCTGACTAATGTTTGCTGTCTGAAAGGCCACTGACCTTTTTCCCACGGTGTCAACCCTCAGCAGATAACAATGGAAATGTTAATGTCCGTCATCTCACTTCAGGTGATTGTTGCACCGGATGACAGATACGCATGGGTTTGAATCATCAGCTAAATTGCGTAGCTATGGATGCAGAAAGAGCGTGGACGCTTTCGTTCGTATTATTTGCCTCCTCGTGTCATCGCTTGTCTTTAATTCCAGCTGGGTGAGTCACGTTTTAAGCAGATACATAGTGAAAAGCCCCTGAGACATTACTTTGGCTGAAATAATGTAGTGCAATTGTGTTTGTTCCAGTAGTGGAACATCATGAAAGTTCATTTTGACCAGTGGTGCCAGTCCCATCTTCACTTTTATATTGTTTGTTTATATTACTTGTCTTCAGTGATTTTTTTTGGAGATATTTGAGTGAATAAATTGAATAGATGTTTATGACTGATCAGATGTATCAAACTAATTTGTGGCCTTCTGCTTGACTGAACTATTTAATGACATCAAATCCAAAACGTTAGACCATCTTCATTTCACGTATCACAAAATGTTTCCAAAACGAACCCACTGCAGGTTTGGTGCGGTGTCACCGTGTATAATCTGTTACTACTTCTGTATCCGCTGTCAACAAATGGCACCAGTCGTGGTTTCCAGGAAATCTGTGATGCAAGTATAAAGTTTAGTGTCAGTAGCCTTGTCTGGGTTTTCTGTTAGGGACAACTGAATTGAAGAAGAACAGGATGTCGGAGACCGGTGAACTAAATGACTGATTAATTAACACGTCGTCCGTCCAGTCATGGTTTATTGATCATTCACGGCCATTCATTGTTCCATTTGTTGAAAGAGCCTGGCTGTGGAACAGATAATAACAGCACATCTGCCATTAGAGATTATTTATGGCTGCAGACTCTTACAGATGGCGGCACAGAGGTATCCATGGGAACGGCTTCCCAGGTCCAGCTATTGTCTGATCAGGATTAGCAGCAGTGGCTACAGTTGACGACTGTAATCCACTGGTTCTCAGAATGGACACGCCTGCTCTTTCTCATTACTGAGTGAGCACATACATGAAATGTAACACTAGGGCTGGATGCACTTACCTTTGTCAGGTAATATGGTACAAGTACATGAGACAAATAGAATTAAATTGATTTATTAGTTTATAATTTAAAAAAAATGTACAACTTAATTTATGGACAGATATTTACATGAAGTCATAGGAACTGGCAACGACTGACCACACATATCTATCAAACACACTGATGTGCTCTCATAAGGCAACAATCTGCAATCCAGTGATGTTATGTATGGGATGGAGAGTGGTTATTGGGTCTTTTTTTGACACACCACGTGATATTTATGTCTGACACTTTGGCATTGAAATAACTTCTGACACCACACAGTTAACTGTCAGGCTCTTTGTGTGGTACTTAGTCCAACGGCAGTGCTGTGCTGCAGTGACAACTTTTTTTAGTAAAAAGTAAGGCTCCAAAAAAACATAAGGACATGAATTTAAGAAAAAAAGCTTTTCCAAATCTTTGTGTAAATCTCTGTAAATTTAGAGTTGATAGGAATGGTTGAATAATTGTGTTAAATAAATTCCCCATGAATTATTTTATAGTTAATAATATGTAGTGAAAAGGCATACACAGATTATATGTCATGTAATGTCTTTCTTATGTTGGTACATGGACACTGATGTCAGCAGAGATACTCTGATCGGGAACTGTCGCTCTTATAGGTCATTTGTGAGTCTATGCTCGACCTGGAGCAGAGGAGCATTCGCTCTGATTCGTGGGTAGGTCTTCTCGCCCAGAGTTCAGTCGGATTGGAGGTCAGAGTCCTTCGTTTCATTGAAATCGTCTCAAACTTCACGTAGCTCTCTTTCTCCAGCTCCTCTTCGTCCGGAGGCGCGTTGCGTCCTTTGCAGTAGAGAGCTAGGATCTGATAGAGCAAGAAAGCAATAAGAGGCAAAATCAAAGCACAGGCGACGCCGCTGACGATCACGAAAAGCTGGCTCTGCCCGCCATCCTCTACATTGTCCAGTGTGTAGAAGTCAATGCAGGGATCTTTTCCGGAATTGCTACCCTTTGCTATAAGGCAAACTGAGTACCTCATGCCAGATGACAATCCCTCTAGAAGGACTTTTCCACTGCCAGCATTTGTCTCCTCTGTCCTTTTGGTGTCGTCTTCACCATAGGGTGCATATACAACCGTAAGTGGCGTGTCATTTGGTAACCCTTTTACTGCCCAGAGCAGCACTGCACTGTCAGATGTTTCCTCTACAATCTTTAGGTCTTTGACAGACTTGGATGCATCGCTCTTGCTTTTTTCATCTGCTGCCAGCTTCCTCTCATTGCCCCCTTGCTGAAGCTTAGTCTGTTTCAGGGAGCCCTTCTGTGAACCATTGCTCGGGGTTGTTTTTGGCTTCTTAGAGATGGCAGATTGTGTTGTTGGTGTTCTTGGGAGAACTGTGGACGTCAGAAACGGAGGTTTGGTCATGTATGATGTAGGAGTTAATGTTGGGCCTGAGCTGGTTAGTTCAGTTCCCATACTTGGCCTCAGTAGGGGGACTGTGGTGCTGATGGTACCAGCAACAGAGAGGGAAATGGTGGCTTCTGCACTGCCAGCGACATTCTTAGCTTTGCAACTGTAGTTCCCAGCATCTTTGGACAGTATTCCATGCAAACTAATGATGGACCATCGGATGCCCTCCCCAGGTGATTCCTGAACTGTGGAGTGAATGAAGAAAACAGAAGTCAGTATGGAACAAGTGGAACCAAGTCTTCACCTACTTTGCATGTTTCACATCTGAATGTTTATTGCTTATCAGCAGTAAAATAAATCCAAAAAACATTCAAAGATTTGAACCTTCCAAAGACTGCATGCTATACCTGTGTTGTTGACTGGTGAGCCACCCGACTTAGTCCAGTACAGAGCTGGTGTTGGCATCCCCGTGGCGTCACATCGCAGGAGGACGTTACTGCCCAAAGTAGACGTGATCTTGGTTGCGGAAGTCATAAGTGATGGTTTGACACAATTGTCAAGTTCGGCACGCTGAAAAAGGACTCCGGCCAGATTCTCTGGTCCACTGCAGGCCAGGAATAAGTCCATGAAAACCACGGGCGTGTCTGCCATTTTGGAAATCTCAATCAGCTTGGAGATTTTACAGTCACAGAACCAGGGGTTGTCCTGGAGGCCTGAACATGAAAAGATGAGATGGATTATGGTTATTCATTGTTTTCTAGCACAATAAAGTTTTCCCCATTTAAAAGTGATAGAAGTTTTATATTTTAACAATTTGGACAATGAGGAAGTCATCAAGTACGCTGTATATGGCAGTGTTGTAGTAAGAGGGCAACACTGAAATGGTGGTGTAGCAGAGTAGAACACCGTTACACTCAATGGCTACATAGTTAGCTGTCTTTAATGCCCTTTACTTTTCTCTGTCTACTGGAAGTTCATATTACTTTAGGCATTGTGCATGTGAACCTACACAATAAACTCTAATTTACTTCCTGTAAGTACCTGCTGCACTGGTGCAATTAGTAAGCACATGCGCCAGTGGATATTAAGGCCGTTTAACCAGATTAGTTTGTCTTAACAGAGGCAAAGCACCTAAGCTTCCTCTGGCCTTCTTCTGGTTTGTGACAACACTCTTTCCACTAGCCTTACTGTGTGCATGAGCGTTAATGAGTCACTAAGAGTTTAGAGACCTTTTATAATGGTTGGAAGTTGAATTGATTAATAGTCTGGGTCATAAATTCATTAAAAAATATATATATAACACAATAAATCTGAGGATAATTTAAAGTGCACATTTGTGCTCAGTCATGGTGTGTGATTGCGAACATGTTTTGACTCAAACTGTGCTCGTACAATAATTTGGAATCTGAAATAAAGGTAAAGACACTTGTTTAGCATAATTCAGTCATTACTGTGCAAGCCCCATTCCTTATGAAATATGCATGGCTCGTACAAACATATTTGTTTATGATGCATGTGCGCTAATTTAACATTACTTCAACAATACAAATCAAATGACAGCTTTTGCCACTTCCTGGCATAACCTAATCGTACCATGTCCTGGCAACCACTACCAGGGCAGGTTTGAATCAGTCAAAGCAAATCTGAATACCAGAAAGTATTCTGCTCCATCCTGTGTAAAACCAAGCCCTCTCCTTACCTAACACAGTTTTCTGTGAGGAATTGGTAGAAATGGGTGCTCCATTGAACGGGGGCCAGATATCCATGAGATCAGAGGGCAGGGTTGATAACTTGTTGCTGGATAGATCCAAGTAGGTAATGTTGAGGAGGTAGGGGATCGCCTCAGTGGGGACATTAGTGAGCCTGTTGTTGTGTAGATCCAGTGTCCTCAGCTTGGGCATCTCTTTTAGAGACTCCCAAGGGAACATGGAGATCATATTTCCATCCAGCCTGAGCTCATGGAGCACTTTGAGGTTGTAGAAACTCCCGGTATCCACTGAGGTTATGGAGTTGTAAGTAATCCACAGGTACCGCAGCTCCGCCAGATAGTAAAAAGCTTCGGTTGGAATTCTGCGCACAGCGGTTTTCTCAATACGTAGTTTAACTGTATCCACTGGGACATTGACGGGGATGTCGGACATGTCTGGGTCATTGCAGAGCACCGATCTGAGAATGAAAGATACATATAATTGTTAAATTATATGTCTTCATATCTATTTTCATATACGCATTTATCTACACCATCCTTCCATCAATCCATCCAATCCATGTGGCATGCTCTTCCATTTGTCGGTCATCTATAGATGGACGGCAAGATCAGAGCTAGTCAACGTCATCATAAATAATGAGTGATCATGTGGACTAACTGCCTCATGAGGAGGAATATCTGGAATTTGCCACAGTCATGCTTTATAACCTAGAACCCAAAAAGGGATGAATTAGCATCACATTAACACAAAGAAAAGAATGGCTAAAACTATGACTTGTACCAATGACTGTCCCTGTATAGGAATTAATGCCTATTAGGTCTTTCTTAGGGATCAATGGATAGTATGTCAATACAGGTTATGGCAATCTGAGATACCAAATTCTTTTTTGTTTTGATTATTCTTTTACTACATTTCCATTTTAAAATGTGTATTATGTGAGTATGTCAACGCGACCTAAAGGAGGCCATATGCCTGAAAATATTATATTTGTGCTCTTCAGCAAACATGTAAATATAACTTGTTAAGTGGCCTGTCTTGCGTTTCCATGATTTAACGCACCAGATGGTCTGAATATTGTGTAATGTTTTGTTGTGCTTGTTTAAATGGGTCAGCGTTGGTAAATGAGCCTCTGAACACGTGTGAAGGTTTTGTTTAAGTTTTACAAAACCTATTCAACAGTGAGGAGAATTATTTATCCACTATTATTTTGTAAGCACAGGTATAGCAAAGGCAATAAGGCAAACCTTTATAATACACCCTTAAACTACACATGATTATAACTTCCAAACTTTTCAAAACACACCAAGTGTGTGTGTGGTTTTTACCTGGTTCCTGTTCCATCAGTACGTCCATGGAAGACACAGGTGCACTGGGATGGACAAAAGGGATGAGCCATACCGAGGCAGCAGAGGAATACATGCACGAAGAGAAGTCGACGCATGGTTTCTCCCAAAGTTCTTACATTGAGGAGAGATCGGGATAAAAGACATCCGGATTCATGGAGAGCTGGAAGAATTATCCTCCCCCACCCCACCCCAAAAAAAGCAAAATAAAAAAGCGCAATAAGAAGCAACAGTACGCAGACTGAAGATCTAATTACAGTATAGGTGACCTGTCAGATTGACGATGTGTGTGTCGGGGGGGGGGGGGATGGGGGGGGTGGGTGTGTGGGGGGGGGGGGGGGGGGCGGATTAGTGGAGGATTTCCTGGGTCACATAAGCTACAGATAGGCAGCAGAGCAGGAGCAGTCCTTTGGACATGGAGCTAATCAGCTAATTCTGGAGGTTTCCCCTCATGTGATCTCGTCAGGCTTTCAATTAGCACCAGTGCATTTTCTTGGTTTGCTAATTATCTATGGTCGTAACTTATGTCCAAATGATTGTCACATATGACTGTGGTTTTGCTCCATTGCTGCTAACCTGCTTCGAAAAGAAAAAAAAAAGATTTTTTATGTAATGATGTAAGTCGCTCCAGAAATCCTTTTCATGGAAATGCATGATTGAACTAGGGGCCAAATGTAAAATGTGTGAGTTTGAGCTCTGTCTGGCACCAGGGTGTTGAGTGTAATCTTGGATATGATTTATTACCTGACTGGATGTGGACCAACCAGTGGCTCTGGGTCTTGGCCAAACTCATCCTGGTTGCAGATAACAGGTATAATAATAACAGATCTAATATACATCTGGAACACATTTAAACGATGGAGAATTTTGCCTATATTGTTCCTTGTGTTTTGAGTTATGTATTCTCATATTGGCATTCAGATTTTACCAAGTATACAGAGTACTTCCTCTCGTCTCTGTAAGTATCACTGAGTTTCACCAACACACATTAAGTACAGTATGTATTTCATTTTTACTAATTCAAAATAGAGTAAGAGGACAAGAAGACACCTAGTGGCATAAGGTGGTTACGCAAGCACCAATTTGTTCTCCGTCTTTCTGTTGGTCAATCCTGTCAGACCATAATTTACCCTCAGAGTCAATAACAGTGATTTATTTTCTCATATATATATATATATATATATGTATATATATATATATATATATATACATATATATATATACATATATTAAAATTATAAATTAAAATCCTAATTTATAAAACCACCAGAGCGATTAACTGGCGTCAAAACAATAGGGGACACAAGCAACATCAAGTATTTATTAACAAGTACACAAGTGAGTTTTATTTATGCAAGCAAATTTGATCATACAGGTCAAATAAGCCACTTCAAGCCGTTGGCACATGAATGTACAAAACAGATTTGATTTAAAGCCTGCTACTATAAGCATTCGTAGTGAAAGTACAAAAGACTAATACGAGGAAAAAGCAAGAGCGTTGGTTGTTTTTTTGTTTTGTTTTGTTTTTTTTAGATCATTACAGATTAAGCAATGTTGGTATTAGTTTTAAGACATGGTTGAGAGCTCATCACAAACTAAATGGACACAACTCAAAGACTACAGTCTCTAATATCAGTAGCATAACGCAGTAAGCGGTGGTGGGGGAGGAGGGGGGGGGGTTAGTACTGCACATATAAACAACGGGTTGATCCAGCAAGACAGTCATAATCAAAATAAAGAAGTGAAATAAAGGAGCTTTTGAGTCAATAAGACTATATTAATGCATGTCCATGCCACGAAAAACATCTAAATTCACAGTCTTTACTAACAGTACAGTTATCCAACTTTGAGTTGAACACCAATGCGCTTACATCTAGAGAGAGAGAGAGAGAGAGAGAGAGAGGGAGAGAGAGAGAGAGAAAGCACAGAAATGGTCAAATAAGTGCATGAGAAACTAGCTTTCAGAAATACTGACAAAACCGACTTTGCCAGACAACGAACTGCCAGTTGTGGTTTTGTAGTTCATGGCGTCGAGATGTGTAAGCAATACAGCTACTGTCATGGACGAAATTTACGGCGACACGCACTTTTCTCACGTCTGAGTGCCACCACAACAACTACGTTTAACTGTCACCTCGTCTGTGTCGTTCGAGACTGTTAGGATGCAAAGTGGACTGACCTACAGCGATCACCTCCTCTCCTCCCCTGAATTGCCCTAAATGTCAGTGTTTAACATATAGGTTGTATGCTTTGATATATCAGTATTTACAGTGCAGCTTTCTGCAAAGACAGGAGTTTAGTATTTATAAAGTTCCACTTTTAAGAAGTTAAAAAAAAGTGGTGATGACAGAATGTTGGCGTGTGCTTTTGTGGCTCAAAGACGATGGAATCATTCACAGTCCTGAAATACATTAAAATGGCAGGGCTATTACAAAATAACCCATCATTTCTATTTAATTGATTTATTCCCGTCTTTGATATTTATCAAGGTAATCGTTTCCTGTTTAACAGGCTTGGCACGTCTAGCAAATAGTTTACTACAAGGATTTTGGTGTTTGTGTCATCTTGCTACTGTATACGATCAAATAGAAAAAGAAAAGCAGATTGAGTTACTTTCACGTGAAAGTGGTTTTAATCCCTGGGAATACTGGTATGACAAAGGCTTCTGCTGCTTCCGAGTTGCGATGTGAGATTTGAAAGTATATCCAAAAGTAACCACCCGTTCACATACAGTACATAGTTATTGAAGATGAAATCTCCACACACAACATGAGAAATGTGCTTGAAAACCCTTTTTTTTTTTAAAGCCCCTGTTGACCCCCCTCGGAAATCAGCAAAACAATAAATAAATGCGTGAGAGCAAAATGACATTTGGCATCAAATAAGAAACTGAAAGAAAGACAAAAAAAAGCAAAAAAAAATATTTAAAGTTAAAAAAAAAAGGAGTAATACTACTGCTACGTCTGATTCTACAAACTACACTAAAATCACTATCAGCACTAAACAACTTGTTGTCAAGGATAATAAACTGCCATAATAATTGTAACACCATCCATGAGAGAGGTAAAGGGGCTTTTTCATCTGAAATGCTGTTTGTGACTGGGGGGGGGGGGGGGGGGGGGGAGGGCCGGGGGGGGGGGGGGGGGGGTCGAGTGACGTTTCCCCCAGACCACATTGTCATATGACGCACCAGTGACATCAGTGGCGGTGAGGGCCCTTGGCGCCATCCGTCCCCTCGGGGTAAGGGATGGTAGAGAGAGAGAGAGCGAGAGATGAGGAGAGAGAAAGAGAGGGGGAGAGAGAGGCCGGAGTGGCAGGGCCAGGCCTCACGCCGGTCTTTATGTGTAGGCATTGAGACGCTCCTTGGAGCGAGTGGAGTGGATGTCGTGAAGCTCCTGCTCCTCCTTCGATTTGATGTCCTCGTACTTCTGCATCCGGCAGGCGTCCTTGACGTAGGCCCAGTTAGCTGACAGCACCATCAGGTAGTGGATCTGTGGGGACCAGTACGCAGTGTTATGACACTGGAATAATTAGCATTCATAATGTTGGTACTAAAACGCTGCCGCCTTCTGGTTCAAATCGATTATGGCAAAAATAAATACAACATACCATCATATATTATATGCAATATAATAAAATGAACAAGTAAGTGTAGTCATTCATGTCTTATTTATTAATTGTGTTGTTTTTTAAACTAACGAGTATCTTCTCTGGAGACCAGCAGGGGGCAGCATTATACTAAATGTGGTCTTGGACTTGTTTCCATGGCAGCTGAGGTTCTAATGACTGTATTGTGCTTTTAATGGCTGAGGCTGTAACATGGCTCCTCGTTTCACACAGAATGACAGTTGTCTTTGTTCCTGAACCACAGATCAAATCAGTGGCTAAATGTCAAACAATAGAAACATTAGCATGATTGTATTTGTGTTCTTCCTGCAGGGTAAGTTGTTGAGGCTGTTGCATTCTATATCATTTATTACTGGGACGTGGCAGTGCATCGGTGATGGTGTTTTTTTCTCTCTCTCCATTAGCTGGAAAACAGGGAAAAGCACTCCGCAACAATTTGCACCATCATCACTGACTAGGAAACACCGTCTGTTTTCCAGAAAATGGCTCCTCGCAAATTACTGAGTGATGCTTGCAACAATTTCTGAGCCTTTCTTCTCCCTGTTTCCATGACAACACACGGACATATCTGGCGCCTCCGAACGAAGGGAGGGAGACAAGCCCTGTCTTTTTCACTGCGCCAAAATGCCTTCCATTCCCATAAGCAGCGAGTCTCTCACAGCACAACACAACACAACACAATGATCACAGTTAATCCAGAAGCAGTTCATTCCCACCACTGCAGAAACGTATTGGCTGACACAAACATGAGATCAGGCCTTTATGATGCAGTAGTTACCGCTGACAACCGGATCAGTGACTCTGCTAAGTGCTCGAGTGGACTGATATTTTGTCCCGTCCCCTGAGAGGGGGGGTGCAGCTTTTACTGGAGTCTCACCATAGCGATAACAGCGGCTCCTGCTCCAGCGAGGGCGCAGATGAACAGGTGGAACGTCATGTCGAGCTGTGGCATGAGACAATCACAACACATATCACACATATTACTCTTCAACACTGACGTGTAAATAAACCATTATAAATACCTTCATATATCTATTCTTATCATTCCATATCTGTTAGATATTTATACATTTCCATTTTTTACACTATGTCATTACAATACTTGCTGAACATAATTATCCTCATCAGTCTTGACCTGGTGTCTTAATGGTTGTTCTTACTACAGAAACCTGTAAGGCACACATTTATGGGCTGTTATGGGTAAATTCATTAATTGCGAAAGGTCAATTTTCACTCACCTCATTAGATTCACACATCTTGTAGAATTTCTCCGTTCCAGCACACACTGTTTTCGCCTCGGCAATTGGCACAATGCCTGAAATCATTGAGGTTGACCATAAAACATATGTATAAATATGATCGGGGAGTGCAATGACTATTGCAATAAAAATAAGACCTCTTTTTATTAGAATCATACGGCCTGGAAAAACAGGCAGGCGACGTTGGCCACTAATTTAACGGTGGCAGCACAAACAGTTGTTGACACACAGGCAGTATTAATGGCCACTGGTGGCTAATGGACTGGAAGAGGTGGCACTAATTAAAAATAATAGCCAGCCACATGAGCCAGTGCTGTGATAGACTTTTATGGATCGGCTTAGTTTAATGTTGTTTTGGATCATTAAAGTTTACAGAACAATCATTTTTCCCAGAAAAATATGGACCGTCGCCCTAAAATTGGGTCGTCTGCGATATTTTGTTTTAAGTGGCTTATTTTGGGACATGAATTTCTTTGTGTACATAAAATGAAACTAATTACGTGTTAAATGTGTCGTAGTTTATTAGATTATGGTGCAGTAGGAGCTGCGTCTACAACCCAAGTTGTCCGCCAAAATATGACTAGCCTTTTTTGCATTATCCCTCCCGCTTTGAGGTTTTTTTCTTTTCTTTTCTTTTTTTAAATAAATAGAATAAATAATAGATTAACTTTTTTTCTGTTGGAAAACTCTAACTCTCCAAGACATTCTGATGGAAGCAAGACGGTGCAGCACAGGTTGAAGGGGTGTTCAGAGGTGTGGGCTACACAGAGATCAGAGTAACTGAGTAGAGTAGTGGGGAGGGGGTGGAGAGACAATATCCATCCTTACCATACTGGCGTGGGTCCAGGCAGAGCGAGGCCCCCTCCAGAACGGTAGCGTTTTGGCAGATGTTCCAGATGTTGAAGTATATAAAGACTGGGAGGGAGGTGAAAGCGGTCACGCCGAGCCAGGCCAGCATGAAGATGTATGTCAGCATGATGAACTGAAAGAGCGACAGCGGATAACCCATCATCATTTAGTCGCCATTGGATAACTATGGTGCGCGTATCCATTTCTTCCTGCTTGTCTTATTCTGGTTTGGATATTTCCACTGGCGTACGATTAACCCACTGTAACTTAATGAACTCATTCATCACAGATACCACAGCATGGCTTATTCCTTTGGCCCTCATTTGGAGCGTCAGTCTGGCAGGGCAATTATATTCCAGTGATAATCTTGTTAGGATTGCTTCCAGCTCTGCGATTTGCTCCTCATGAGGCTGCTCCTAATTTTCCATGATTGTTGTAGACAGTGTAATAAAATTATTGGGATTGGTGATTTTTAATAATATTTTAGAGATTAGTAGTTTTTTTCTTTACCCAAACGTGAAATATTTTTCAGGTCACAGAATCTTTGCACTGTGTTTTGCGGACACCATGCTTGCTCTTATTTCCTACATGTAAATTTGACACATATATGCAAGCATATCCTTTATATTTATGGACAATACAGTATAATGTAACTTGATAAACATCTTTCTGTGTAACGTGTAACAGATTATGAGAAACGTAGATGTGTTAAAAAACAAATAAAGGGGTTGCACATATTTTTCACTACCCTCACCTACTGAACTTTTTATAAGGGAATCTCCCTCGGAAACTGCCTGACATTTTGACTGAACACTGACCGAATCCGTCAAAGTGCAGCAGCCGAACATAGTTTCAGAAATGGGCGCATCAATAAATCTTACGCATGACACAACAGGAACCTGAGCTTGATTTCCACATTCACTAAAATGTTGTTCATACCCAAGCGCTGACACAGCGTCCGCAGGTGGTGATCTTGAAGTCTCCATACAGGTCTTTAATGGCTCCACTGGTGAAGAAGCCCTCCACCATCAGCAGGATGCCGTAGACGAAGAAAGCTGAAGCGATGCCGTAGATCACATACTTGATGATGTCAATCCTGTCCAAAAGGTTCCCAGTAAGACCTTGTTACTATTTGTTGCTATGCAGATGACATCTTGTTCTACAGTAAAAGTAATCTGAGAAGTAATCTAGGCTCTCATGCAGCATACGTTAGAAACATACACATTTTTGTACCCGATTCAAGAGGTGATGAATGTTTACGTCTGCGTCTTCGCTACTCACATGGTGAACACATCCAGCGCCTCCACTGGGCTCCGCATCACCTCGAAGTAGTTCTGTAGGATGGTGACTGTGCCGGACAGAGCCTCATGGCCGCAGCCACAGAACAGGGCCACACCCGCATACAGCAGGATGGTGGCAATGAGGGACGGGTATGGGATCCCACCCAGACATTTGATGCAGCATTCAAGGCATCCTGAATACACACACACACACACACAAAAAAAACACATCAGAAAATTTAGTCAACAAAGACATAAGAGGATTCATTCTTATATCATATGTACAGTGTAGTGTCAGTTACTTCTTTAGGAGTCTCCAACATGAATATAATATTCATATATTTAAACGCTAGTTCTCTTCAACATTTTATCCAGCGCTAAAAACTTCTGATCTCGACATAGTGATCCTGACCTTTGACCCTATTCTTCCTTGCACAGGTTCTTTTCCGCCGGGTCCCATAAGGTGACTAATCGCTGCCCGGGTTTAAATTCAATCTCCTGTCACACAGAGAGGCTGAGTGTGTAAACGCTCACACACACCAGTGTGTCTCTATGAATCGCTTCGATTTATTTGTCTCCATCTTCTGTTTGTGTGTGTGTGTGTGTGTGTGTGAGTGTGTGCGACTGAGTCATTTCTCAGAGTAACAGCAACAGAAGTGGAATTTATTTCCTGTGGAAGCACAGAACATAACCAGATTTTATGGGGTCGGGCGGTGCAGTGCAGTAAATCACCCACACAGGTGCTTTTTTTTCACGATGTGTAATTCCTCATTTCGAGTCGTGTCACACCGGAGTGCCATCCCTTGTTTGTGAAAACAAAAAAAAAAAAACCCACAAACAAACAGGAAATTCCCTTTGATCGGTTGTACCACAACCACGGCCCATGATAGTCAGCTGAAAGAGATGATGAAAAATTCCAGGATCTGCCTTCAAGGCTGTTTTTTTTTTAGCACCATCTCCTTTATGGTTATCTCATTGTCGTCGCCTGTGTTACAAAGCAGGAGTCAGAGCAAACATCCCTCCTCCTCCTCCTCCTCCTCCTCCTCCTCAGCTCTTTGCTATTGACTCTGATCAGAACCTGAGTGGAATACCAAGTAGCTGGTCCGCCTGCTGGGCTGTGCAGCACTCCGATGCTCGCCGCAGCTCCGACACGAGCCAGACTGGCGTAGATTATCTGCATCCAGGCTGATGTAATCCAAAGACAGACTGTAGAGCGTCTGCTCTGCTCTCTGCTTTATGCTAAACCTATTTCGGTTTGCTGAGGATGAACAGCGGTTCCTAATAAACTGTGCAGCCTTTTCCACTTACTAAGCTCAGATATGCAGCGTGTGAAAAAAAAAGAAGAATGATTTAATTGTGGATGCACATCTGCATGGATGGGGTTTCTGTAGGACTTCATCATAGTGCAGTACTTCATATTATGTCCGACTGGAACACGTTTTACCATGTCATCACTGCGTTGATGACATCAGCCCAGTCCAGAGGACATAGACACATCAGATTCAGGGAACACCTCACGTTTGTTGCTCTTAAACTGTGTGACTCTGTTATTCCTGCAGCCAGGACTCCCTCCCAGCCAGTCAAACCACAGCCACCTCTTGGGTGAGTGGTAAAACAATCTCTGCAAATTCAATCGCGTAGTTCAATAGTGCTCTGATAGCTGGTAAAATGGCTACTGTCAAACAGTTATTTTGATTTCACCCACTTCCTCCTTGTTTTCGTCAGTTGGTCAGTCAGTGCTGAAAATTAGCCCAGAAACAGACACAGTTCTAATGCACAGGTATGAGGAAGTAATGGCTGACTATTATTATGTTTACAACACGACAGGCAATGACTTTGTATTGTTTCCTCTCCATTCTTCAGTCTCATATCTGTCTAACTCAGTGGTGGAATGACCGATTGGTCATGTGTTGTTAATTCGCACCATTTTCAACACATCATAGGCAAAATTTGTTTCTGTATCTAAAATTAACATTGTTGGGATGAAAAGGTTACAAAAAACGGCCAATGTATCAAATGTGATGCAAAAAAAAAAAATCATAAACAAAATGAGGGGGGTGTATTAAAAGGTTTAATAAACATCTCAGTTACGAAACGATTTGAACTTTCTGGCTATTTTTTGTTGTGTCGGGCTTTTCGGGGCTACGCTAAAGTAGCAGCCCACTTTATTCTTTTGGGATCTAATGAGGCCCGTGTTTTTAGTTTGAGCGGCCGCTAAGACAGAAAGCGATACTGTCAGCACCTCTTCCCTCGGACTCATTATCCCGAGTTACCTTATCAGAGCAGGACGCAGGCAGTGACAGGATTTATTGATGCCAGGGTGTAAAGTGACGAGGTGCCGGTGAGGGAGAGGACGCTCGTTGTTCCCTCCTCTCAACACCGGCTCAGTTTGCCTGTTGAGGTTGCATATGAATCCTGCTGCTGCTGCAGATGTTTGAAGGCTGTGCTTTTACATGTAAGGGGACGAGCGGTGGTGTAAATGATTCATGTCGTGGCGTCAATCGGGAGGTTTTGACTGCCCCTGCATTATTTACACAGTTCAAACCAGCTGGAGACGACATCTTGCAGTTGAGTTCTGGTACCGGTCATATAAGGATCCAGGAGCCGTTCCTGCTCGTTGCAATTAACAGTCCTGGCCACTAGTTTGTGAGTTAGTGTCTTTAATGTGACTTGGCTGAATGGGCGTGTTTCCATGGTAACTGTCGAAGCTGCAGAGGAATTAGTGAGTGGTTGTTAGGGGAGTGATGTTTTATTGATTGTCTGCTTTTGATTTTGTTGAAGGAGCGTAGAAGAAAAGGCGAATAAGAAAAGGGCAACAAAATCCAATGACCACGTCAACTGCCGCAAGTTACTTCTGTTACGTCTGTTACGTCTAATGCTGTCAGTTATTCATATTTTTGAGAGAAGAAGAAATTTTGTTGACGATCCTTTACCACACACACACACACACACACACACCACCACATCCTCTCATTTCCTGCACTTCAACTCTTCATTGATCTCAACCCGACTGCTCGATGGAGCCGAGTGAAAAATGGCAAACGGTGGTGCGAACCGACCCGGAGAGCCACGCGATGCTTGATCCATAATTTAGAAGTGGCACGGTGCAGGCCTCTCACATTCATTATTCATGCTCTCTGCTCAGCCCAGCATTACCTGTGATTAAATGAAAGCTCCTCGGCTTGATGACGGCCTTGATTTGGATTGACCAGGCTCGCAGACGCAGTGTGACTTCACGTCAGGCATGTTGGGAATTTGGCTTAATTGACTTTGGTTAAGATGATTTTAATGGACCAGGGGAAGCAGCGATGGGGAACCTCATGTACTGCATTGCGTTTTCCTTCACCTGATACAGCAGGACTAAACATGGACCTAGAATACTGGATAAATTATTGTTTTAATCCATAAACAGGAAAATTGGTCACAAAAATAGTTTGAATTTCTTGAGATTATTAGTCTTAAGGTTAACACATAAATACATACACACACTTGTGCTTTTTTGGGAAGACATAAATCCATTATCACAAATCTGAAATCCTGAAAATCTGGCAACACCGGGATTAAGTCTAATATTGCCTCTAAAATATTTTATCCTCCTCACAAAAAAAGCCTCTGTTTTAAAAACAAAAACAAAAAAGGGTTGAAGCGACGTGACCCTGGACGCTCTCGTCCAATCAACAGAAGGCGTCTCATTAATACAAAGAGAAAGCATGACCCCCCCTACTAAGGCCCCTCCTGCCTCCTACTTCTCCTCCATCTGTCAGTGTCACATCCGACAGGCGAGAGGAACACACACACACACACACACACACACACACACACACACCCACCCTCAATACATACACTCTCACTGACCCAGTCCACACGAGTCACATTATCCTTAACTAATGCTCACAGGTAAATTATGTCCTTCAGAGAAAACTTGGCTCTAACGTCAGTTTTCGGGCCTCATGGAGACACTAATGCGATATATATATATATATAGTTATATCCATATTTACAATCCATTCCTCCTGAAGTCCCTCGGTTTCCCTCTGATTTATGTTATTTTTCTTATACTAGCTAAGGGTCTAGTGCAGGCTGATTAAAGCAGTAAATATATTTATTACCTATTAACTTTATTCTCTCCCTGAGTGAACTCCCATAACTCTCGTCCTTAATTGCACTAGGTAAACATGGATTTTCCATAAGCAATATCTGGTGGTCTTTGGTGGAGACTTTTTTTTTATGTTTATTTTTTTTGTTTCATTCGCAAACACAGTATTCTGATTTGGGAGTTTGTATATTTGGATGTAGCTGTGATGTGACCTGTATCAGTGATCACACACAGTGAGAGGAGGATGCACTGCAGCAGCTGAACTAGCAGGTCAAAGTTTATACCTCAAACATCTTTTTTTTTTCTAGAAGTTTTATATTGTTGATGTTGTCTTCATGCAATGAAAACGTTCATTTGTTGTAAGGCTTTCGGAGCCACAGAGAGAGAAAATGAATCGGATGCTGCGCTGGAGGAGGAAATGAAGAGAAGCAGAGAAAAGGAGGGGGGAGGGGGGTGGCATGAAAGAGAATAATCATAATCCAATTTTTAATATCTGGTGCAAATTGATTTCAGTTACACAACAAGACATCCAATTAGACTTGTGCTGAATGTTTGTGCGTTCATCTACAGTTGTAAGTTAACAGAGGAGTCTTGAATGGGGGTGGGGTCCTCGAGCGAGAGAGAGAGGGAGAGGGGAGGTCTCAGTGGGGGGATGGTATGTCTGTGTCAGCCTGAGAGTAATGGGCGTATACACGTCTTCCCTATATTTAATGCGAAGCCCCCCCCCCCCCCCGTCCCTGAAGCGAGCAGGTTTTTGCAGCCCCATCTCCACTGCGCATGTTTAATCAACCAGTATGGTTGCCATGTCAACCGCAGCGCAAAAAAAACCTGCGAATAGGCCATATATTAGATATAGTTATATCCATATTTACAGTCCATTCCTCCTGAAGTCCCTCGGTTTCCCTCTGATTTATGTTATTTTTCTTATACTAGCTAAGGGTCTAGTGCACGATGATTAAAGCAGTAAATATATTTATTACCTATTAACTTTATCCTCTCCCTGAGTGAACTCCCATAACTCTCGTCCTTAATTGCACTAGGTAAACATGGATTTTCCATAAGCAATATCTGGTGGTCTTTGGTGGAGACTTTTCTTTTATGTTTATTTTTTTTGTTCCATTCGCAAACACTGGTATTCTGATTTGGGAGTTTGTATATTTGGATGTAGCTGTGATGTGACCTGTATCAGTGATCACACACAATGAGAGGAGGATGCACTGCAGCAGCTGAACTAGCAGGTCAAAGTTTACTCCTCAAACATCTTTTTTTGTTCTAGAAGTTTTATATTGTTTATGTTGTCTTCATGCAATGAAAACGTTCATTTGTTGTAAGGCTTTCGGAGCCACAGAGAGAGAAAATGAATCGGATGCTGCGCTGGAGGAGGAAATGAAGAGAAGCAGAGAAAAGGAGGGGGGAGGGGGGTGGCATGAAAGAGAATAATCATAATCCAATTTTTAATATCTGGTGCAAATTGATTTCAGTTACACAACAAGACATCCAATTAGACTTGTGCTGAATGTTTGTGCGTTCATCTACAGTTGTAAGTTAACAGAGGAGTCTTGAATGGGGGTGGGGTCCTCGAGCGAGAGAGAGAGGGAGAGGGGAGGTCTCAGTGGGGGGATGGTATGTCTGTGTCAGCCTGAGAGTAATGGGCGTATACACGTCTTCCCTATATTTAATGCGAAGCCCCCCCCCCCCCCCCCCCCCCCCCCCCATTTAATGCGAAGCCCCCCCCCCCCCCCGTCCCTGAAGCGAGCAGGTTTTTGCAGCCCCATCTCCACTGCGCATGTTTAATCAACCAGTATGGTTGCCATGTCAACCGCAGCGCAAAAAAAACCTGCGAATAGGCCGAGTGCTTCGCAGCCGTGACCCACTTACTGTATGTCAACAAATTCAGTGGGACAATAGTGAATGAGACACACTGCACAGATGACCCCTCAGGGCCAGAGAGGACGTTACAGGCCAGGTCCAAAAAGCCCAGCCGCTGATTTCCTTTTGTCTTCTGTCTTTTGTCTGTGGTGCTGAATTTGCTCCAAGATCTGAGAGCCAAATGTGAAAAACTCAGTCTGAGTTTGTCCACTCGACTGTACACACTCAAAATATGGCTCTTTTTAACTGAATCTGCACAAGTTACTTGACTACAGTTTCTTGAAAATGTCCTTTTTGAACACGATGATGTTTAATCGTCAGTGACTTTGGTGTTAGGGTCTCGTCTTCGTATGTGTAAAAGCTGATCTCTTTGACAATGCTGTCATGGTGATAGTTTTAAAACATTGGAAGGATGTGGAGCTTTGGAAAAGTGCATCTTCATAAACAGATCATCCCGTATCTAAAAAAGAAGTCTACAGAGTGAGTCACTCCTGTGAGAACAATATGAAAAGCCTCAGTTCTCCAGTACTGGCCCCAGCAGAGAACAATTGGTGGAACTCCCTGGACTTTAACTTGGCTCGGCAAACTTAGGATTCAGAACAATGAGGGGTTCTGCAGCTTGAGCAAACATCACTGCTGATGGTCAGAGGTCATTACAGGACACTGCAAACTCTCCATGGGTGTACTGACATCAACTTAATTAATAAGCTCTTATATGATTAATCTGATTTGCTCAAACCCCAACACACCACAAACATTGACCTCGATGATCCATTACAAATGCAGCAAACCCCTACATCATATAACTCATCTACTGTATCATTGAGTTGCTCCCAGTTTAGCAGCTCGTCAGTTTGGTTCCCTGATCAAACAGAGGGATGGCGGCGCCGTGCAGAGTCGGTTCTTGGCTCAGGGAAGCAGGAACAGTTGGGCCTTTCTCAGTTTGTTTCCGTTCACTGTCACCTAGCAGAACCAATGAGAACAACTATATTTGGTACCATCATAACCGCTGTTACCAAACCTGTGGTTGTTTACAGAACATTTCAGCCATGTGGTGACATTAGTGTGAATCTGCTTTGGCAACCACAGGCTGTTGGTTTGCTCCGTGGTGCTGATGGACTCGGGTTCTGGTACTCCGGCACTGCAGTGCCCACCTGCTGTGTCTGAGCTATAATCAGTGATGTGCATGTTGAGTAAAGGAAGAGAGCGGGGTAATAGCATGCTGCCAGTCTACTCATTGACACCCACACCTTATCATTTGCAATACCTACCCATTTGCAATTTTTCCTATTTGACTGCAGCTTGTAACTTCTCACAAATTCTTACTTTCCTAAATGATGTCAAAATCATAGGCATTAAAGGAAAGTGACACAGAGAAAAGCGTCTTTAAGGTCCCCACCATGTGTCACCAGAACAATTACATCAGTCGTTTGATGTTTATTCTAATGAGCTCAGTGTTTGAATCAATAATTTGATGAAAGTGGGCCTTTTTAAGTTGTGGAAAAGAAACCTCTTTTCCCAACCTGTTATTTTGGTTTGTTTTCTTGGATAAGTGTAAGTGTAAGCCCTAAGTATTGATTAGCTAATTGCCTGGACACACCTGTTCAAGCACAACTAGAGTTTGAGGTGGACCCACAACCTGCTCAACCTGTCCACTAGGCCTGCTGTGGTCACCTGCACTATATTGTGGTCACATTAAAACAATTGTTATTCAGCAATTATGATGAAATCATTCAGTAAGTAACATATCTAATTGTTTCTTACACGTGGGCAGTGATTCATGAAGTGCTGTCACCATGGTGACCATAGGGATGTGGGAGGCTTCATGCATTTGTCCAGAGGCCGAGTGACCAAAAATATGTTTTTTTTAATAAATAATAATTATTATTCTTTCCATTAACGCATCTTATCTTTATCCTGAACTTTTTTCCCCCTTGTAAGCTCCAAACCATCCTTTTCCTCAGTCACACACAAAAACAATTACGTCACCTGCAATAAATAAATAAATAAATAAAGAAATACATCAACAAGGATGCTGCTGCGTGCCTCGCGTATCTGTGAAATGTCTCGTGGTGAGCAACCCTGTTAGAAACAAAACAAAACATAGCTTTCCTGTGCATTATCCTTTTAGACAAATCAGCCTTATTTAGGGAAACCGAGTTGTCAGTGCACGAGTGCAAACCTGCATGTGAGCCATGGAAATGGAAATGGCATGCAGACATGTATGCACAGCTTGCATGACTGCGTCTTTCAGTTGGCTGAGCATTTGTGTTAGCGGCCAAGGATGACAGCTTTTGTTTTCTGAATAGGATCGTCCAAGTGCACACCTAGTAATGGCGTCCAAGAGGCATTGGATCATAATCTGAGGATTTCGGTGGTACAGTTTTTATTGCCATATGACCAGTACCACCATCATCTTGCAGCATTTCCCATTAAACAACAAGGAACGAGCAATAATCTCTATATGTTTACTGTATGTGCACTGCTAGCATATAGTCAGCCATTGTTTTCCTAGACGATACGCAGCCGACGATCGCACAACACTTCTGTAACTATTCCCGTGTTGCAGAAATGTCACCAGCAGGAGTGGGCGAAGAAAGACTAGATAATGACTGTACTTGGCCAGTGCCATGGCAACTGTTCCAGCTCATGTATGTGCCTGTGCGTGGAGCCAGGATGGAGAGACAGGGTGGTGGGTGGGAGGGGAAACAAACACATGAAGTCAATCTGAGACACATGTGTTGTCTGCATGACAACCGCATACCATTCTGTCCATGTGTCATCAGCGTGGCTTTCGAACTGACAGCCCCGGTCAAGTCATGAACAACAACACACCATCTCGCTAGCTTATGTGAGCTCCAACTGTACAGTGAATCTTTCATGCAGAGAAACGGTGATGCTGATGGTGATGGTGGTGTGGGTGTGTGGGTGAAGTATAAATAGCAATTACACTTTGCACAGATCAAACACAGCCCCCTTTTATAAAAAAAAAAAATGAAGTGCACACTAAATATCTCAAAAACACAAGGTGGCTGTTTGGACACAAAGGGTAGAAGATGAGAGACGATGGACTAAAGAGTGCCGAAGCGTGGTTTGGACCTTCAGTCATTGTGACAGGCGTGAAAACCTTATCAAACAAACAAAGACAGTCCAGTCAGACAACCCAAACACCACACACAGACACGCACTCTCCAGTGCAGAGTGTCTGATCCTCAGTGGACAAAGGAATCACTGCAAACAGCTGCTCTCCTATCCACAGAGGGAGGGAGGCTAACATTAGTGCATTAGTCCCTGCAGAGGCAGCAGCGACACGCTGACAAGAAAACCTGATCCCAAAATGTGGGAGAAACACTTCCTTACCTTTCTGGGTCTGCCCCTCATCTATATCCTCTTCCATTGTGCTGGTGCTGTTTTTCTTATCCCCTGTTCTGAAACCGAAAACTCTGAGTTGGACAGCTCAGGGTTAGTCCAGCCAGAGTTTAGATTTTAACTCAGAGTTTGTTAACCCTCCTTTCTGAAACAGGGTCATGATTCTCTCTTCAAAAGAACCAAACATCAACAAACATACCTGATCTGTGTGACTTGGCTTGCACAGACAGCACTCACACAGCAGTGAGTGGATCCTCAAGACATTGTCCTAAAATAAACAAATTGATGTCAATGAGGCAGATGACAGGACACATATGTAAACACATACAAGTACTTTTAAATGAAAATGCGATTTATTGAATCAAAACATTTTTGGACCTGATAAACAACTGTAGACCACAAGACACAAATCTAAAGCAACGCAAACCAAAGAGGGTAGAACAAAGTAGCAGGGAGCAGACCAACATACTAACACAGAGCAGAAGACCTGACAAAGAACACAGCAACACACTCACACACACTGTGTCTTGTTTCCTGACACAGGGGAAACCAATCAAATACAGGACAGGAAGTTAAGAACCACAAGATACAGTAGTCAAAAATCAACAGGAAACCTGAGTTGCAAGACATGTGACAGCAAAAAATCAAACTGCACAAATACAAAAAGATGCACAATTTACAGATTTGGATGCCATTTGTGGTCTGTGATGATACACACACACACACACACACACACACACCACTCTGACCAAGATCACCTCTATGAGGACACCAAGTGGTTTTCCATTGCATATGATGTCTTTCTTCCAGGCGTTTGTCGGACATGATGCCTCCCTCACAAACTCCTCAGGGCTCAACCAGCTCATCTCAGTACGAATACACTTTCCACAAGTCCCTGGTGGGAGGTGAGGAATATCAGAGACAGGTTTTGCCAGGTTTACTTTAGCTACTTTAGGTTAATTTGGGTTTAGTCTATGGTGTATTGAATGTATTGTATATACATATCTTTATCTTTATCATGGTAAACATTACCTGATCCAAATCGTTTTTGGTGTAAGGTCCCAGAGAGACTTCCACATGTAACTTTGAAGACTTTGCTTTTGCTTGTCTGTGGCTCAGACTGTTTGTCACTCTCTCCAGCTTCATCTGCAAATTAACACACATGCTGAGCTGACCAACAAAACCAATGCTGTATGATACTGGAATTAGATTCACATCTAGAGTAGCTTCTGTTCTTGTTGGCATGAAAATATCTTTCTATGGAACAGTAACCAGGACGTCTGTGGAATTTTCTTGATTACCTGACTTGATTTGGTCATCGTCCTCCTCCTCATCATCTTCATCTTCATCTTCATCCACACATAGGCTCTCCTTCATGTCCCTCAGACATTACAAATTAAAAAAGTGAATTTTTTGGCCATTTTGGGGTCATTGTGTCGTTTCCTCTACATTAGTGCATAAGATGTGGTTGCACTGATTGCTCAGTGAGCCACCAAAACACAATGTACACTGCAATATATAGTCAGTGGTTTGCACTAATACAACAGACCTGTGTCTGAGAACTGATCTGATGGGAACAGGGATCTCTTGGCCTGAGGAAATAGGAGGAAACAGCACACATAAGAACAACTGAAAACAAGATGATACATGACAGACATGATCTATTCATTCACGTTTTCACCTGTCTTGGCTTTATTCTGTGACGTCCTCTGTATCTTGCTGATTCCAGAATTCCTGCCTAAATTTTTATAATTGAAACAGAAGGAAAATATTTTCTCCAACTGTCCATGAAATGATCTGTGTGTATTCTAAAATTAAAAATGACTTTTCAACAGACCTCAATGAGTTTTCCCAGTGGGGTGCCATTACATTTAATGGTCAACTTCCATTTTCTAGAGCTTGTCTTCCCTGCATGCTTCTCAAATTCACTGGGAGTAAACCAATGATCCTTGAACAAAATACACTTCTCCGCTGTAATAGATGTGTCATATCAGATTTTCAATCTTTGCAAATATCTGTATTTAAATTTACATTTAAAAAATAATCTATCAAAAATAATCTATCAATTTATATCATTTCTTTGTGTGTTTTTTAAAATTATTTTTCACATTAGCCATTGAAAACAATGAAGTTTCTTTCAGTCGATGATTTTTATTTTGTTCTTCTGACCTTTTGCCAGTCTGTCTCTAAGCAGTGTCGCCTCCAGGGAGCCACAGGTCACAGGCAGCTGAGTCTTATAAATGGGCCAGTTCCAAATGGCATCTGTTTCTCCTTTCTTCAAGGGAGAAGCTGTGAAATAATATATAACAATAATTATATCAATTTTCCTCTTTCACTGAGACTTCTGTTTCAAACATTTTACTCAATCATGTTTCTGCTACACAGTGACATCAGTCTATCAACTGCAACAACTTACACTAATGACAAACAGAAGAACATTATTTGCAGTTTGCAGCAGTCTAACCTGCAGATCATATATAATCAGGACTTCCATAAGTAAGAGTAAGACATCAGGTGGACAGCGACTTACAGAAGCTGATTTTCCGGGATAGTTTCCTCCGACTGGGAGTTAACTGAGATGATGTACTTGGCTGCTGCTCTTCATCATCACACATCCGCCGCCTTTTCCTCTTCTTTTTCACGTGCTCCTGCTCTTCATCCTCAACTGAACGCTCCTTACTTTTCCTTTCTTCTGTCTCTGCCTTCTCAGGCACTTGTGTTTCAAAATGGTAAGATCCTGCAATTACATAACACTGAGTTAGTAAATAAATATAAATTAATGATGCCATTATAATAATAGCATTCTGGCTCTACTTCTTTACTACCACTTTATTTTATTTTGTGTCTACAACTCTGGCACAGTTTCAAATACAAATTCTCATCTACAGTGATAGTAATGAAAATGTCACCATTTATTTATAAGTAGAATTTGCATTAAGTGGAAATCAGGCTTCAATACAGCTGAGCAGATTTTAAAAGCAGAATTTCATGCATGAAGAGTTTTATGAACCTGAATCAATGACAGTGTGTGTACACTTTAGTTTCCAATACTTTAATACTTTTGTTATTATGATTATTATCAACTATATCAGGCTCCGTGTCCAGAATATATTAATCAAAAGCAAAGAAAAGCAGAATCACATTCTTTAATCTGCTGATGACAACAAAGAAAGAAGTCTGACCATCCATGAGCTTTCTTCGCAGCTCTTTCAGAAATGGGTAGATGTTCATGATGGTTTCCTTAAAGACACATCTCCAGAACAAGTGAATGTGCTCTGATTGCTCTTTCTCCAACCAGTCCAGAATTTCATAAACATCTTTCTTTAACATTTCCTTACTCCTCCTGCGATTCATCACCTGTTCACACACAAATATGACAAGGGTTGGCTCAAATTAACTATGCTATATACATCATCATTTGCTGATTCATTCACCGATGATAGAGGTAATAATTATTTTTTGATCCTCTGCTCTTTTGGTGATAAATCAAGTATACAGTAACTTCCTGGACACCTGGTGAATCATTAGAGACTGAATATTTTGCAAATTGTCTGCTACTATCCACTCGACTACAAACAATTACAATTAATAATTTGCTTTAAATTCATGGCCATGCTGACACAAAGTCAA